>JAWRVZ010000111.1:1467500-2067500 GCA_037043235.1 Rhodeus uyekii
ATAAAACCAGTCTTTTGTTATCAGAATAAACATGTTTTAAATCAGCTGAGCGGGGATTATTGGTGGTCTTGTAAACCTTTAAAGCATATCTCAGCTGATGTACATACTGCACAATTCACAATGAAACAATAACGACCTTGTATTTTTTTTCTTTGTCTGTGTTATAGATATAAAAATTATTTTACGGCAATACAGGCTCATCAACAGTCTGTCTGTAATTGTGTTAGCTTTTAGTCATGCCACTGAAAATGAGCAGCTATTATACCAACACACGCACACACACACACACACACATACACCTGCTGTTATCAGCACATCCCACGCACCACAGGCTGCCCTAGGTAAAAACAAGAAAAACAGACTGAATGAAAAATATCAAGCAAAAGCATTTGGGAATTAAGGACACTAATCAGTACAATATCTCCACAAATATTGAATGTTACTAACTCTAATGTTAGTCTACAGTGTTTATTTTATGGCAAAATCTTAGTTTCTGTATTGTTATTAAGTGCAAAGTTGTTCACATTTTATTACTTTAAATGAAAGAACTCACATCACCTTTTACTTTCTTACCACAACTCTTTTTAAACAATGTTTCTTCTTTAGAGTTCATCCATATGTCTCTTAAGTGAGTCAGATAATAGGATCCTGGGTCTGGGCTTGGTAACAGCTCCGAGATCTGCATATGGACTGATATGAATAATCTTAATTCACGCCAATCAAAGCTTAAAAATGTGCTTTACTTATGCAAGAATGTGTAACCTCTTTAAGATAGCACAGGTTGTTCTAAGACTTAAAGAGATGCTTTAACAAAAAGGATGAGGAAGTGAGCTGAGGGAATTCTCATATTGTGCCAATTTGATAATTTCTTTTCTCCAAGAATGCCAACAGATATCATAATATCTAAGTTCTAAGTTCTGATGCTTTTAGAGAACCAGTCAACTACTCAATCAGTAGAGCAACACCAAGGTCATGGATTCGATCCCAAGGAAAGCAAGAACTGAAGAACCGTTCCTTGAATGCAATATAAGTCGCTTTGGATAAAAGCGTCAGCCAAATGCGTGAATGTAAATATAAAATAACATTAGATAACATAATTTTCTTTTCCAAACTGTATACCGTACCATGGTAGGCTAGTGTCACCAGTGCACCCATAAAGGGAGGAGTATTCATTTATTTTTGATTTTAAACTCTCAGTGACCCAAAGCCATTTTACTTTTCCCATGCTTGCTGAAGGCATGTACTGAGGGCACAACCAATGTGACAAACAGCTTTACTGAGCCACACCCTTTGCCAGTTTCAATATAACTTCTGTTTTTACCACAAAATTATTTTTTCAAATCCCTAAAGGCTTTTAAAATGCAAATGCATGTGAGTCAAAATATGTGTGAGTCAAAAAATACTTTTTATAAAAGTGAATGCATAATGTTTAGTGTAATGATGTAGCGTTTTCTTTGAAGTGCCTTAGAAGTGATGGTATTAAATGTTAATGCATGTTGATATATGCTATTAAAAGTAATGTGCATTATGTAATCAGATTACTTTTTTGATGTAATGAGTAATGCATTATCCTAACCCTAACCCATAAATAATCAGGTGTTAATCTGCCAGTATAACTTTCCTATGACAATTTGGTATTCGCCCAAGATGCTGTTTATACCATCTTGTTTTTCATAGCACTGTGTGGTAATGAAATTAGTATGGTAAGAGGATAATAAAAGGGACATAAAAAACAAAAAAAACATTATCTTTGTGAGTTGGACAGGCTCTGGGTGGAGAAGCTTCTGTGGTTTGCATCACATCCGTTCCCACACAAACAGGTGACCAGAGAGAAGGGATATGTTTGCAACAGGGGGTGGAGAGAGAAATAAAAAGGGAAGGAAAAGAGCCACACCTCCCAGATAACTCATAGCATGTTGATGTTAGTTAAGTGCAACATTGGCCATGCCTCAGTTGTGCCACATCACACATTTACCACTTCCTGCAAACAAGCAATGCAGGGACAAACCCAAAAAAGTGTTACAGTAAAATTGAAGTAACAATGGTCAAACCAAGATCTCCACTGGACATATTGATATGAACTCAAAATCTGATTTGATTGTATGAAGCTGAACTTAAACTGACTGAGTTGCAGCAGATTTCTAGTTCCCAGCATGCTTTGCGTTAGAGTGTATAAGTGAATACATGTTGAAATGAATTATACTGCATATTGGTTAACTGTGGGTGCAAGTATATGGTAATAGTCTCTTTGATAGATACATTACAACATGTTAGTGAGCTGTTGCTAACAAGAAAAGGCTTGAGTTAGTATGATTTTTATTCAATATAAACATTTTAAGTTTTAGGAACTTAATTATTTAAAAAAACAGAGTAAGTTTACTTAAATGTTTTGAGATAATTAGTTTCCAAAAATGTTTTTCTCAGGTTATTGCAGTGCCCATATGTCTTAACAAATGAGGACATGCTCATATGGTTTTACATGGTAGTTTTTTTTATATGATTTGGTAGTTTTGTTGTAGGGGTGAGAAAGAATGATGGGGACTTTTGGACATTTTCTACATCTGAAATAACTATTGTATACAAAAATTTTTTATTTTTATTTACATGTATACATTTGTTATTTTATTTTAATATTTCTTTACATAATTATTAATTTAAATGCTTGTGATTTTAGTTTGTTATTGATGAGGGTGCAAACTAAATAAATACATTCTATATAAATCACAATAAAACCTCACTAATACACTCTCAGAACCCATAAAAAATAATGTAATTTACATAAAAAATAATTTACTTTTTTAAAATGAATTGCTCTTTACTCCTGAACATGCTGAGAACTGCCTGATGCTGGGCTCTTGTTGAGTATGAGATTCCCATATGGAGTTCCAGAACTCCAGACAAGGATCTTTTTTCCAGTTTATCTGCATGAGAATGCTCTTTCCCAGCATGCCTGGCGAGGCTGTCACCCTCTGCTCATTCAGCTTAGCCAACCCAGGGATCTTGGCATTCCTCGGTCGGCCCACATCCTGCTTTTAAAACAACGATGAGCCATGGTAACATCCCAGAATCCATCAACAGGGATCGCATGCCCCAAAACTCCCAGGCTTCGATGACTAGAGAGCTCGTGAAAACCCTGGGTCCCCTCATTTAGGATTGCACAATGTTGTTGTCCCTTCTGTTCCAGTAATGTGTACCTGTTGGAAGCTACTTTTGTAACACAACACCATGTTAAATGAGGCATTGTCACCCCATTGGCTCATGATTTATGGGGTTCAGATGTGTCAGAGTTGTTTTGTAATAATTCCTGCGGCTCCTTTAGGATTGTATTTATTAGAATGACTCATTTGCAAGATGAAACTGGTAAAGACACAGCATTCTGCTATCTGTTGTCTGGTTAATAACGTTACCAATGGTATATAAGAATCAGAATTGAAAAACAAATTAAATTAAATGTAATGGGTTTGCCAATGTGTTGCCACACCAGTGTTGTTATTGTTATAACTAAAACTATTAAAACAAATCATTAACTGAAATAAAATATAATTAATAGATTAAAAATGAAAATTAGAAATGTTGCATTGGCAACTATGAGAACTTAGTTTAAGTACTAAAATGACTAAAACTAAAACCTAAAAAATATATATAAATTTTAGCTAAATAGAAATGTTATGCTTGAAAATAGTAAAACTTAAATGCTATTCCAAAAAGCTGCCTATTGTATACATAATAATATACAAAAGTATTAAAAGAACATGTTCACACATATTCTGACTGTGATACGTACAAATATTTGATATTTTACATTTAATCCCTTCTTGTTTTTTTCACTTTCTTCTTCTATCGTACCCTAAATTCAATCGAATAAAAACGTACAAGCACATTTTTCACTAACAAGCCAAACAAATGATATTATGGACATTAATAAGTTGCACAAAGTGAGTTACATATCGAAGTGTAATACTTGGGTTTTGTTCGAATCATTAACCCCAAGCATGCACCACTAATTAACTTAGTCTTCGTCAGCTGACCTCCCCATTCATCCTGTTTACGAGAACTCTGCAGCTTCTGCTGTTTCATTGCTTTTCTTTCCACTGATTCTTGCAACATTAGCATCTAACATCACAATATCACAACTTAAAACCCCTGAATCATTCATGTATTGATTGAAACCACAATATTTCATCAAATACAAAGACCACTCAAACAAAAATGAGTTGCAAACAAGTTGAAGGTGTCCTGCTGTGTTTCTTAAATGTTGAATCTAGTGTAGCATAATCGGGCACAATAAATTCCTTTCCAGCAAAGGCCATTCAGGATTACTGACATTGTGATCAAAGACTATGAGTTTGTTAAATCCCGAGAGAGCCGGTATGGTTGATGGTGCTTGTTGTGACCATGTTCGAGGGTTCTTACTGAATCACCCCTTTTGTTTTATAATATCAGGGCCATGTTGCCATCATGATCTTGCGTAACTATCAGTTACGTTACTGCGGATGTCTAAATAATTCTTGTTATCTGAGAAGAATCAAATTAGATCCAAACAGCAAGAGAGAGAAAATGGTAGAAAATGGTTGAAATGAAGAGAAGGAAATGAAAATGCAAGAGGAGTGTGAACGAATCACATCTCTGCAACCTAAACCTCTCTGAGGTGCTTAACCTCCATATTAAGGATCCTGTATTAGCTCCAGAGAGGCGTGTTGCCATGGAGTGGGAAGATGCTATTCTGCCTCCAAAGCTCATAGTAAAGCAATACATGTTGAAAAAGATAGGAAGCCAAAAGCAGAAACCAAAAACGTAGGTCTCACATATTCAAAACCTAATGGGACTTTGGTTGGTTAATGATGCTGCAGGTCAGAAGTGCGACCTCAAGATAAAGCATCAGCTTCAACTTAATGAAAATGCATTTTTTAACTTAAGTTATATTGCAAGTCCAGCACCAATTACTGTAGACACATCAATGCGGGTATATCCAGACCAAGTATGATATCAATTTTACACAACCGTTCAACTGTTTTTTTAAACAACTGTACAACTTGAACCTTTCATATACAAAATTGCTAGTTACTTTGAAAACATTTTTGCATACTTAATTACTTGATGCTTACGAAGCCACAGATGAATCGGTCCAGTCTCCAGGCAACACACAGTTGTGTTTCATGAAGTGTTGTTGAATGAATCATTTGAGTGAATGATTATATTACTGTATTACCTGTAAAGACTGTAGTGTTCGAAATAGAATACAACAAAATAGATTACTACTTTTTTCTGCCATGTCTATGGGCTTGTGGTCCTTGCACTTGAGCACTTGTATTTTCTCGTAGTTAGCCCAAATATTCAAGTGTGTATGAAAACAAGTGTGGGTAGATGTTTTGATTGCCTGAGGAAACACACTTACAACATTCCAGCCAACAACAATGTTATAAAAACGTTTTATTAACATTGGCTTTAAGTTATATTTCAATGTTCTTTGGGCATTTAAAATGTCCAGTTTTGTTTATGTTTCAAAAACTTTTTTTTCTTGGTTATGTGAATGATAAGGAAATAAGGAAATATTTCACTGGCATAATCAAAACCATCTAAATGGCACATATATATATATATATATATATATATATATATATACATATATACATATATATATTGTTAGCTGGGGTGCTGTGTGGAGACTGACATATTGAAACCTGACACTTATGACAACAATGACACTTAGCAACTACACAGACTCCTTTGCTGCATGTTTAATGCTCACCACCCTCACTCTAGGGGATTCTTGCATTTCATTGTCAGAGCTCTCATATGGCAATATTAAGTAGCAGTCATTGATGGGGAGTTAGTGCTGAACAATCGGCTTGGTGCATGTGTGTGTGTGTGTGTGTGTGTGTGTGTGTGTGTGGTCCAGGTAAACCCTACTTTATAAGGACAAAATGTCCCCACAACATTTTTTGATATCCATGAGGAAAACAGCTCATAGAAAAACAGTTTGTGCCTCCTAAGGACAATTCTGAATCATCATCATAGTCTATGAATCTCCCATCTGGTCAAAAACAATACAATCTCCCTTCGAAACATGTGTGTACTCGAGCCTAATCGTACAAAGCATTATCAAAACATAAAATGTAATTCTTGTCCAGCACGTAGGGATTTTCTAATAATCTGTTGAAACATTGTCCACTATCATGCAACCATGGCAGGAGCTCCAGTGGGTGGACACACAGCAGTCACAGGAGGGTTTCTGTGGGTGGAAATGCTCTTCAGGCACTGATCAGAGCGCTTATCTCTCAGATTGTAGACAGGCAGACGTGTCAAATAGGACTCTAAGAATAACGTTCTGTTTCAGACTCTTGAGAAGGGAACCGGGTTATCGAAGGAGAAAGAGGAGTATTTTTGGCATCTAACTTTCTTCAGCGATTTGTCACAGCCCCTCTGATGAAACAGATGTTAATGCTGAAAGATTCAGAGCATTGAGTTCATTATAAAGGGATAAAGATGATAAGAATCACAGTCGTTATCGTTTATATATATATACTGCATATACATTAAGATAAATGACACACTTCACATAATCACATGTAAAACCAAACTTCAATGTTTAGATTTTCTGTTTCAGGCTTGTTTTGTATTTGCAACGTTGACTCGTTATATCTGTCTCACTATGTTCTGCTAGGCTAACATATTGACACTAGAGAAAGACATTACCAAGCATGTCTATCTTACTTATCTTAAATACTGATCAAGACTTTGAAAAGTCTCCGGGGTCAACCAGGCTGAAAATCAATGTTGCGCAGATCCGATAAATCATCATAATCAGGCATCTCTTTGTGGATGTGCTTGGGGTGTCTTGTCAGATGGCTTTGTACCTCACAAAGGCCTGTCTTTCCCTCAAGCGTAGATCAATACTCCACCTTTATCTAAATATTTAGCAAGAGCCTTGGAGGAAATTGAAGAGAAACAACCCTCATTTTAACTCTACCAACAATAGATCCCTTATAGTCAGATGCTCTGCTGGTGTTTCTCCTCCATCATATTTTTTTGTTCTCTTCAAAGACAGTCTCTGCAGGTAAAGCCAGACAGCAGCCACAAGCCAGAGACACCACAGGCTGTGATACATCTTAAAGCTCTGGGGTCCTTCACCACCCCTCAGACACCTTCAAGCCCCTCATGTGGAGAGGATCGAGTCCTCACTCCCCACGCTCTGCTGCCTTTTGTATTTCTGGTACAAACACCTCTCCAACATGTCTATATGTGAGTCTAGAAATAATGGTCCAGACTACCCATACCCACTCTTCACAGAGATGAAAGGAGTCTTTGAAATGAAATAAGCCCCCCTGAAAGCTCTGTGTTGTGTGTGCATTTCATCCTTCACAAAAAAGCAGAGGGGCGTTGCTAACAATTAGTTTTAATACGGGTGGAGTGGGGTTCAATTCACACAGATTATCTTTGTATCTACAGTTCAGCCTTCAGCTTCTTCTCAGACACAAAGGTAATACAGATGCACTACAGCGGCACAGTGGAATAAGACATTGTTTTAAGACTTGCTGTAAAGCTTTTGGACCATCCATCACTTTTGGACTAGCACTTCAATATCACCAAAAATTGCATGCCTGCTACAGACTGTGGGATTTTGGCAATCCTATAAGATCATTACCAATCACACTGCATATGGACCTAATAAACCTTGGTACAACAAGCATGTAGATTGCAGACTGTAGAGGCTACTGATAGCTATTGAATTGTAGGCTGTGACGCAAGTTATGGAAGAATAAAATGTCATCCGCATGCACCTGTGTTGAACAAATAGAGAAAGAATGATATGAAGAGGAGATTATGGAAAGAGAAAGAGAAAAGAAAAAGAAAATTGCAAGAGAAAATAGACAACTTGGCATGCCAGTGTTATAAATGGAGCTTGAGGTAATACATTTTATGTTCTTGCTCCATGTCGCTGATCAATCACGTTGATTGGTTAGTCAGTAGGTCGTAGCACCAAACACTCTGTGAGATAATCATGCAAAAATTTAGTTGACACTGTCAGAAAATTATCACAGGCTATCTTTGGTTGCAAGACCATGACAACGGGCATCTTTGAGCCTCTTTGAACCACCATGGAGGAGCCACAATCACAGAAATCGCCAAGATTGGTCATCTTTCATCTGGGACAGCCTAAAATATTTCAGTGTGTACTGGACATTAGACCCTACAACATATCCTACTAAAGTGAATGCAAATTCTACACAAACTCTGGTTTACGTGTCATTAACTACTTCAATCAATTTTATGCAAATTATGAGAAAACGCTGGATGGGAACACCAAGGTGTGGATAATTCTAAAGTTTAAAAAAAAGTTTTTTTAGACAAGACAGGTACATAAACTAAGATGGAGACACATACTGAATAAATCCCTCTATGTGCAACTATGTGCAATAGCTGCCTCAAAAGACCATGTGAAAGATCATGTGATCATTAAAAGGTCAGAGAGTGAGTGTTATGTTTAAATGGATGTCACGATTCGAAGATTCTTAAACATCATTTTTGACAAAGAAGTCACATCAATTCCTGATAGAAAACAAACAAAACCTGCAGATTTTCCAAGAAAAGCAAGTGGAGATTGTGTTCCCAAACACCATGAATCTTCTCCTGAATGAACTGAAACTTGCTTTAATGATGAAACTCAAATTAAATACTTTAAATACAAAATAAACAGAACTTCATGTGCAAAACTGCAAAGGTGAACAAGGAGAAACAACACAAACCTTAGACATGAATTGACAACAACGGAAGAAGACTGAATGGAACAAAGGGCAGATATACACAAGGGGGAATGAGACACAGCTGAGCAGACTGACGAGGTGATTGATGACGCTACAGATCATCACGAGAAACACTGGGAGAAACACGGGAGGAGAAACACTGGGAGAGCATGTGAGGAACAGAGGATGTAAACAGAGACATGACAGATAAGTGACAATGGCATTCTAAGATGCAAGAAATGTATGATATATAAGTGAAAAAAGCCATATTACAATAACTGCAATTGTTGTATAGATGTTTTTCTAGAAAGTAGTTTTTTTTCTTTTCACTTGAACACTTGATGTGCCTCATAAATGTTTTTTTTTTATATTCAAAACGTTGGATAGAAACAAGGCTATTAGTTTTCACTAAAAAGAAAACGAGCCAATCAGAAATCTACCTGACAAATACGCACAAGAAAGCTTCATTCCTGTGTGCTATTTCTCTCAGATTATGACCAGTAAATGTGGGTGAGGGGAGATAAATAGCATAAAGGACTGAGATAAATAGCATTGCGCAGATCAGACTCTCCCCAATTCAGAAACAGGTGGAAATTAATACCAATCTGCGAGTGACTGATGCAGAATTCATGGCACATGGTCAACATTCCCAGAGCAGCAGCAGCTGTAGCTGTTCTGTTTAGCATTGCAGAGGAATGATTTGCACATTAGCTGCAAAGCTAAAACATGGCTGCCGTTAATTAGCTATGCAAAGGGATTCTGAGGCCACGGGTTTCCTCTGTTGTCACAGGGCATTCGGTTGATGAGCCTGAACTAAATATTTTCTGTCACATGTGAAACAGGGTTTCTCTCTGTTTCTCTCTCACTCTCCTTTCCTTGGCTGTAGTGCAAAACATAGTTAATGCTACTCCTTTTGACATGGGGGGTAGTGAGATACACACAAAAGTACCAGCGAATCAGCATCATGCTCTGTTTAATAAACTACTGATTCACTTTACAAGATTATGCTTGTCTGAGCCCAACCAAAACTGCTTGAATCTGTATAAGTGATCTGCGCCAAACCAGAGAGGAAGAGGAGAGCGTCCCCTGCAGTTAAATCACAGTAGTACAGGCCAGGACACACAATCATGCCATAATTAATGCTTAAGCTTAAAAAAACACATTAGCTATATCTAAACTGGCCATATTTGCATATATTGTACTTGGCTGTGTATATGAGCACTTTCATAGTGACTAAGGGAGGCGTAAACAGTATCACTTTACTGCGGTTTTCAAATCTCCAGTAGTCCACTCAGTGTAATGTGCACATGTGCTGCCTATAGTGCTCAGCTATCTTTAGCTATCACATGTCTCCGGCTCTCTCAGAAAAAGACAAGACTGCTGAACACCACAACACACACCAAATAACTCTAAATTAACTAGGGCTTGAAAACAGTGAACCAGCAGACAAAATTTAAGTCCATACTTGCAACCAAAAACAATATTATATCCATAATGTAATATGTAAAAGAAAATCCCCAAAGCATTGAAATCTTCCAAACTCTATCCTGAGGGATAAATTCTATATTATAATTCTATTCTATTTAAGTTCCAGGTTTTAAGCACCCTCCAAAGAGTTTTTTTTTGCCAAGCCATGATCCCCTTGTAGTAAAAGATATAAGCTTTTGATTGGGTGGCCATTGTTTTGTAACTCTTTGTAACTGAAACTAAGACATGTTAAACTCCTTGTTGTTTCACATCTGAGTGAACCCCTGGCTGAACAAGTCAGCCATTAATCTGAAGAACACATCGCTAATCAGCAATGCTGGCCTTCAGCCAATCAGAGCCCGACGCAAGTTAGAACGTAACCAACACTCGATCCCGGACATCCATGGTGTTTATCCAGAAAGCGAGTAGAAGAGGAGCCGTCACCTCCTCTAAAAAAACGTAACGGAGTAAAAAACGTCACCTTCACACTCAATTCATGCTCTCCATCCTTTTCTTCACACACAAATGTAAACACAGACAAACTCATATAAAATACAAATGTGATTTGATTGTCTTATCATTGTGTTTCAGCAGTGATTAACACTTTTAAAAATAAAGGTTCCAAAGGCAGTGATTTTTGGTTCCCCAAAGAGCCTTTAAGTGAACAGTTCTTAAATAAAGTCTATATAAATAACATTTTAATAATCTAAAGAACCTATTTCTACATGAATGTTAAAGTTTTTTTTAACAGACCTACTACACTGAAAAGATGTATTCATCAAACCTTCCAACATGCTCTTTCGCACACACATGAACATTTCACACTCACTGTTGAATTTCCTGTGACGGGCCCGGGCCCTCCAGGGCCGGTTGCGAATCCATTGCAGCTTTCGCGACAGTTCCATGGCTGTGCGCCAGTCTGTGCCCACAGGACGTCATTGACCAGTGTCAGCCCAAACTTCTCCTCTTGTCCCCCAACCATGAGCTCATATCCAAAACAAACATCGGACCCTTTAAGGTTCTTCGTCCAGTTCTCAAAGTAGACTATTTCCTATCTGTCTGGTTGCGTATATGTCGTCTCAACAAGTCTGTTTGCGTTGCCTGATATCTATATTTTATGCATGAGTCAGGGGAACCCAACTCCCTCTGCCGCTCTGACACACAGACGCCACTAAGCTTGTCTTCATCCAGTGAGCACCACCTATCCATGGTTGACATCTGGGCTCACATACACACATTTGCACACACACACACACACACACACGCAGAACTGAAACATGATTCTAGTCATCTCCTGGACAAAAGAAGGGATTGGATACCAGACAGTCAACATGCACTATATCTTTGACTAAAAGGTGTATTTCGCTAATGTTTTTCATTAGTTTCTGTGTGATATAAGTTTCCTCTCACTCTCAGCTAGTATTTTTATTGTTAACTAAAAATAATGGACATAAAACTGAAATAAAATCAAATATAAATATTTGATGAAAAACTTTGAAAATATTTACGAAAATTAGAAATGTTGCCTTAGCAAATAACTGAACTGAACATAAGTTTAAGTTGGTTATCAAATTATTAATTTGAAATAAAAAACAATAACAAAAATTATTAACCCTTTCAGGCAATAAAGGTCACTACAGTATACAGCTATTCAAAAGCCTTTTTTTTTGCATATTCCTGGGTTTTGATGACATAGTTGCACAGCAACCTTGTGCAACTGAAGCCCATCATAATATACGATTTTTACCCACTCCAAACCAAGATGTCCAATGACCAGTAAGAAATGCCAACAGTTCATTTTCCAAATTCTGACTTTATATTGGAAAGAAATTCTGATGAATCATCTATCCATTAAATTGGACATCATGCATCCTTAGCTATATTTCAGTTACAATTCATACTATTACTGTGACTGATGTCTTTGACTGTTGTTAAACGTTTTTGACTGTAAATAAATGTATTTGTGTTATTAGAATGCAGTTTGGATTAACATAAAAAAGTAATCTGATTACGTACTGCACGTTACTTATAATACATTATGTTACGGGTAAAATCAAAAAGTAATCTGATTATGTAATGCATGTCACTTGTAATGCATAACATTACTCTTTACGTCAAAAAGTATTCTGAATACGTAATGCATGTTACTTGTAATGCGTTATTTTCATCATAAATTACTTTCATCAAAAAGTAATCTGATTACATTATGCATGTTACTTGTAATATGTCCCCCACAACGCTGCTAATTTAAGATGAGACTGAAAACACATGATCGCTAGGTTTTCTCATAGGAGAAATATGTTTTAATAATGTTTTCACAATATTATACCGTATATCGTTTTATTCATTGGTTTGTTAAATACACAGAATATTACTGTATTACTTTAATACAGAATTTCTTCAGTTAAAACCATAAAAGCATACTAAAAGCAATGGAAATCTTTTTGAAAAATATGTAAAAACAGATCAATTATATTTTAAATCATGTTTGTCATGCCATAACAGCAATAAAAACAGTGTGTGTGTAGGGGTGTGTGTCCTGATGGAGGTTGTTATATTCCATCCATGTTACATTTTTACATTTACATTTATGCATTTGACAGATGCTTTTATCCAAAGCGCCTTACATTGCAGTCAAGGAACATATTGAATCAGTTCTTGCTTTCCCTGGGTTCGAATCCATGATCTTGGTGTTGTAAACACCAGTTCTACCGATTGAGCTACAGGAACGCTATAGGGGTTAGGGCTGTAGGAAAGCATGTAAGGGTTAAAACAACTTAATAAAACTGAAAATAAAATATAAAAATACAGGCTAAATAATATAATAAATAATATAGTATTATATCAATAATAGGCAAAAAAAATAAACTACTTTCAGCAGTTTAACTGTGTTAGAAGACGAGCCAGAGATCATATTTCAATAAGATGGGGGATGAGTTTGCTTCAAGTACTAATTAAAGACATTGAGTACAGTAAGTGAAACATGGTAACAAGAGAGGCGTTGTCAAACGTCAAACACAATAATCCAAATCCAGTCTAATTCAATCAGATTAACAAAATCATTTAAAACTGTTTATTTCTTCTGATCATCACATGATACTGAAGGAATGCAGTTGTAGTCCTATAACGCCCTCTGTTGGTTTTCTCCAATCCAACAATTTTTTTTGTGTTGCTATGCAGTTGCTAGGGTGGGTTTACTTTCAGGTAGTTGACGTTATATATTATATTTTAATCCCTAAATATGGCTCCGTGTCTTCTACAGTGTAAAACTCTAAAGCTTACTCTTAAAATAACCATGTTTATCACTTAAATGACTGGTGAAAAACTACATTACCCATGATTCTGCAAAGAAATCCCGTCCAATCAGTCTCCTCAATAAAAGTCTCATCGCTTGGAAAAGTAACACCACACTACAATTCACGTTGAGATGTCAGCTAAGTGTGTAGCTCGAATTTACTGGATAAGATAGGGTTATTTTGGCATCTAAACATGAGCAATAGTAAAAGAGATGCTTCCCTTATAACTATAAAATAAGGAAAACGTCCAAAGGTTTGTTTCTGTCATACGTTTATTGTCATTTAGCGTATAAATCTGTGGAATAAATAAATGAAATCAATGAACAGTACCACACAGTCTCACATGGGTAAAAACATAAATGGAATGTAGCGAAAGAATATTTAGAAGAGCATAGGTTTATAACATGGTCACTCAAAAGGCTATTAGTAGAATATTTGATAATTCTTCACAAAATATTGATCCTTTTGCCATACAAATCACAACTGCTTAAGGCACATATAACCATACAGTACTTCAGGCAATCAACAAATGAAATATTTTATTTTGGTGACTAACAAACAAGCTTGTGAGTTTTGGGGTCTAAATTATATGTAATGAATAAGATCAAGGCAGGACATGTTTTTGATTGATTAAAATATGACATTGGTCATAAGGACGAAGGGTGAACTGTTACAACATAAAAGAGCCATGGCAAGATTATTTAGCTAATTTAAGATATATTAAAGCTCTGCAACCAAAAAGCATTATTCTAAAAATATACTTATTCTAAAAAGTCCATCTAATGAGGAACCAATCTAGAAACTCTTGCAAACGTCACAGCAGTTTTTAAAGTGGTGTGTGTGTGTGTAAAGCAAGCAAAAAAAAAACATTTAGAAATTGACCAAAACCGATGAATACATTGTCTCCTCTCTCATAAACTCAAATGCTGTGGTTTTACAAGGAATTGGTAAACCTAAAATACTAGTATCTGCACAAACTGACAGTTCTGCCATAAAACAATATTTATGCAAAAACAGACTGTATGTTCACCTTAACTTTTGGGGCCCAAAACAATTATCCAGCATAAAACAGACAAAACAGAAAGCAGACAAAAAATAAAAGTCAATTCCAAAAACAACATTTGCTTTGGACTAAAAGGACACACTTAATATGAGAAAGAAATCTTTATAAAAACTAGGCTCATTAGGCAAAATCTTTGGAAGTAATTTTCCCAACCAGAGCTAGAAGTATAAAAAAAGATATGGCTTTCAAGTCTAGAGTAGAAATAAAACAATCCTTCATCTCAGTAAGCAAAATTCCAAGTCTCTACCGAATTCAGTTAACATTCAGCTAAGAAGCCTTGTACATGTAAAACTGATGTGATGAACATGCAGAAGCAACCTAAACACTCCTAAACACCAAGAAAACAAAGAAAAAAAACACACTACTGTTGCATTGACAAGTCTTTAACTTAATGGTCCACAGCATTGCTTCCACTGGACTGAACACAGTTTAAAAACAGTAACAGGTCTGAGGGATTGAGAGGCACAGGGTGTGTGTATTTGTGCATGTTCCATTGCTCCATTCCATACACACTCAGATTGGAAGGTGCAGACATGTGGTACTGCCTTGAATTTTGGCCTATTCTCAACGAAGTCTGGGTAATCCAGCTTTATTGGTTTAGATTCCTTTAGATGTTTAATCATCTTTGTGCTCCTCAAACAGACTGTCCAGGTCCAAACAGGGATCTGCCACGCAGCAATAACACAGCTTTTGTGTTTGCAATGAAAGTGTATCTGAAAATAGAAAAAGATCATTATGTGAAAATCATTCAAAACATGAAATAAATGTATAAATAAACTAATGGTCGGCGAAAGAGTGAGAGAATCCTCTTCTTACTTAAAATCCTCTTAACTGGTCCGTAAGTCTAAAAGGGCGGTCACACTACAATTTTCATTCCACTGACTTCCATTCAGACCACAAACACAAGGTCATGCAAAAAGTGTTGCATTTCGCTGCGTTCCAAGTTATTAATACACACTTTTAAAACAAAATGTAAACTAGTCATGTCACAACCCCTTTCAAATGTTTAGCTGATTAACAGCCCTAATTAAAATATGAACTATATTGTGTCTTAAGGAAATGCGAGTAATGCTTGAATGTGGAAACGAAGAAGAGTGTGTGCTCACAGCACACAAGAACAAGGTGTTCTTAGTTGTTGCTAGATTATTGTTTAAGGCTTCAAGCCAAAGAACCTACACCCAAGTCTCTAAAGCAGGGGTGGGCAAACTGCGGCCCGTTGTGCTTTTTAATCCGGCCCGCCGAACTTGCCTGTATTAAACCTCCTTCATTTTACATTTACCTGTAATGTCACTCTGTCGCGGCTGCAAGCGGCAGTGGCGCTGAAGCTTTGGTGGAGAGTAGGCGTGTGTCGCAAACCCCTCTACACCCCCCTTTATGGCATTAATTCCGTGCTAAAAAGGAACGAGCGCAAAACTGATGTTTGTGCGCGCGTAAATTACATCCGCAAGTCGAAAACAGAGCTACACGTAAATACGGGTACCCGCGAGCTCATTTTAATCACTCGCGCGCGCGAACATTCGCCCGCTCTCGACTTCTGTTTTTTTTCGCGTGAGCACTTTTATTTTTGTCAGTCATGGGGCGGGGCTTGCTCTTGTAATAGTAACATCAAACGTCATTGGTTAGTTCCCTTTTTTCCAGAGGTCAGTTGTGATTGGACGCCTGTTATTGTCAATCTAGAGCTGAGGCAAATATACGATTCAGTCACATTGCATATTATGGTTTTTCTGTCGATTAAATTGTATTAATATTGTTTAGTTGTAATTTCACGTGTCCCAGTCGAGTGATTTAAGACCATACTATACTTTATACAGGTTTTCTAGGATTTCTTATAAGTAAATGCACAGGTACGACCTTCACCCCGGCCCCTCTGTCAATTTTAAGAAACCAATGTGGCCCGCGAGACAAATAGTTTGCCCACCCCTGCTCTAAGGCATTCGAATTAGTATGTAAAGACAAAAGATACAAGGTATTTCAAATTGTTCCTATATCATTGTTTAAGGGCTCAATCCAAAGAACCCACACAATCTTTTCTCTGTAATCTGTAGTCTGGATTCATGGAAGCCAACTTCTAGCCTAAGAACAGCAGTCTCAAACTGATGAAAACAGTACAGTCAATGTTCACAGTAAAACCATTTGCAATACATACAGAACATTATATGGTCAAAACAAAACCCTCCTGTATCATAAGAACGCATACATGTTACATGTATACAATAGAAACCTCTAGAAGCCCAACTGAACTTGATTGTAACATTCATAATATTTAAAAATATAAACACTTCTTTTCTGCCTGCAACAGAAATCGGAGAAGTACCAGCTGAACTAATAGGAATGAGAGGTTCTTGTGAGAGGTGTTTGTGTGCTCACTCACCGAGCATGTGTCCCAGAAATGCGGGTCTGGAGCTGGGCGGGAGGTGCACACATATGTAATACACAGGCGCTCCGGAGAGTGCCACAGTGATTCCTACCAAAGAGTTTACGGTGTCACTGTAGAGCGGTACAACCACCAGAAACACGGTGCACAGGCAGTACACTATAGGGAAGAACAGACTCAGCTATATGGAAACAAAAACACAAAGAGTCGATTAAGCACATCATAAACCAGGGCAATAAAGCAATAAAAATGTCAACTGTGCTGCAATTATTAAATATATGACATAAGCTATTATCGAAGCGTCTTAAAAGGTATCATAAACGTGCTGCGGATACACAGACAGCCCTGAACGATGAAGGCATCCAATGTGCAAAAAATGCACAAGTCTAAATCTAATTGACTGACTTCGACCAGTTTTCCAAGTGTTTTTGCTATGAGCTTGAATAACCTTGCAGAGTAAAATACTGCAGAAATCAAATCTTTGGCAATCGTTATAAGCCTTGAACCGAATCAAACAGTTACAAGGTGAATCATAACATTACAAACTTTGATTTGAAGCAAAAAAAATATTTCCAAGACTAAACGGCTTTATGAGGGAAAGACCTACAATTTCACAAAACATTGTGAATGACAACAAATAAAAATTACAGGTCAATTGTTATATATGATGGATTGAGACCTGTTAATTTGTGAGTTTGGATTCTCTGATTGGAGGGGATTTCTTTGCAGAATCATGGGTAATGTAGTTTTTCACCAGGTATTCCACTAATAAACTTTAAAAAATAAAATGTAGGTCTGTCTTTAAAGTTTGTTGTTGAATGTTGAAAAAAAAATACTTGCATTGAGCTTTGTGACGTACTTCCGTTTTGAAACAGTACAACTCATTTATTTCAGGGTATGTATATTTTGTGTTTTATTAAGTATATTAAGTGTTAACTAAAGAAAAAGGAGTGTCCTCAAGAAGATAAAAAAAAAATAATTCAGTAACAGGAGAGCAGATATTCTGATGATTACTGTGTAGTAAATTTTCCAAACTCACCGGAACATGAAGTCTTAATTCAACCCAAGACAATGAGACACTGTGTTTTAAACATGCATGATTATTTCACCACAGGGTGTCAGTGCTTGTCTAATCTAGTGTCCGCAATGCTAAAGTTGGTGAGACCTGATGAATACAAACCTTTATTTATTTGTATTAAATATTTTAATCACTATTCTATGTCATGTTTTGCTTTATGTAACTTGCAAATCTATGCCCAAAAAGTAATAATTTTCAAAGTAGTTACATCCTCCTCTACGCTGTCAAGTCGCCTTTATTTATATACCGCTTTTTACAACACAGATTGTTTCAAAGCAGCTTTACAGTTGTCACATGAAAACAAATAAAAACAAAGTTTGTTTTCGCTGAACAGAAGCTCTAAAAGAGCAGGCGAATCAATAAAATTAAAGAATATTAACCGTTACGTGTCTCCAACTAAGCAAACTCCAGCAGGTGACGGAATGAATGAACAAAATGGAGAAAAAACGTTGGGAGAAAGCAGGCTCAGAACGCTGTGTGCGTTGCGGTTTAAGAATAAATTCTTAACATTGTTAAATTTAAATCACGTACGCACATTCATTCAATCAAATACTTTAAAAGACTGGAATAAGGGCACCAGTCCTTTTTCATCAGTTAAATTAATTAAAAAATTGTATGAAATCTGATCAGTGAGAGAAAAACTACATTAATGAGAAGCTGAGCACTGGATTGCTGCATGTTAATGGGGAAATATATTTATTTATTATTCAAAATACACAGTTGGAAAGGAAATAGGAACGTTTTATAGGAACATTTCAGTAAGTTCAAGATAGTTCATGTTAAAGCAGAAAACGTGATTGTTTTAAACAACTGAGAGCCATAAAACGTAGTAATAGTCTCATGTACCGTATGTATTTGCCAAAATCACAGAAGCTGTAATAAGTAGAACACGGAAGTAGTTGTGCAAGTCCATTGTGACTTATTTCCAGAGAAACTTATTCTTGAACAAGACAATCTTGATCTCATGAGTGACAGTTTGTCCTATCCTCGCACCAAAAAAGAGGGGAAGTTATTTTAATTAGAAATTATGAGGGCACATACATCTTTTATAATAAATACTGTATTAAACTCTTTTTTTTTTTTTTTTGAAATCAATTGTGAGTTAAGAGGAACACTACATGCGTACCTGGCGTTACTCCAGAATTAGATCAGGATTTGGTTAATGGTTAGGTGTGGTTATGACTACATGGGAACAGCGTGGCAAAGTAGAACACTATGTTATAGAACAGATCTCTTGACTTACCTTAATAGGTCGGTGAAGGTCAGGCGATTTAATACGCAGGTAGATCAGACTGCCTATGGAAAGGCCGATGAACAGCCAGTAATTAAAACTGAAGTAATTAATTAGCTGGAACACGTCTTTAACACAGAGGAATATGAGCGACATGCCACCCTATAGAGGGAGGAAGAAAAGCAGGTTTATTTTAGAATACATATGCTCTGGATCTTCTACATGGTACAGGCATGTATGAGCCTGACAGCTCACATTAAACAGCAGGGCTGGAATTGGTGTGTAGCGCTTGACATGAATCATGCAGAGGACGTTGGGTAAATGACCCTCGCGTGAGCCCACAAAGAATAACCTGGAAGAAGAATAAAATAAATCGGCTAAGAAACTGAATTCCTGCCACTAGGCATCCACTCAAACAACAAAAGAATATTAGAAACACTTTTACCTGGAGGCAGCAATGATAGAGGAGTTTAAGCCTCCATAACAGGAGATCGCCACAGATATTGGGATGAGCCAGCTAGCATATCCCAGCACATTGTCAGCAAACGTCTGTATTAGATACAAAATCAAATTCATTAATAATTAATGGTATAATTCTATATTAGTTTGTATAATTAAATAACAAATCAGCATATTTAAATGCTAGTGAATTTAGGCATTACAACGTTATAATGTACAGTATGAAAAATGGACATACATTTTGAGAATTGCTAAGCAGTGTTATTAAATTAGTATGATTATCTAAGATTAACTTTTAGCATTAGATGATGGCAAAGTTGATCTAAAAATGAGAAATGGAGAAAATGAGCATGAACAATTACTGATGCACTAAAAAACAAAAATCTCTTATCCATAACTGAAATGCTACAGATATTGTACATCAAATAAAAACAGCTTTTTACACAGGTTTCTGTCACTGATTGGTTCAACAGAAATGCCTGCCAAGGACAACACAATTTGGCCAAAAATGTGATTAAATGACTAAAATAATATTATAAGAATATTATTATTATTGCTGTTTTGTATTGTTATTAATAAATACACATATTGAATAAGAAATTACTAGTGCAATATTTCTCTGTAAAAAAAAAGATTAAGAAAATAATGTTGGCATAATATTGTTTATTTAATTTATTAATAATAACAATAATCATTTATTTTACAGTACAACTGAAAAATTACAATACTGATATTTATGGATCTCTTTATTTCTTAATTTTCAGATGATGGGCGGATGTTGTAAGTTCCTAACGCATAAGTGATCCAAAGCTTGCGTGGAACAGCATTTACCAAGCCTCTCTGAAGTTTACCTCGGCCGTAAGAACGCACTGTTATTTCCTGCATATAACACGCGGGTTATACCAGATTTTACAAACCCCGCAGGGGGGTGCGGGCTATATAAGGGTGCGGGCTATATCACACATTTTTTACACGTAATAATATTTCAATATATTTGTTACGTCCCTAAGGACATAAGGTTTTTTTGCGGTATTTTCTTTCTGTTTTCTTTCTTGCGAGGGTTGTTGTCTCTGGCGCTTGTACTATCACTCTGACAGCTGGCGCTGATTGGCTGTCTGACCTGTCAATCATGCAAGACGTGATTGGCTGTGCTGCCATGAGGGCGTGTTCTTCTCATCTCATCCGATGATCAACACCTGTAGAAAACGCTTCTTAAGGGAGACTGCTTTTTCTTTTTGTTCTGATTCTGACTTGAACAGTTATGGATAATTGACGTCACGCACGCAACATTCGAAATTCGAAATGTGAACTTACACAAAAAAGTTCATTAATCTATGGGTGCGGGTTATATAAAGGTGTGGGTTGTGCCAACAATTTTTTGCACAAAACCCCAAAGCCTGCGGGCTATATGAGGGTGCGGATTATCTGCGTCTGCGGGTTATATGTGGGAAAATGCGGCACTATCTTTTCTTTGTATTAAAATGGAACAGGATATAGCAGAAACAAAACACAGTAACGAGTTTGTGGGTCACAAATCCCAGATAGAAAAACTTTCCACAGAGCAGCGTACTAGCATAATTACAGGCTTCAGAGCATCTGTGGCTGTGGACTAATGTCATCGAGAACCTCCAGAGAGAGGACGTTGCCTCAAGCTGCTCTCCTTAATGAGATCAATGTAACAGGAGATGAAAACATGATCAAATCTGGAGCAAATAAACTAAACAGACGCTGTCAATTAACTTACATGTGACATCCAGGATCATGTGGGTTTAAAAGAAGTTTTGCAACAGTAGCTTCAGATGTGATAAAAGACTAAAGTAGCTTCTTTTATCATGTTCATATCGAAGAAAGTTTCACTCACCACAGCCACGGCTTCACTATGTAGCAATGTATTCATGTCCAGCACTGCGTAATAGGCAATATTAGTCAGGATGTAGATTACTGTGACAATGGGCATGGAGATCGCTATTGACAATGGCAGGTTTCTGTAGCAGAGAAAATGAGACTGAGTTTGCTTACATATTTGATCTTCCGGCTTGTTTGCAGCAAAACTGCTAGAAACTCATTCCAGCTCAACTTCTGTGCCATAGACGAAGGCAAAAATAATGGCTGTTTTCAAACAGGTTTTACAAAAACGCAGCCATATGTCATTGATCACTAAAACAGACAGTCCTGCCCCAAACTCATGCCATTGGGTGAGTCTGTTTTGTTGTGCATATGAGAAATTATAATTGATACTTACTAACTCAAAATGAGTGGAACATATAGAGATTGTAGGTGTATATATTAGGTGAAATGTCACGAATATTCACACCTCTCAGGGTTTTTAATCTCCTCTGTGATGAAGTTCAGGGTGTCCCAGCCTGAGTAAGAGTACAGAGCGGCATACAGAGCCAGGGCCATGTTTCCTGGATCCAGTTTAGACTTCTCAAATGAATCCCTTAAGTTGTTCGTTTTTCCTGTGGCACAGCAATGCAAAAGCAGTTTAATATAAGAACCGGTAATGACTCATGCTCACCAAGGCTGCATTTATTTGATCAAAGACAGAATATAAAATAGTAATATTGCAAAATATTGCCATTTTTCGATTTGAATATATTTTGTGATGTCAAAGCTTAGTTTTCAGCATCACTGATACAGTCTTCAGTGTCAAATCCTTCAGAAATCATTCTAATATTTGATTTTCAAGAAAGATTTCTTGTTGTTTTCGATGTTAAATAATAGTTTTGCTTTGATAAATAGAAAACTCAAAATAACAGCACCTATTTCAAATATAAATCTTTTGTAACTTAAATAAATAAAACTTTGCATTTACTTTTAACTTCGATCAATTGAATGTGCCCTTGCTGAATAAAAGTATTAACTTCTTTATTTAAAAAACAACAACAGTACAGTGATCCCTCGTTTATCGCGGTTAATGTGACCGGAAACCCCCCGCGATAGGTGAAAATCCGCGAAGTAGGATCAGCCAATCAGCTCACAGGATACATCCACTCGTGCTCTCATTTGTCGATCTCGCGCCGGGAACCAATCACGTGCCTTGTCAGAGTGCCCGTTGGTGTGTGCAAAGCCTCTGAGAGAGTTTCTCTCTTTGCCTGGCATCCTAAGAAACCGTTTCTCTCACGCATCACGATGAAGCAACGCTGCTTTCCGCAATACGGCTGCCGATATGGAATTTTTATTTTTCGATAAATATTTTTGAAAAATCTAAGGTCGCGAAACTTGAACCGCGAAGGGGCGAAGGATAACTGTATTTAGGTGTCAGTATTTTCTCACCTTGGGCCAACACAACCATTCCAGCAATGATAATGACTATGAGAGCCAGAATTTTAGCCACAGTAGAGATGACCTGAAGAATGGCCCCCCACTTCACCTTCATGCAGTTCACAAAGGTCAAAAGACCTGCAGAGCAAAGAGAGATATGCATGTCATAAATGCCTAACAAGATAAATAGTAAAATTGCTGGTTGCAACTGTTTTTCAAAGTTCCTCTTTAAAGGGAGAGTTCACCCTAATAATTAAATTGTCATTATTTACTCACCCTCATGTTTGTCCCAAACCATTGTGAGTTTCTTTCTTCTGTTGAACACAAAGGAAGATATTTTAAAGAATGTTGGCAACCAGAGAGATGACAGTTGCCTTTTTTCCCCCCTACTATGGAAGTCAATGGCTGCAGTCAACTGTCTGGTTACCAACGTTCCTTAAAATATCTTCCTTTGTGTTCAACAGAAGAAAGAAACTCGTACATCTTTGGAACAACATGAGGGTGAGTAAATGACAAAATGTTTGGTTGAACTTTCCCATTAAATATTTTGGTTCACTGACAGGTTTTCCAGGGCTATAAAATGATGCCATGTGTGCGTTTTTACTGACCGGTAATTCAAGTTCCTTTGTTCATTAGATACTGCAGAAGACACTAGGAACTTTTGGCATCTAATTTCACTAACAAAGTCCGACAGTACTTCACTCCTTGACAACAGGCTCTGAAATGTTATTGCTACAGACTTGCAGATGCCATCACGGCTGGACACCCTGTTACTGTGATAACCAGGATTGATTTGAGACATTTATATACTTTATTTAATCTCAGCCCAAATGCAACCTCATTCCAAATTGGATAGATCAACCCCAAATAAAGTGCAATTTGTCACAAGAAAGGAAAATAAACCCTGTAGAATGGAATTACACTGTTATATAAGCCTGCAGCTTTGTGGTTTAGGTCAACTGTTTGTCAAGTACTTCAGTGAATGGACTTTGCCGCAGTAAGTAGCAAAACATGCCACAGGTGACAAATACAAAGGAAATCCCTTCAACTCAAACAAACTGCATGAACTGTCTCAAACTGGCAACCATCACAAAAGTATTCTTAAAGGTTTCACGGAAGTCTTGGCAGGGTTCCGGACTTCAATCCAAAGGGAAAGTATTTGTTTGGCATTAATAAAATGCCAACCAACACTGACACGAATGGAGAGAGTAGCCTGGCAGCCGCGGTGGAATTAACAGCTGTACTAACAGAAAACATGCTTCAAGATTTGCAGACGTTTTTGCAGACACTCTGTTTTAGACAAAATACACAGACAATGTATTGCAAAGTTTATGCAAAAAAGAATTAGCATGTACTTTAAGACATCATTTATTCACCCTCATGCAATTTGAAACTTAATTCAATAGTCCACAAAGATATGCAAATTTCCCCTTTCTGAAAAAGGAGGAAGTGACATTTATATTGTTTTCGTTACCATTTTTTTTTCAGTTCACATTTTGTTCAATGTTTTAGTATGAAGAAAATCAAAACAAAACAAATTTCCTCCAAAAAAATAAAATAAAATACTGCAGACACTAAAAGGGTTACTATTAAACTATTAAAATGTACAACTTATAATATTTTGAACTAGCTTTTATTATTATATTTTCAGTTTTCCTTTTAATTTGAGCTACTTTTATGTGCTTTTGTGATTTTTATTAGATTATAAATATTTAATAAAACAATTTAATTTTCATTTTAGTACTTAATCTTATTAGTTAGTTGCCAAGTCAACATTTCTAACTTTTCAGTAAGCTTTTAAAAAATAATATATTTTAATTAATGAAAAACATTTTTAGTTTTAGTAATAAAAACTGATTCAGAGATGTTGTGATTATGATGACAGTACATTCCAATATATGTATTTTATATTTTGCACAAAAATAAAGAGATTGTACCATACAAACTAAAAGAGTTACCTTAATAAAAGTATGCAGATTGGTACTTTGCTCTGCTACAAATAAATACGTTATGACTTATATTTGATATGTTGACAAGAAGCAACTTTTTCTGTGTAATCTCACACACTGTGCTGTGTGAACTGTAAACAGAAGTAAATGTCTGGGAAAGCTGGCCTTTATTGTGCCACTATGTACACTGTTTAAAGTGTTGTTACATTGGTCTTTATCAAAGCAATCTCTCCATGCATGCATGCATGAGCAAAAGTGTGCTTACCTATAATGAGAGCTGCAATGAGCCGTACTGCATCATTTGGTGCTGGGCAGGTGGGGAAGAATGGTTTCACTAAATATTTGGCAAAGGTAAGAGCAATGACCGCCTGGCAAGCTGGTTCCACGATCATCAGCGAGGTCCACAGACGTATAAAAGCCAGGAAGCCCCCAAAGCTCTCCAGGATGTAGGAATAACTGGCTCCTGACTTGCGGATGGTGGTGCCAAGCTCGGCGTAGCACAGGGCACCAAAAACAGAGAAGACTCCTCCAATAGCCCAAATCACCAGTGATAGACCGTAAGATCCTGTTTGCTCAAGAACACCAATGGGGGAAACGAAGATGCCTGAGCCAATCATGTTCCCCACGATCAGGCAAACACCGTGCAATAACGAGATCTCTTGCTTCATACGCATGGAGCTGGTGGAGCCGGCATCCCCCATGATGAACTCAATTCAGAAGGGATAACTAATACGCAGAAGGGTACAACACAAATCAAAAACACAATGCTCCGTTCACCTCAAGGCTGGAGTTTCAGCCGAGTCTCATCGCACTTCCGAATAAAATCTAGAAGGTGAGAAATGAGATAAAACTCAGTTAATGACTAAATACAACTACCGTGGTACATTGTTGACAACACAAAACATTTGACTCATTCAACACTTTAAAAAAAAAGAAAATAGCATCTCAATCTCTCCAACATCACTTTTAACCAGCCATCTTGGAGAACAAGTTCTTTAATTGAGCCTCATTAGTTTCGACCACACCTGCTGGCCAGGAAATCATAGAGCAACTGCAGTCGCATCAGTAGGGAACCAGAAAGAAAAGTGAGAGAGAAAGCCAGGCAAAGCTTGGGTGGGTGTGGCCAATGCAAACAACGGCAAAAACTGTTCTTAAGAGATAAGTCTACTAGAGATAATGGCTTTCATTAGACACTAAAACTACATGAGAACATGCCCATTTGAAAGGTACGGTAGACATTAAATATGAAAGAATTCAACTTATATATAATGCATTAATCAGGTCATACATTGATACAATTTTAATTTAGGCTTTTATTCACATTTAAACATTGATCAGCAGTCATAAACAAAGCTCAACCGAACCTCCTTCGCAAGAACAAACCTCATTGGTTCTAGTTCTCAAATGTGCAGCACAACACACAGAAATGAACCTCATTGGTTCTCGCACGTCAAGCGAAGATCCTAGAGCTTCCGTTTACCAAACTGATGAATGTTTGTTTATATGTTCAAGTATAGTATATGTTCAAGTTCATGTTTCATGTAAAGCGATCGTGTCTCTTCAGAAAATTTAGACTAAACCGCTCAGTTAATATGGATGGTATGGATAGTTTTACGACCTATTTATGGACTTTTTAAAGCATTAAAGTGGTAGTTACGTGGCTGTCAGGGGGGACAGAAAGTTCTTAAAATTGTGTTCCAGAGCCGAAAGAACGTTTTACAGGTTTGGAACGACATGAGGAGGAGTAAGACATGAGAAATGTCATCTTTGGGTGAACTATCCCTTATGATCCCTTATCCCTTATATGATCCGTTTATTAGACCGGCTGCTCACTGTAGAGCCGTGGGTGGAGCATGAAGTCCAGCTCGCCCTCTCTGGATGTAATTTGGGGATGATAGGTGGAGCTAGAAGATCCAAAACACCTTGACTCAACCCTTAACTCTAACCCTCCACCCATAGAGGTGGAGCTAAACTAGGTCAAACTCATCCCATGACATCAAGAAATGTGGAGCTGGATGTCATTTGGCTCTGCAATGAGCATCACTTGATCATCCAATGAGAATGAGAGGAACAAAATGTGCAGAACAAAGCTGTTCTGAATGCATACAGGAGTATCACAACAGTTGTGAACTACAAAGTATGTGATAACGAAACAGAATCACACATAGGCTCCTGGTGCTTAAATACTGAACATCCGGAAGATCTACATACATCGTGCTGGTTGTAAAAATAAAACCGTTTCCTGATTGATGGCTCACTCCTGCACTCACATTGAAAGTTATAGTGAAACAGTGACGAAGACTCACGAATCGGGTTTAAACGCTCGATGCGCGCCAACACAAAACGGCTTGCTTCGCTTTAAAAACGGACGACATTAAAAAAAATACACTTTATTTACCTTTTATGAGGGCTTCATCTCTATAAGGTCGGTAAAACACGTCTCTTTATCGATCCGTCATTGTTCCCAGCAGAACCGACACGTTAGAGGAAGTTCTTAACACGTTGTTCAGGTTGGTTTAGTCTTAAAACTTTTTGGTTTACCAATCTAACAGCTTCCTGTCAAACTTAATTTCAATGTTACTTCACCGTTGAGATAAGAATATGTTTTCCCCCCATAGGATAAACGATGAAGAAAACACCTCTGACTCCCATCCACATCTGTTAGCTCGAGTCGTGTTAGCTGTTTCACACACACACTGCTAACAGGACTAACAGCAGATGCAGACGGAGCTGGAGGGTGAAATATCAAGTTTAACTGATCTACTCATGAGACCTCACCTGTTCTCACAGAAGAACGCGTGGACAATGTTCGTGGATGTCTGAGCGGCCGCGGAGCTGTGAGAGAGGAGGAGACTCATGACATCTTCCAACTGTAATTCTGCTTTCCCCTCTCTAAACTTTAGGCCATCCTCCTCTTCCTCCTCCTCCTTCATCTCCAGGACCCCAGCGCCGTTGACTGGAGTGTTTGTGTTAGATTAAGTAGTTTAGGTTAACATTTTATTGTGCTTTTCTGGTGTGTTAAGTAATAATTACTGTTTGTGTGTGTAATAATACGTATGAGACTTTAGAATCTCACCACATAATCTCTTGATTGTTTTAATTAGTGTTGTAGTCAAGATCACTTAATCCGAAACCAAGTCAAAACCAAGACCATGTTAAGCAGTATATCAAATAGCATTAATAATGTCAACAAATAAAGACAATGTTGTGATGTCCTCGCAGTTGTGGTCTTGAGATAAAATCCCAAGTCCGTGTTTTTTTACACTGGCACTGTTGAAAATACTGTAAAAATAGTACACTTTAGGGGATTTGCAGTCGATCTGGCTGTTTTCACACATGCGGATGCGCACCAAGTTACATTGTATCACTTTTCAGTTAGCTCGGTACGTGTTCACAAATGTTTTTATCGTACCCGCAACACACGCCATGTGACAACTGTCAGCGTTGTGATTGGTCAATGATAGCACTGTCACCCTTTGACCCCCATACACGTTTCCATGACAACCGGCATGACGCGAAGAGCTAGTGAAATATGGAGATAAAGAAGCGTGTTTGTTGACGCCGGCGCTGACCATTTGTCTTTATATAATTGTTTATTTAACTCATGTTAAATTGTACCAGTTGAATGCAAAATGTTATGAACTCTTTCTTTGCTTTAACGCGTCACTGCGCAGCTGTTCTGTTAACCTCCTTCTCACGGAACCGTTTGCTGAAAATACCGTAAATGGCACTATTTTGGGCTAAAAAAGAGGATTACTTCCATCAATTTATTTGGCCCGAGGTCGGGCAGCGTTCACACCACAGACGAACCCCAAGCAGTTCCGAGACACCCGTTTAAAGCGGCTGTTTGTTCACACTGACCCAAACCAATCCACAACAAACTTTGGATCGACCTCAATGGTGCCAGTGTGAAAACAGACAAGACCAAATGGTCTTAAGACCCACACTAGTTGTGGTAGTTGCAAGTGAAGTAATTTAGCTAGCAGTTGTACACTGATTAATAATTAGATATACATAATTATTATTCAGCTTGAGCAGTAATAAAGCGCTGTCGTATGCAATATAGTGTGAAATTATTCCTGAGGGCAGCTGGTTTATAAGAGATATCTGAACACTGTACAGAAGTGTCATTCAAGCATACCCAAAACTCACTTTAAATTCATTAAGGACATTATTTTGTTCAATAAATAACTTCAGATGTCTGGTTCATTAGCTATGTATGTACATTTAATGTTTAGGTAAATCACCATAGTTAGCAACAGGATTGGAAACACGATTGGCGTTGCACTGATAAATCAATTTGCTCTATTAACATATGAACAGTTACGTCTTATCTTAAGAGATTTCTCCAGTTTAAATGTAAATTAAGCCGTACACTTACCTATAAACTACTCTTATTTCCCCTTAATTAAGGACGCAGTGCCGTCTAGTGGTTGAAAATGATAATGCAATGCCTTTTGATGGTAAACGTTTAGGCGTGACCCTGGTCGGACTATCGGAATCGAAGAATTTAAGCTAAAAATCAAAGAATTTAGGCTTCAACATGAAAACGTGAGGATAATAACATGTTGTTATTCAAATCAAGAGATTAAATGATTATTTGGCTCTGAAATATCAACTTGATTTATGGATTATTTAATCTATGGCCGAGAGATACAGGAGTCTCCTCTTTGCAATCCTACATTTTCTGCTGTGCATTTTCTAAACCAATTTGTTCAGACACCAGAACTTTTATTATTTATTGTGCAGACTTCACTTCCTTCATAATTGATGCTTGCAAGCCATGGGCATTTCTGGGAGCTGAACTGGATGTGCGTTGTCACATCATAGCTGAATGTGACTACATGAGCTAATTTATTATAGATACAATTTTGTATTTCATCAATGCACGTACATTTGTATTAGGCCTACACCAAAACTTACTCTGATAAGTGTTTATAGTGTTACTGTCAATACATTTCTAGCTCTTGCTTTTGTAGTCATTTTGTAGTCCAGCCCTGTCTGGAGCCTGAAAGTAATACATTTATTATTTATTTATGTAGTCTATGTACATATTACATTTACATTCATTCATTTAGCAGACACTTTTATCCAAAGCGACTTACAATTTGAAGAATACAGAAAGCGATTCATCCTGAAGAATAAAAAGTACAAAAGATTGCTTACAATACAAAGTTATCATTAAAAATATTAATCTCAACAAATGACTAAATAGGTTTACAAAGTACTATACATTGATTAAATATTTCTAAAAATATTTGTATTGTTCTAGGGCTGCTGTAATAATTTCAAGAGGGAAATTAAATGCTTTAGCAATAACTAAAATAACATTGACAAATATTGAGATATATTGATGCATAAAGGCACCAGCCATTTAATCTCAAGGGGCCTTTGATAGCACTGGGAGGGGCCCTGTGTGTCCCAGTGCTGCTGCCATTAAATCTTCCCAAATGCTTTGTAACATGTGACATTTTAAATGTACATCGTAAAATTAATTGTAAAATACAAGTGCGCAGTATATAACCTATAATCATGAATGTAATAGCTATAATTACTGTTAATATGAGGAAAACGGAGCTTCCAGCGATCAGTGATGCCAGCTGTTCAGATAAAATAATCCATACGAGATTATTAGAGCTAGTTTACTGTATGAAATACCATGAATGCAAGTTATAAACCAGCGTCTTGATGTAGTCTACCATTTGAAATGAATAAATCAGCGGGCGCTGTGCACGAACGGTCTGCACCACTTCTAAAAAAAGGGGGGGAGACGCAATTAGTCACCTTGTAAGCTCCTCACCGTTGACATCCTCCTGTACATTAGACCGAGCGCGCGACAGCCTTTCATTTACAGCTGCGCGTGAAGGGACAACAGCAGCCAATCTGACTGAACGCACGCGCGCTCATAATTCCCGCAGCTGCTCTCGCGCACTCTTTCCTTCAGAGCGCCGTTCTGCTGACTCAGTGCCTTATCAAAGCGAACCGGTTCCTCGCTACCGAACAGAGCTGAGACGCACCAGTCACCGCAACAACTCCAGCCATGGCCAAAACTGCGATTGGTAAGACAAACCTTCCTTCATTTTGTTCGCCGGTTCATGTCCCTTTGATGCTGAGAGCTGCTGTCGCGCGCACAAAGACCATGATGCAGGAGAGACAGAAGTCTGTTATATTAAAAAAAAGATTGATGTCTTGGTTTTTTATTAGCTATATATATCTGATTTCTCGTTTAAACACCCCATGCTGTTATTTTCAAATATGGCTGTGCATGTTGGGTGCACCCAGACTGCCTACTCACTTTTACGTTGAAAAAGGGGGTACTTCACCAATGAGATAAGGCATTAAATTGTGTAAATATAGAGCACACTTCTTTTAAAACACACTGGAATGTGTTTTTAAAGCCATAAAATGATTTTCTTTTGGTGACAGTGCACCTGCCAGCTCATGCATCTCCAGCATAATGCAGAAGGACCCCACCCAAGATCCAGCTCTGTGTTTCAGCCTCCAGAAAATCTCATAAAACCTGACAATATCTTACTCAAAACAGTTCAGACCTTTGGTCATCCTCAATATGTGATACTTCTATCCATTTTCATTAAATCAGCCAGGGGTGGATGGTATATGTATTGCCAAACAAAGCCGTAATAGTGAAATACGACATGCTAGTTACTGAATTAGGGTGTTTGAAATAGCTTATTGAAAACTGTTGTTTTTATCCATGCGGGTATGTTTATTATTCCTTCATTTTTGGCAATTATCACAAAGTGATTTGCACTGATTTGAAGCATGACTCATTAGCTGGGGGGGGTTATCAACAACTACACACTGCCTGTTTTTATTTTATTTTATTTATCTAATTTATAATGGGTAAATAAGAATCTGTTATCACACCTTTAATATATTCTTGTGACACACAGTCTGCCAGCATGTCATTATTTAACCCCAAAAACCTTCTTTATGGTTAAACACAAGGTTTTAAGATGTAATTGTGGATTCGTTCACACCATTTCTACCGCCATATGAGAGACAGGTTGCAGTATCGGATGATTGATGTTTTAAATGGAAGTGTGTCAGGGCTGAAGTCGTCTCGCCGGTGAGCATGTCTCAGTGCTGTTGTGATTCTGGATTATGTTGTAGGCAGCCAAACTGGGGCATACCATATACAAGGTGCATAACGCATCATTTCGAGACGCCTGCAGGGCAGGGCACTGTTGGACTGAGGGTGAATGTCTGTTCTAGCTGTCATGTCACTTTAAATGATAAATGAAAGCTGTTTTGTGGAATACCAGTTACGTGCACTCAATCCTGCTATGAAATGCAATAACATGGGGCAGTGTCTTAAGGATATTTCATTTTGATTCACAGAACACACCCTAACAACTGCCTGTGGAAATCCTCTTGTTAATGAGAAAGGACATTTCAATCAATATAATCAATACACTTGGAATATTTATAGGGCTTAAAAGAGCCTTAAGAAAGACCTTGGTGCTTTTGTCAGTGCCATACACTTATAAATCAGATGGAAACAAGAAAATTAGTCTCTCTCATTGAGGCTCATTTAAAAGCATGGCTTGTAATTTTAATTAAGCATTTTAATTAACAATTGGATAATTGGCCACATGTCAGAATCTCAAATCTTATATTAAATCTGAGCTGCAGGTGTCTGACTTTGTCTTATCTACTTTATAGATCTCCTCATGTAACACCCACCATGCATCTTAATCATTTAAGATTACTGGATATGTGAAAGCGCTATGACTAATCCAGTCAAGCCCCATTAATCAGTAATCAGTAACCTAACGGGAAGATCAAACCTACACATTCAGCAGTGCTGCACAGTGGGGTGGGGCCATTGCATTTTAGACTTTAATGTCAACCATATATATTAAATATTTCACAGTACAGATATATAGCCTTATATTGCCATAGTAATCTTTACAAAAAAATTCAAATGGGCTCTTTTATAATTAAAATGAAGTGGTTTTAGTGTGAACGGATAGACTCAGCTAGAGGGGCATTTGTCCAGCTTTAGGGGACAGAGCATATGTGTGAGAGAGAATGAGCGAGACGGGAGGGGCCATTATTGATTTCCAGGGTGGGCATGCTGATGCATTATCAAACAAACCACACAAAGGACTTTTCGCTTGCCCATGGGCCGTAGATCTTACATCAAATTTTGAGTAACGCACATTTATTCTACTTCATATTCTGTGGTGTTACAAATGAGGTGCATGGTTTGTTTCACTGTAACACATGGCATGATATTTTAGGAATCAGTCAGGACAAAATTACTTAATGTAAATATAAATGATGAACTTCACAGAATAAAATTAGAATCATATTAGCTTATCTAAATTTATATGTAATGCATACATTTCAACATTATATATACTGTAGTAGTGGCCAAAATTGAGTCATAGGGGTATTTGTTTTTAATGACCCTATGGTTTGATTAAACCATCAAAATATGTGAAAGATATTTTTATTTATGTATTGTTTTGAATATTTTACATAAGAGAGAAGAACAAAATACTACTCTTGGAATTTATCTGACAAGATGATTTGGCAAAAAAGCCAACTAGAGGTATGTGGTTTATTTTGCTATGCAAATAAAATAAAATAAAAAATCCATAGAGAAACAAAATGTTTGATGGGGACATTCCATACACCTAATGCTTTTTATACTGCACAAATTGTAGATTCTGTCCCCCCCATCCTTAATATGATTTATAAGCTATTTCCTCATTGGGACCAAAAATGTCCTCTTTAGGGCAAGGATTTCTGATATTGTCAATTGTCCACACTGCATAGGATATACCTGAACCACAGATAGATAGATAGATAGATAGATAGATAGATAGATAGATAGATAGAATTTTGACACAGTTTATTACACCATTATGTCAATAATCAATGTCTTTTTTGACCAGTTGCCACAATAGGTACAGTTCAACCCAAAGGTGTGGCTACTTTGGCTACTTTTCTAATTCCAAACCCTCTGATATTTTCCAGCAGAATCTCTAGAATAACTCCCAGTATTGCACGGGTTCATTTGTCTGTGTGAGATCCTTTTTACCGGCTCACCTCTGCTGACCTGAAGGACTTGCTTCAGTGAGCAGTCTGTCGTCCTTATCTCACTCAGACTAGACAGCAGAAGAGAAATGCTTACTGAAGTCCATCGCCACCCCCTCAATTTACCGGAAGAAATGGTTTGCTCCAGTAATTACCAATTAAAACCGCCTACACCAAAAGCAACCTGCCAGAGGGGTTTTAATCCTAGTGGGAGTGAACACAATGGTTCTCTACCCTGCTTCCCTTCCCGCTTTTCTCCATTCTCTGTTTGGGATTAATAAGCTCGTCAGGGAGCGAGAGGGAGTTGATCAGATTTTTCCAGGCTCCTCTGGGCGGAGAGAGAAGAAAGTAGGTTGGTTCTGGAAAGCATGATAGCAGCCTGACGGTTATCTGGCTGGACAAACTCCAGCTGCTGTCTGCTGTCAAGACACTGATTTATAACTCAAATGCACTGGCTTGATAAACGCTGTCTTGTGAGTTCAAGGAAAATCAGATACATTAAATTGCATCATGTATGGCATCTGCCATCATTGATGGGTTGTATGACTTGTTTGCACTTAAGCATTAAATGCTGACAAATAAAAAGGAAGAATGATTGCGCTATGATCAGTGTAGCCGTCATAAAAAGCCATTTGGAAATCGGTCTCGCCTCGTGTCTTCTTTGGTGTTGCCGACTCACTCCCCTCACACACCCTCAGTAGATGAAGTAAAAATGGAATCCAATAAATAATGTAACGCTGATGGTTGGGCGGTGGGGGATGGGGGGATCTTGTGGTGAACATTGTCTTGTAGGAAACCAGTGCATATGAGGACATGCTGGTTAGTCCTTGGAAAGCAAAAAAAAACAAAAAAAACATTGGCAGTGCATTTTTATGAGGAGTTGCCAACCCAGGGACCATCTACAATGAAAATATCAAATCTTTAACATAATATTTTTTATATGACTTAATACAGTATAACAATGTTTAATAATAAAAGCATCCACATTATTATATTCATATATAGCATGGTACAGCAATATAAGTAGGATATATAATGCATATTTTTTCATTTACATATATATGGTATATATATATATATATATATATATATATATATATATATATATATATATATATATATATATATATATATATATATATATATATACATAGATATAAATTAACTAAATCCAATGTTAATAGTTTATTTGATATGTTAGTTTTATAAAAATCAGAGGACCCCATTGGTGTAGATGTAGGTTATATTATATTCAATATGAGCTTTACCAAACACATATTTATCAGAATAAATTATAAAATAGAATATACATTTTATTTTATATTCACTCTTTCTCTCTCTAGATAGATGGAAAGATGATTTGGGTGATTTTCTGCGACATTAGCGATGTAGTTTTGAATAATCATTCATAAAACAGCAAGAGAGAATCTGGGTCAATATTTTTGTTTGATGTGTCTCTCTGCAGCATATAAAGAGAAGATGAAGGAGCTTTCCCTCGTCTCCCTCATCTGCTCCTGTCTCTACCCAGAGGCACGCAAGAACCTCATGGGCGAGTTTGAAGGTAGGAAATGAAAATGTAATACCAGTAATGAGAAGTCGTGCAGAAGGAATTTTGTGCTTTATAGACCTCATTCTGTTTGATCTTCACAATCTAACTTTTTATTGGCCTATATGTGTACCAGCAGTACACGTTTATTATCTTAACAGCTAATATAGATCAATAAATGTCTGATAAATGTTCAAGAAGGCTGTATAACACATTTATACAAGCTCAGTGCATGAGCAGAAGGCAGTTTATGCATTTTAATCACATGGCGGTTTCTAAACTACATCTATTTTACTTTGTATTTTGCATGCTCAGACATGGAGGTTAAGCCGATTAACAAGCGGGCTTCTGGCCAGGCCTTTGAGGTCATCCTGAAGCCACCCTCTCCCACGACTGACGGGGGCTACAGCATCACTTCACCTCCTAAAAAGAGGGACATGTCTCTGGAGGACATCCAGAAGAAGCTGGAGGCTGCAGAGGACAGGAGGAGAGTAAGTGACCCATTTATTTTTATATAATATCTATAATAAATATCTGTATAAGTTTGATGTTTGAATTGTATTCCTATTTATTTCTTCAGTCCCAGGAGGCTCAAGTCCTGAGGGCTCTGGCTGAGAAACGTGAACATGAGCGGGACGTCCTGCTGAAAGCTATGGAGGAGAACAGCAACTTCAGCAAGATGGCAGAGGAGAAACTCATCATGAAGATGGAGCAGATCAAGGAGAACCGTGAAGCTCACCTTGCAGCCATGATGGAACGGCTGCAGGAGAAGGTCAGGACCTTTCATTATAACTTACACAAACGTTTGGGATCAGTAGAGTCACATATAGAGGCTGCATTTATTAGATAAAAAATACAGTAAAAATAATTACAATTTAAAATAACTATTTTCTATTTAAATATATTTGAAAAGGTTTAGTAATTTTACAACTATGAGTATTAAATGCATAATTTGTCCCACACAATTTTTATGCTATGAAGGGTCCAATATCTCAGATCTTGAAACTTCTTGAATAGTGATCTGCAAACAATCCTCAGACTTGCATTGAACAAGGAACCAGAGTCATATCTAGAGACTTGAATATCATAGAGATTTGAATGTGGGCTCTTTTAATTGGAGCTTGTAAACAACCACCTAGCAACCACCCAAAACACCCTAGCAACAACCACCAACCACCCACACTAGCATTATGGCAGCATTTTCTTCAGAAAAATACAAATCTAATCTGAGTCTCTGTCACAAGAGGGCACTACAGTACAATAAAAACTGGCACACGAAAAGAGTACTTCAAAATGCATTTTTAAACGTCAGGGGTATCAACATTGTTGTATTATTTGTCTATGTGCTTTCAGGAGAAGCACGCTCAGGTGGTGCGCAGAAACAAAGAGCTGAGGGAAGAGTTGACAGCATGAACGCATCTCTCTACACCCACTATCTCATCACCCCACCCCCTCTCCCCATACCTGCGACGGCTCGTCCCCAGAGCGACCCCCTTTCACCCTGCCACCGCTGCCCTGTCTAGAAAAGAGCCTCTGATGCCCTGCCCCCCCTCACCAACAGCATCCTCCCTGATAAAGTTCATAAGACAAAAAGAGCACCATTAATCCAGAAAAAATGGTTTTGATCAGTTCAAAACCAGTCAAAGTGGGTGTGGTTTTTTTTGTAAATACTTCCTATTTGTTTTATATGAGACGATGAAAAGTATTGCGGTGTGCCATTTTATAAGTTTCTCTCTGTATTATCTTTTAGTGGATGTACTTGTTTCCTCCCTCTCTCTCTCTCTCTCTCTCTCTCAGATCTGCTACAGTTTCTCTTGTACCAGGCTTTGGTGTTTGTGAGTTTGCTGGCTAAGTGACATTTGCAATGTCTTCTTTAAACCCAGTGATCATGTTAGTGTCTCTATGTCCATTTGGAGAGAGTAAAAGCCGCCACAGTACAGCACACACACAGCTCTAACCGGTCACTAACACAGCATTAACAATAATCTCTAGCTCTTTCTTCATACATTCATCTGGTATTTAGTCACAACACACAGACACACACACACGCATGCATGGTCCCGAGGTCAGCATGATTTTAGTAAAAAAAGGACATGTTGCTCAAGAGGAGCTGCGGTCTGAGCCACGCCGAAATCATCTGACCCGGGTTTGACCATAGTCTGGGTCACATTTATGAAAACACTTAAAGTTAACATTGAGTTCTTGAGAATCAAGTTTTCCAATTCTAATTGAAAGATTTGCAAGTTTTTAGAGGTTAATATCTGATAATTTTGTAAGATGATGTGTGTGTGTGTCAAGAGCAGTGTGGGTAGATGGTGTTATAATGTGCCATAGCTATTGTGTAAGTAGCTTTAATGTCACAAACCTACCCACCCTCATCTTTCTCTTCCAGCTGTGTGTTTTATTCCCTTCACACATGTAACTTTGGGAGCAAGCTGTGGTGAATAAAGGCTTGGGTTTCTTGGAATGACAATATCTGTCTTTGGCTCTGTTTTTATTTCATACAGCATACGTTAACATAAACACAAAGGTTCAAGTTCAAATTTAACAGCACAAAAAACGTGATTAACACAATGCGTAAATAATAAAGTTTAATACCCTAGTTTTCCAACAGGTGGCAATAAATGGCTTTGCTTTTGCAAGAAAACGCTTTAAATTGCATTAGCATCCCATACTTCTGTTGCTATTGCCGTATAGTTAGGGAATATTCTAAATTAATAATTAGGGTGTAAATTAATAACTAAATTTGCGTTCATAATGTGCAGTATGTGATTGTTTTATGACTTAGTTATTGGCATTACAAGTGCAAGTTTTATTGCACAAAATATACAGTGCTGCCTAATATTTCTTGAAACATTATCCAATATGCAGATATAAGCACAAATATTTAATACAGTTATGCATAGTCAGTGCTTGACCTATTTAGTTTCTGTACTTGTGTCATTCAGCGAGGGGCGTACAGTCATTTTGCACCAACCAATTTTGTGTACAAATATTTGGTAACTCAATCATAATCATAGTCAAGATTGTAAAATAGTAAGATAAAAATAACAAAATAATTACAAATTATTTCTGCATCAAGCAGTTTGTGTTTTGGGAGTACCAAACACAGTATAATCTACTGTATTCTGCATATTTTGGCAAATCATATAGGTCATCCAGGTATTTTATGCTTGTAGACGATTTAATATTGCAGTTTAATAGAATCCAACCGTCACCTCTAGGGGGAATGAGGGCGAAAACATGCGATAAAAGCCTCTGAAATAGTTTTCAAGGCAGCTAGAGAAATAAAGAAGTGTGTTGGCAGCGTGCTGTGTGTAGGTGGGAATCTGTTTTACGGGTTTGGCTGGCAGTAAAGTACCCGTGGTGGCGTGGGAGTTCTCCACACCAGGAGCTCAGTGAGCTGCTGCGATTGCTTTGGGACAAAGCTGCACTGTGCAGGCCCTCTCCTCCTACTTTTCCTTCTCTTTCGTTCCCTCTCTTCTCGCTCTCTACTTCTCTCTTTCCTCCCTGTGCAGTCCAGTTCAGCCAGGCTGCCTTTGTCCAGGATATCCCTTGGCTGTTAATGGCTTCCTGGATACATAGAGAGGCCACAGAGAGGCCCCTGGGCCGTGTTTGATATCAGTTCAAAACGCACGCATACAGGCACTGGTTCAACTCTATAGAATTCTGCAGCGGCTCATCTCGCTGCCGTGAAAGGAACTATTCTTCCCCAAAACATTAAATCATATAAGGCCTATTTATGTATTTCCACCTGTGAGAGAGAGGGGTGACTGGAACATTTCAAACACACCAACAATGCTGGACGACAAGAATGTATGAATGTATTACTGGGACTGTTTATTGTTTACATTACAATTTATCAGACTACGAGATTTCCCATAAAAGACGTTTTGATTTAGATGTCGGTAAATTTGTGGTTATTTTGTTAGGAATGCAGCCATTTAAAATATCCGGCTGACATCAATAAGTTGATCATTATTTTCACCTTATAGTGAACGTTATACTTAAATTATAATATAAGTATATTAATTATAAAATGTCTAAATAAACTTAAATAAAAAAAAATCAATTTAAATGCTAAAACTGAATTTAGACATCTCAACATTTAAATGTATAGTATGAAAAATGGATGATTGATAATTTTTTTCATATTATGGGAAATATAACATTATTATATTATAATTATATGAACTATAAAATGTATCTAAATGAATGTTAAATTTATACACTAAAAACAACCAATTTAAATGGCATCACAACATTATAATGTCCACCTTGAAAAGTAGATAGCTTATAATTATTTCCATATTATGGTCACTATTTTAATTATATTACTTATAAAAATTTATCTAAATAAATCAAAAAATGTAAACAATTGAATTTAGCCATCATACCATTATAATGTACAGTAAAAATAGATATATATTTTTATTTTGAGGATTGTTAAAAAATACATTTAAAATGTATAATTCATAAAGATTCATTTTAATCGAGAATTTGGCGAAGGTAAAGATAATGTAAATGTAAAAATAAATGAGCATGCAAAATCAATAATCTCGAAAGTTAGCTTATGGTACAAATTTATCGTGTATTCACAGTATTTCATGTGTCTATAACAATATCAAAAATCATAACATGAGCACACAAATCCAGAGTTATTAGCTACATGTATAATTTTATTACAGGAAAGTCACACAGGTTAGTGAGGGACAGGCACAGTACCACATCATGTCTTCCAGTCCTATCTATTCCCCTAGTCTTATCTGATTTGACAGTGCAAATTCCCAACTACCATAAAAAACAGTCTGGTTATCCAAAGTACAGTTGACTAAGAGAGAGAGAGGGAGTTGATTTTGGGCATGAAGTGTGAAAATGCCCATAAGCGCTCAATTCTGCTATTAAGGAATCTAACAGTGCCTTTGCTATAATTAAATTAGTGCAGTTCAGAGAGATTGTCTCTTCAGATTGTCTCCATAAAGGTGTACCAGTGGTCCATCCCTTCAAACAACAAATGCATTACAGTTTAAACAAATAAACTACAGGTCACTGACCAAAATGACTTAAAAACTTTATAAAAAATAAAGTATACTCAGTTGAGGGTTACAGGTTCAGTTGCATAGGTTTTGTACATTTGAAGATGGAAAGTTGGAAAATCTCGAGTTCATTGCATAGTATTTTCCAATAACATTGTATTCTTCTGGAGAAGATGTAGGATGAAAATATACATCACATGTTATCAAATCATTACATGTAAATAAATCTGGTTTTGAGTTAAACTCCATTAACAGCCATCTCTCTCTCTCTCTCTCTATTAGCACACCTTTCTCCACTGAGGGACAAAAGAACTAGATTTGTTCAGAATTGATGTGCGAGAACCCGACCATCTCCAGAACTTATTTCTGCTCAACCTGAGACAGGGTCATTCGAATAAGTACATTGGTTCTGTTTTCTCTTTTTTCCTTTGTACAGAGAGGAATTCTGCCGTTATGTCCATCTCTTTAAAATGTTACAAAGAAAAGTCATTTCTAGCTGACTCAAGTTCAGAAGGCCCCTATTTCCATGCTCCAGGGCCTATAGGGCTTCCCCAAGCTGCTGGAGGGAGTCGCAGGGCCCAGCGAACTTGGGGACAGCAGAGGAAATGCGCTCAGAGGGAAGGGAAATGCTGACAGGCTCGAAAGTGATGTCAGGAGGGGCGGAGAAAGCTTGGATGTAGTAGACGGTGTGAGCCCAGGGGGCAGGGAGGTGCTGGGCGGCACCCTCAGCGGTCCTGTCTGCCCTGCCTCGCTAATCACTGTCCCGGGCAGCCTGCTAGGGCCGTGCAGCTCTGTGGAGGGAGCGGATGGAGATGAGGAGGAGGGCGATGAAGAATTCGAGGATGGAGGGCTGCTGGTGCTGCTGCGCGGGAGCGGTGCCCCCTGCTGCTGCTGCTGCAGGAGGAGGTGGTGGGCCAGGTGGGTGGGCGGCGTCCCAAATGCAGAGCCCCACGCCAAGTGACCCAAACCCGAATGGGCTTCTCTCTGGGAGGCGTAACTGTTCAGGTGTGAAACCAGGCGGATGCGGAGGGGGTCGGTGTTGTCCAGGCCCTCGATGATGCTGAGGTAACGCGCCGTCTCTGCCAGACACTCGCGGAAACCCAGCCCACGGTAATCCATGGCCAGCGCGTGAGCATCAAAGTAACCTGTGTGAAAGAGAAAGAGAGCTGTTGAGTGGTCTGATCTAATAATGATTAGAACTTCTGACAGGAAACACTGTGCAGTTAATAGATCTTACTGGGAGGGGCTGAGAGTGAAACTGAAATGACACTAGATAAACAACAGAGATTAAAAGACACTTTACACGTCTAGTTTGTCCTGTTTCAGTCATGTACGGGTTAGTAATTATGTTCAGCGTGGGAATTTCCTTAAGCAGATTCCCAAACATAAACCTGGCCAGATTGTTTAGTAAGATTTTATGACAATATTAACTTTCATTATTAATAAATCATTGTACGTTCAAATGGTTAGAAATGTGGTCAAACACATGCTTATTATATTTGTACTATAAATATAAATTGTTAATCAAACTTATTATAGGAAAAAAAACTCACCTTTTCCTCCAGCTGCATGAAGCATCTTTAAATGATCTACCGTCATCTGCAAAATTTCTGCTTTTTCTAGTTTAGCAGAACCCTGAAAACAAAACAAAAATTTTGGATGAGTAAATTAAATTAATAAGACTATAAATGTATACTTTATGGCTCAATGACAAATGATAATGTCTAAGAATATAAAGAGGAAATTATACTTCTTTTTTGTGATAAGTTCTAGTTTTAGTTTCATAGATTTGGGGGAAATATATGCATTTTCACACAAAAATTGGGATAGTAAAAAAAAAAATGTTTAATCCAAAAATCATGAGGGTCTCAGTGAGTCCTCTTCATCTTTATGGTTTCCTTGTGCCATGACAACAAAGTGTCATCCTGCATGTTGGTTATGCCATACTGAAGGTTTATTAAAATATGAATAATAATACAAAAAAATGCTTTACTGTATTTAAGAAATATTACAAAAAAACTGCTGCCTTAAATGTTTAAATACACTTAACTTATGTCATTTAAGTCAACTTAAATTACATTATACTGACTTAAAAATGAGTTTAATCCTGTATAACTTAAAAGAAAAAGTTGAAAATGGCTTAACTCATTTTGATGAGTTAAAGCAACATAAAAACAAGTTGTCTCGACTTATTCACCATATTATTATTTTTACAGTGTACAGGACTAAACCAACAATTCAGGGCTTTCCCATGACTTTAATCCCGTAAAGAGACTTATATATAACATCTAGACAGTTATAGTACCTAGACATTTGACTCCAGGGGTCTGAGAGACGCTCACCTGTTTCTCAAAGGCGCTGGGCACGAGTCTGCGCAGCTCGGACAGACTGTTATTTATCCGGTCCCTGCGGCGCTTCTCAATGATCTGGCCAAGCAGATTGTGAAATCATTAGTAACAGTCATTCACCCAGATTAAAGTCATTTATTCAGATTTACAGACTCAGTTTTCAAAGAAAAACGCTCTTACCCCTCTGCGACGTTTTCTCGCTTGCACTTGAGAGGTTGTGGATGGAGACATTGATCCGAGTGGAGAATTCACACCGCTTTAAAAAACAAATTATGCATAAGAACAGGATCACAATATGATATGAACATGATATTTATTACGTAATGTGATATTGAGCAAAAGCTAAAGAAAACGATATTCTAGTGAATATTCCACGTGATTTAGAATAATTTTGTCTCAATTTTGTATGCGATTTAAATTAAATGTGCGCACGTTGCATTTTAGGGGTTGTTTTCGTCTTTTTGTCGCACGTTAAACGTATCGTTACTCAAGAATAAGCAATACGACTCAAATAAATTACAGCGGACTTACGCATTTTCGTCAGCACTCTCTTTCTCCACTTCGATATTCTCATCGAGCTCACTGTCCGAGGAGCTAAAATCGTGATTTCTCTTCATTTTTCAATAATATTACAGAGCGTATCCTCAGCCTGCGTCAGGTGAGACAGAAGTTCATCCGTATGAGCCAACAAGCTTTCCCACGGTATCATTTCAACTCCGCAGCTCGCCAAGACAGGCGTGGCTAAGCTCGTGGATATCCAATCAACGAACAAGTCTGGGGTTGAGTGGCATGTCGGTTGTCAACGTCCCTGTTTAGCCCCGCCCCTCTTTAGAATATGCTTAACAAAGGGCCAATAGAACGTTCGTCCGTGAGAGCAGGACTCCGCCCCCGGGTTCCGCCGGCGCTTGTGTTGTCTAGCCCAGCTGAAAGGAGTGGCTGGCCGGCTGTCAGCACGCGCAAGCCGTGGGAAAGTTTCTTAGCAGAACGCTGATAACCAATCAGGGGCGACGGCCGTCTCCGGCGCTGGAATGAATGGGGCAATTGGTTGGGGCGACGGGCGGTCTGCGAGTGAGCGTGTGAACCTGTAATCTAATACTAACTCATCCGAAGGAGTGCAGTGTGTACGAGGAAGCTACCAAGTCTAAATGTAGGCTACTCTATGAAGCTCAAACATACCTTCTTTGACGGCATTCCCAAAGGTGCACTGCAATTAAGACAGACTGTGCACAAGTAGGCCTACATAGCAATAACCCGGCGGTTTTCTACTTGCAATAAGCTCATATTATAATAAGTACAAATTACAATAAGTACATATTATATTTCTTACTATTTTAATGTAACAATAATTATTTACTGATATAATTATATTCAGTATATAATTATTGATATATTACATATAATTATTGATATATTTGCCTATAAGAGTTAAACGTTTTCTTCAATGCTTTCTATATGCATTTTTATTTCCATTATATATTTACATGTATATAAATAAATAAATAAATATATCTGGTTTTATATATATGTATGTATGTGTGTATGTGTGTGTGTGTGTGTGTGTGTGTGTGTGTGTGTGTGTGTGTGTGTGTGTGTGTGTGTGTGTGTGTGTGTGTGTGTGTGTGTGTGTGTGTGTGTGTGTGTGTGTGTGTGTGTGTGTGTGTGTGTGTGTGCGCGTGTGCTGTGCACATGTGTGCATGTGTGTGTTTTAGTTCAAAGTGTTTTGTGTGCTTAGTATATATATATACCGGTGTGTGTGTGTATATATATAAATTAAAACAGATTCCCTTAAAAACAGTAAATACAAATTAATATTTGAATGAATAAATATTACATTAATAACATATGATTAAAATCCTAATGTATATATGCTATAGTCCAGTTAAAAAACTATTTCAGTTATATATATAACCATTGAATTTAAATTGTGTATCTGGATCTGTGTCCAAATTCAATTAAAATCTTCTGTATTTTTGCAACAGACAACAAATATCTGCAACATTAAAAGTATAATTCTCTCCATCAAGAACTATGAGTGAGTATGCACACCTGTGAACTAAACCACAGGTTACTAAATAATAATTTATACATTGACGCAAACATGAAAACCATCGTGTATTGATCAATATTGACTGAGGTTGTAAGAGCTCCTAATCAATAGATTTGAGTAAGTAACCGTTGATGTGTGCTGCTGGCTGATATGCCGCAGCTGGATCCTTATCAGCCCGTGCACATCATGCTTAATTGTCATCGGTTCTGCATACATGAATGAGAGGAAGCTCTTTGGCTGATTTCATGTTGTTATTGCTACCAGCTTCGGCTCGACAGCATGGATGAACTTCCTCCGAGAGGGGTGGCAGCGGGGTGGATCACGGGCCGTCGTGTTTGTACGCGAATGTGTGTTTTTCTATGTGCTTGGGGATGGGGGTGGCTCTTTTTGTCGCTGTAACTCAAGTTCACAGAGGTTTCCCACGCTGTTATTTTCTACTGACGTTCATCTTTGTTCTTGTGTCTCATCACATGTTGTGATTAGTGCTCCCTTTTGAAGGTGTGGGCCCACAACACAACAGTATTTCCCCCCACAAAGCATGCCAGAGCCTCTTCTCATTCCAAGCTTGAGGTTTTTGCTCCTCCGAGTGGGTCTCCATGTCGCCATGTTTTCATTTCAGACTCTTTATGTCCATGCCAAGAAGCCTAGTCTACCCACAAGGAGAGCAGACGATGGTTTAAAACGGACACGCAGCTTTTTAGGGGTTTTGTCAGCCTGTTTGAAGGATCACATCTCATTTATCAGCATCAATATTTCTATTGCACCAAAAAAACGATGTTGTATTCATTGTTTCATCATGTATGTTCTACAGTCGCTTGAGATAAGAGGGCAACAGGTCTCTGATCACAACGCTGCAGACTGTCTGGCCACCTCTGCCTCACGCTGTGCGGTGGCGTCGTACTTTTTGCGCAGACAGATGTTCAGGTCCCTGAAACAATGTGTTAAACAATCCTGTCCTCCTCAGGAGGAGCAGCAGGGGGGACATGTTATTGTTTATAAATAGCAATGCATTCAGTCCACGCAGAAGAGGAAGAACGTCTTTGTTTCTCTCACTGAGAGAGGAAGTGGAGCTTAATTCTCTGAGATACATGTGACACCTTGCATTGTGCCATTTGCACATGTTTGTGGAAGTGTGCCTGTGTGTATGTGTGCACATGGAGACGGATTATACTCTCATCCGAGTGCCAAAGATGCTTTTGAAGTCATCTAACTTTGACCCCTAAATATTGCGAAACCTTTCCTCTTCCATTTCCAGTAAATTTCATATCTGTGATAAATGCATCGCCGCTTTGTGTGTATTTTTATAGACGAGGAAGTGTTGTAATGATGATCTGTCGGATGTCACCTCCCATATTTGTGTCCTTTTATTCAATAGCCATGCATTATCCCAGCTTCACCCCGTGAAAGTCGACATCTATGTATTCAAATTTAATATACAACATTAATCGGTTTTTACCCTTATTGTCTTCCCTAAAAATTGGAACAAGGCTGCTTTGATGGCTTAACTGTTTTTTTAGGGGCTGAGATTTTGAGTTATTAATGGCTGGTGGTTTTTATTAAACCAAGTCGTTTTTAGGTGTGTGATGAACGATTTTTTGATGGATTCTTTGGTCGTTAATATGAGGTTGATATTGGCTCGAGCTGTGATCGCACATGTAAGACGCAGTTGCTCGTAATTAGGTGTTTTAAGTCGTGGAGTGACACGAGGTGGGTGGCCATCCACATGAACACATCAGCCACGGGACTGTGGTCCGGGTGGAAAATGGTCTCTGAACTCTTATGCTTTCATCTTCTGTTTACATATTTAGTAGTGTGTGTGAGAAGAAATAGAAAAGCTTTGACAGACAGATTGTAAAATGCACCAAAGAAAAATATCACTTAAAATTTTGGGGTAGTTTTGTAATACTGTACCTTTATTCAGCATGGATGCATAAATTTGACTGACGGTAAAGACATTTATAATGGTACAAAATATTTCTATTTCTAAAAAATTTGGCTCTTTTGATCTTTTGATTTATCAAAGATTCAATCCTGAAAAAGTGTCACGATTTTCACAAAAATATGAAACAGCACAACTGTTTTAAACATTATAAGAAATGTTTCTCATGAACACATTATGTTTTCTGAAGGATCATGTGACACTGAAGACTTGAGTTTGGCATCACATGAATAAATTACATTTCACATTATACTGAAATAGAAAACTGTTATTTTAAATTGTAATAATAGTTCACATTATTAATGTTTTTACTTACTTGTTTTACTTCTTAAATAAATGCAACCTTCGTGAGCATAAGAGAATTCTTTCAAAAACATAAAAAAACGACCGTAAACTTTTGAATGGTAGTGCATAATTTATGTGGACAAAAGTACAAGCTAAAAATGTAATTTCATAATATTTTTTTAAAAAATTAATAAATAATTTTTTTTACATTTTTTTTAAATAAATAAATAAATAATAAAGCAATAAAGTCTTACGCTGTCTTCTTTGTCTCAGGTTTTTCTACTGAGAAAAATATACTGTCTTTAAAGGAAGTGATCTCAACAATATCACAAACTATGCTCATGATACAAACAGTCAATATGATTTCAAGATTTCAACACGAACAACAACAACATTTTTTCATATGCAGTTCATGTTAAATTTATAACTCTATACACCTACTGCATGTGAATGTTTAGGAGAAACACCTGAGACAAAGTTGATACTTAAAACAAACTTAACTTATAATATAAAACTGGTCTGTGTGGGTACATGAGACAAAAATGCTTGGGAAACACTAGTGTAGATGTCAGGTCTCAACAGACATATTCAGACACATGCATCTGTGCTGGCAGACACACACAAACACACCCGCACACACACAGCCTTGTGAGTACTTCTCACTTCTGTAGTTTCTAATTTGATAAAGTTACCAGTGATCAAAACATGCGAGTAGTTGACCTTTGGCCTGACAAAATGGCAGCATATTTGCCTTTGTGCAGGCAGCCTGGGAGAGCGCCGCCCCGTGACCTGCGTAATGCAGGGGGTCAGAGGGCAGGCTGTTTGACAGCAGTGTGAGTTGGGTTCTCTAGGGCCTGGCTGAGCCGTGAAATCAATCTCTCAGGGCCAGCAGCAGGGCAGCAGACGCAACCGGAAAAAGCCCCATGGAGCGGACCGGCCCGCCACCCGTCTCTGTCTGTCTGGAACTACAGAGGGAGGGAAACCTGACAGGGGAAAGGACAGACACAAGGACAGACACAAGTAAAGCTAAAAGATGAATTTCTTGCTTAAAGATTCAAATGTTTTAAATATTTTCAATGAAGTAAATTTAATACAGTAATCCCTCGCCACTTCGCGGTTCAAGTTTCGCGGCCTCAGTGCATCGCAGATTTTTCAAAAATATTTATTGAAAAATTCAAATAAAAAAATACCGCCATATCGGCAGCTGTATGTAAAGCAGCGTTGTTTTGTCGTGATGCGAGATAAATGGTTTCCCAGAATGCCAGACAAAGAGAGAAACTCGCCAATGAAGCTTTGTACACACCCACGGCACTCAGACAAGGCACGTGATTGGTTCACGGCGCAAGATCGACGAATTATGGCACGAGTGGATGTACCCCATGAGCTGATTGGCTGATCCTACTTCGCGGATTTTCACCTATCGCGGGGGGTTCCGGTTCACATTAATCGCGATAAACGAGGAATCACTGTATATTCCTATTAAACACATTCCTGTCAAACATATTTCAATTGGCATAAAAAAAATAAGAACAGAATTTTCAAATAAAAACAAAAAATAAAAATTATGAAATATAAAGAGACTTATATAGCATCTAGACAGTTAAAGTACCTAGACATTTGACTGTCTAGTCATACTTCAAATGATGAAAGTAAGAAAGAAAAATTATTTATTATTCAGCTTTCTGGAATTCTGATTGGCTGAACTGTATATTTAAGAGCAATCTCTGTCAACTAATCTCTTGCACCGTTAGTTTCGTTTTGTATCACTGTCTTGGGAAAAGAGGAAGTAGAAGGAGAAGAAAAATAAGAAGATGAGAATAGTGTGAAATATGACCTGGACTTTTTTTTCTGTGAGATTCACCCATACAGGCGCCATTTTCTGGCTCTCAGCTCTTTAAAGTAACCGGGCAGGTGTTGTTAATACAGTTTTTGCTTTCTCCACATTCCTTCAACACACACGCACACACACAAGACGTGCTTATTTAACAGTGCAAGTGTTTGACCTGATGGGTTTCAGTCTTGCAGAGCTGTGAGTTTGATCACTGACAGCAGCTGCAGGGTCACACTTGCCTCATAAACATCATGGCATTGTCAGTAGTCACAGACTAAAGTGCTTGACATCTTAAAGCTCTGAGATTTACCCTATAAACTTCAGTTTCCATGCACAGCACACGCACTGTGATCTTACTCTGCTGATTGTGGTTTTATTGCATTTGACAGGGATAGACAGGTTCAACGTCTCAGTTTCCAATACAATACATTTCACTCGGCCATTGGAAATAGCACAAACCAGAGTGTTGTTTCAGCATAAGATTCAGTTTGTGAAAGTGAGAAACCTTGGCCTAAGTTTACATTTGCTAAAACTCACACTCTTTGTTAGGTTAATCGGTTGAGTGTGAGGAGTTTTGAGTGACATGTGAGCCTATAGAGGTCGTGAAGGTAAGATTTAGATAGTATGATTAGTGTTTATGCAGTCATTAACGTGACAGGCTGCTCCACCGCCACTACTCAGCTCTGACAGTCTATTTTCTAAAGGTCCCACTGCTTCAGTAACACAAACACTGGAGTTTCACTCTCAACCCTCCCACTAGCCTCAGAAACCTCGGCTCAGAAGTTCCTGTAATACTGAGTGTGCAAGATGAAACATCGGCCACTCTCTGCCCTTGTTATGACTGAAAGTAGAGTTGTGGGAACTCTGGAAATGTGCTATTTTTACATCACGTTGAGTTTTCGCATGACTCTGGATACAGATATATGTCACGGGCTGAAAGGTTTGAGATTAAAGGGTTTGTCCGTCTAAAAATGAAAATTCTGTCAATATGCAGTCGTCCTCATGGCGTTCCAAACCGGTTTGACTTTCATTTTGTTCATGGAAAAAGAGAAAGAGAAGTTTAGGAAAATGTTCACGATGCAGTGTTCCATATGTGCAATGAATATTAAAGAGTTAGTTCATCCAAAAATAAAAAATATCCTATAATTTACTCACCATCAAGCCATCCTACATTTATTTGACTTTCTTCTTTAAGACCACTTCAATCAGAGTTATATTGAAAAATATCCTGGCTCTTCCAAGCTTTATATATTATTAGTATTATAATGGGATTGAATGATATTGATATTGAAGGCCAAAATTGAGTTTTGTTTTAAGAAAAACATCCATATTTATACCTTTATAAACTATAATCACTGGCTTTCGGTAACGGCTGTACACAAGTGTAGTTCTGACGGAAGAGTGACCTCTGACCCGATGCATGATGTATTGACAAACGCGGAAGCACAGAGGATAGAGCAAATTAGAACAAAAACACTAAAGCGAGAATTTTTAAAGAGAAATCTCAGAGGAGCTTGACTTTGATGCCCAGCCCTATTTGTCTAAACCGTGAGAGGCATCTGATGTTACGCTACGCTTATGTCCTACGTCATGCGTCAGGTCAGAGGTCCACTGGCACAAGACTCGTATATGGCCGTTACTGGAAGCCAGTGATTATAGTTATATAGTTATAAAGTAATAAATATGGATACATTTGGATGTCATTGATGTCAAGGCCTTTATTAACCCCCCCGGGAGCCACCGTATGGATTACTTTTATTATGGATGGATATGATTTTTTGAGGTTCAAAATCAAAATTTGAGTACCATTCACTCCCATTATAAAGTTTGGAAGAGGCAGGATATTTTTTTATATTACTGAGATGAAAGAAGGAAGTCATATACACCCAGGAGTGTAGGGTGAGTAAATTATGGGATCATTTTTATTTTTGGGTGAACTAACTCTTTAAGCCTTGTATCATAAAATAAGTCCGCAAGTCTTATAAGGGTAGTGATAATGTTGATTCAGGTATTATGATAACTTTTTTTAAGAACAAATGCAACATAAATGGTGCATGAAGAAACATTCCACAAGGTTTGAAGTGAGTGATACCAAATGCCTTTGGTTATTGGGTGTCTCCTAATCAATTGCGACGTATGAATTAGGGATGCACTATTCAGAACACAGAATGTCTTTTAAATTAAAATTCAGTTCCTGAATTTTAACTGAGGGACTAAACAGGATGCAGAATTGTGATTTAAATGTAAGCAAGAGTATTAGTAGACTGTTAAGGTTAGGTTTAGGGTTAGCAAGTTGACATTTACTTGCAAAGTTATTTATAGTCAGTAGAATGTCTGTTGGGTTTAGGGTTAGCAGTAAAATAAATAAAGTGTCAGGGGATATTAAGCAGAAAGTCTACTGATAATGAATGCGGTAGTTGATATGCAGATGCAAAGTTATTTATAGTTAATAGACTACTGAAATAAAGTGTTACTAATACATTTACACTAAACATATATTGAATATGTACTGTATTGAACTTATAATGCTGATATTTGATTGTTGTTTTAAAATAGAAAAACAAAGTTTGTCAAAGAAAAAAAATAATTAATTTGGGCTTTTCAAAACCTTGCTTTGAAATTTGAAAAAGTTTAAAAAGCCTTGAAGTTAAAATGTGGATGGACCTTACGGATACACACCCAGCTAACAAGGTATATTCTCAGAACTTTGGCTAACGTTCTCCTCAACTTATGAATAAACATCATTCCAGTAACATTAATAGAGTATTTGTAGATTAGCACAAAAACAATATTTATATTTCCTTTTTTCAGAAACATTGTAGTTTTAGTACTACTGTAGTTTGATAAAGTTTAGCAGACATTCAAAAGTAACGATTCCATAATATTAGCAAAATGATAAAATGGAATGTTCCATAACGTTTGCAAAACTATGAAAAAAGTTTTAACCATTCAGAAGTAACGTTTTCATCACTAAATGGGAACGTTAGCAAAACATTTTTAGAATATTCTTGTTAGCTGAGTGGATGGATGTGATGTCACTCTCACACACTCACAAATGCACTCACACTCACACACACACACACACACACACACACACACACACACACACACATACACACACGCACTCACAGACTCACATACGCACTCACACACACTCGCACACACACACATTCACACACTCACATACGCACTCGCACTCACACATGCGCGCACACGCACCCTCACACACTCACATACGCACTCACACACACGCACACACACACGCGCACTCACGCACGCACTCACGCACACACACACACGCACTCTCACACACTCAGATACGCACTCACACACACGCACTCACATACGCCCTCACACGCACACACACACACACACATACGCACTCACACGCATGCACACACACACACACACTCACACACACACACGCACCCACACACAGGCACTCACACACTCAGATACGCACTCACACACACACACTCACACTCACATACGCACTCACACGCATGCAAACACACACTCACATACGCACTCACACACACTCGCACACACACACTCACATATGCACTCACACGCACACACACACGCACTCACATACGCACTCACACATACTCACACGCACACACACACACGCACACACATGCGCACACACACACACTCACACACTCACATACGCACTCACACGCATGCACACATGCACTCACACACTCAAGTACACATTCACACACACTCGCACACACACAGACGCACACACACACACACACACACACACACACACACTAATACACATGCAGTGAAGTCTGCAGTGTAGTCTGGGCCCTTCCCCCCTTGACCCCCCTCTGGCCTGGTATCTGTTAGACAGCTTGTGACTTGTGTGGGATTGGCTGTAGACAGGACTGCAGTAACGGCTGCTTACCGCCAGCCCCGCAGCTGTCTATACACGATGACCCCATGTGTGAGACCCCCTCTCTGCTGCTTCCCAGGCCAGTAGAGGGACAGTGGGAGGGGGTCATGGATTACAACCAAGGACGTGTAGCCACCACACTCCCAATCCTCTATTTATAAAACGCATACACAAGGCCCACCCCCAACTCCTGCCCTAAGGCAGCTCTGATCAGAGAAAACCAGGATGTGTGTCTGTATGTCATGATGTCTGTGGAACTGTGCATGCCGAGTGTGTGTAATATATCATGTCATATACTGTTTGCTGTATGTATCGTACGTATATAACTAATATGTTTGGTTTGAGATTTAAAATAAAAATGAAATGATTCCAAAGTGTTATATTTTGATGTATAACTTTCTGCACTAAATCTTACCTTCACTTTCTTTTACTACACACATGAATGAAAACATATTTTTGATTAGAGATGTGCTATTGCTGTTCTATTGCTTCAGTGTTTCAGTTTAGAAACTATATAAAAACTGACTATGAAGTGATAATTGTGAACTGAATGTAGTGTTTTGACACATTTAAATAAAACTGTAGTTTAAATTTATATTAAATGCATTAAATTGGGTTTGTTTGACCCAATTAAGTAAGATTTAAGAACATCTTTGTTATAATTTCATAATTACATACATTGTCTTTGAAATATGGTTAAGGTGATGGAAAACTATTTTTAATTATATAGGTAATTACACATCTGTAATGATGAAGTTGTAATTTAGGTTACTTAAAATATTTTAACTTTAAATGTATAATTGAAAAAAAAACATTACAGTTAAAATTATAATCAAGTACTATAGTGTGCTACTTTAAAACACATCAAAAGTTTATAAAAGCATAATTTAAAATCTACTTTAAAACTTTTATTTTGACATTATTAAAAAGTGCACTTTGTTAAAGTGTACTTCAGTGGGTTAAATGTAGACTTAAGTGGACTTTTATTTCATTAATATTATATCATCAGCAAGTTCTACAGTCTTGTTTTTTAATCTACTTTTAATATTTTATGTACACTACAAGTGCACATTCAGTACAATTAAGCACTCTTCTTTTTCCACAAAGGTTGTTACATTTTTCACAGACAGGCGTCACTCATATTTTCTTTAGTTAAAGCTAGTATTTTCTTTGTACCGTACTAAACTTAACTAAGCTCGTACGCTACTTAGCACATACTAAGGTTTTAGACATGTGTTGTAGAAACCACTCAGAGCATGCTAGTAGCTGCATAGCAATATAGCATTGTAACATTTTTCACAGGCAGACATTTTTAAAAATCATTATTCAAGCCAGAACTTTCTTAGCACACAACCTAAGTCAGCACATACTAAGGACCTCTTTTGAATCTGTCATCCGTGGTTTGCTGCTACAAGAAGAAGTGGTATGCTGCCCTAACAGGAAGTGGGCAGCTGCCTCTGTGGCGACCCTTCAACAAGCCTGAGAAAAAGAACCAGGCATAAGCTGACTGGGCTTAAATAACTACACTTCACTTTTTTTCTCTCCAAGAAACATAAGCTCAAGTAAAAAGGAGAAAGCAAACATTTAAACATTTGTCTTTCAGAGACATTATTTTCATGCCATTGTGTTGCTTATATATGGAACTTAGTATACCGGGCTGCTCTGTAATGCCATGTGAAAACAGCTTACACGGTTCCTGCACATTCCCTAACTTTGTTTAACCTGCACAGTATGCCGTTTATTTTCTCGAGCTGGGGAAAGGACAAGGAAGCACAGTTTCCCTGGCAGAGAGAAACCTGTCGACACTGGAGTAAAGCTGGGAGTTTTCATCAGCACGACTCTACCAACAAACTGGGGTGGAAGGATCTTCCACTCTGACAAGCATTACAAATATACCATGAAGGTATAGTACAGTGAGGTTATCAGGTGATATACAATACCATGGTACTAAATAATGACAATATTCATATACCAAGGAATTTACATGCTACTCCAGTGTGAAAACTAACAGTTTGAAGTCAACAAAATTACTTCTATACTAAGAAAAATAATTCTATTCAGTAAAAGTGACAGTAAAAACTTTTATATTGTTAACAAAATATTTCTATATAAGATTTCAAATAAACATTGCTATTATTATTTAAATTTCGACTGGAGAGAATTCCAGTCTGAATGAGCTGCATATATGAAAGCCTTTTTCCCAGTTCAGTTCGGACCTTTCTATCAAACAAAGAATCCTGAAAAAAAGTATCATGGTTTAAAAATATTATCATGTCAGACTGAAGACTAATGACTGCTGAAAATTCATCTTTGCCATAACTATAGAACATAGAAAATACACTTTGAAATATGTTCAAATAGATAGCAGTTATTATTATGTATTAATATATAGTAATGTTTCACAATATTACTTTATTTGTAATCAAATGTAGCCTTTGTGACATTGAAAATGTAGCCTCTTTCAAAACTAAAAAATATTACTGACCCAAAACTTTTGAAAGGTAGTTTACATGTACAAAACATAGTTGTATTACCATGACACAATGTAAATTATGGCACTTCTTTGTTAATAAACATATGACGCAGACATGAAGAAACCATTTGTAAAATAGTCACTGTTATATAATCAGCATATTATTATCGTCTTCTTTTCCATAAAAATACCAAATAATCCTTAAAACAAGACTCTATCTGTCTTTTTGATAGTTGGTTGCCAATAAAGGCTTGGGGATGTTGGTCTATGGTTGCTATACACTCTAAAAAAAAATAGTGCTATATAGCACTAAAAGTGGTTCTTGGCTCGTAATCATAGGGGAACCATTGTGCTACAAAGAACCATTATGAGTTGCCATATAGCACCATCATTTGAGATGCTGCTATATGGCACCTCATAATGGTTCTTTGTAGCACCATTTGGTGCTATATAGCACTAAAAATGGTTCCTCTATGATTACGAGCCAAAGAACCACTTTTAGTGCTATATAGCACCATTTTTTTTAGAGTGTAGGAAGGTCTGGATGGTTTCAAAGGCATGAGTGGTTACTTGCCGGGTTTTTTCAGTCACTTATAAAAATCATGTACATTTTTTGGGGGACGGAAGAATAATATCTACTGTAGGGGAATTACAGTTAAGACCTGAGGACCAGAGATGATGAATGAAAACCAGGAGTCAGAAGTGCAGTCAATAAACAACATTTTAGTGAAGTTTAGTTTGCAGTTTCATCAGCAGAAGCTTCAAGTCTCACAAGGAGTTTGTAGGCCGCCCCACTTACAATTACATTGTTACAGCAATTATATTCTAACAGAAGCTGCTAACTATGTCATTACTGACGGTAAAATGATTCTGATTGGCTAAGAAAGAAAGGTAAACAAAACTAGTAATTTTCCACACAAGAGCAGACAGTCTGAAGCATATCTTCATTCATCATTTCACTACTTTCTTCTATTGAACACAAAAGAAGATATTTTAAAAATGTTGGTTAACAAACCTAATGACTTCTTTAGTATTTATTTTCAGACTTTGGAAGTCAATGAGGTCCATCAACTGTTTGGTTATCCATATTTTTCAAAATATCTTCTTTTGTGTTCAGCAGAAGAAAGAGATTCATGCAGGTTTGGGACAAATTGAGGGTGAGTAAATGACAAAAAAAATGTAGGTGAATTATCCCTTTAAAGATTTTTTAATGTATTTTTATTTAAAAAGGGTTCTACAAAAGCTAACTAGCTATAGTTTTTACACCAACGGTGTTACTGTAAATCATTGTGTTCACTTTACAAATAAGAACAGACACTTTCAATACAAACTCAATCTCCTGCTCCCTCTCACTCACATACGAACACATCGGGACACACACACGCTTCCTTTGTCCCATGAGGAGCCAATTCCCAGGCAGTTTTGGGGCGGATTGGTTTCTGTCTCACCCAGCCACACTGCACTGTAGGTAACGATGCATTGTTCTCCAGCTGGGTCCCGACTGGGGAAGGGTTACAGGAAAGAGGGTGGTGAGAGAGGGAGAAGCTGGCCTGGTAAGGACCTGAATGGAGTTTTGTCTAGGCTGTGCGCTGCAGCAATCCGATCTGGTGGGAAACCTTTGAGACGACCACAGAGTCACAAATAGAACAACAGGAACTAGGGACAATCACGGACTGCCCCATAAAAGAGCCACTATCCCCGAGTGAGATAGTCAGCCAGGTCTTGCCTTCACATGTGCTCAGTCTCATACAAGTCTTCTGCAATATTAGATCCTGATATAACGTATGATACAGAGAGGCCCTAAAAGGTCTATTAGACAATTAAACAACATCTGAATATGCGTGAATGTCATTTCATTAGTTAAAAAAAGGTGTAATTGTAGAGCTGTATTTTTTTCTCATTCAGAATCAAGGGGTTTTACATGAATGACTACACTCAGTGTGGAAGTATCAAACTTAAACAGCTCAATTTATACAAAATATTTGCAATGTTCACCCTAATTTAAATAACAGCAGTGAAAGCATTCTGTACGTAGCAAAACTTAAATTGCTCAATTGTCCGTACAAGACAATTCACTAGAATGATTCTACATGACATTTGAGAGAAATTACTCATTGGGATGAACCAGATGACTAAAATGAATTGGGCTGCATTTCTAAGTAGAGAATGAACCGTTGACACCAATGGTCCCTACGAGCAACAAGAAATGCACCTCTTGTCTTTCCTCTGTCACATACAGTATGAGAGAGAGGATGGATGAACCTGTTTGGGATGAACCAATTCACTAGAATGATTTAGACTTTAAAATGCTACATATGAGGGAAAGAACCATTTGGGATGAACCAATTCACTAGAACGAACTGGTCTTTTCTACACTACAAATAAGAGTGAGTAGTGTTTGGGATGAATCAATTCACTCAAATGAACTGGACATTCTTATTTGAGAGCAACTGAGATTAACTAATTCACTGGAGCGATGTATACTTTCTGGCACTACATATGAGAGAGAGAGTACTGTTTCGGATGAACCGATTCACTAGAGTGAACAGAATTTTACTACTTTACATTTAAGAGAAGCAATCTTTTGGTGTGCACCGATTCCCTAGAATGATTTGGGCTTTCCTACGCTACAAATGAGAGAAAGGATTGTTTGAAATGAACCAAATCTGACATTCCAACTAACTGTATGACAGACAGAGGATGCGGAGGTGATTTGCTTGATTCCCTCCGCTTAGACATTAAAGAGCGATGTAGCATTTAGGTTGCACAAACCGTGAGTCAGAGGATGAATGAGCTCCTTCCTAGAAAAGCCACACCAATGTGAAAATAGTTTAACTGTTACCCTGTTGAAAAATGTTGCAAGTTACTCCCCAACACTGGTCCTAAGTTCATTTCAGTGGATCAATTTAATCAGTTGATCCCTTTAATACTATAAAGGTAAATATAATTTTAGAAATTCATTTTTCAATTAGGTTTCTCATTAGGGGAAACGCCTGTTCTTCTTTTAGAATTTATAGCTGACATTTTCTTGCTTTATTACCTCTCTTGAGCACGTCTGCAAACGTCATTCTCAGACACGAAACACATCATATTTTCCAAATGCATATGTTCTTGGATTAATGACATCCTCTGAAGCTGCAACTGCTGGGTGTGTTTGGAGTTCAGTTTTTTTTAAATCACAGTACTGATGTGTCCCTCAAGTCGGCTGTTGTGATTTTGTCTCCTTTATTGTTGTCTTGGGCTACTGATGTCACTTCCCCTTCCCCTGCCATAATAAAGGAGAGCAGCCGTTGGCCACAGCAGGATCCAGCTGTTCTAGCACATGGTTGATCTGTGCGGTAATACTCAGAAGACACAAGCAAAACAAGAAAGAGATCAGCAAATACACTCACTATGTGTCTATTACAGTTAAGAAAAAAAATATAAAAGTTTTAAAACTTATAAAAAGTTAGCAGATCTTCTGACGTATACTGTCAAAATGTGTGATTTCCTTTGATGTCTTAAAAGGATAGTTCACTCAAAAAGAAAATCTTGCCATCACTTACTCAAAAAATTAGGACTAAACTGCTTGATTCATATGGATTGAATTGGTTCAGATGGTTTTATCTATCTATATATACATTTTGACGTGTCAAAGTGTCAATTGTATAGCTGTATATGGAGGGACAGAAATTTAGCAGATTTCATGAATATTACGGGTTAGGAACTATATGAGAGAAGAAAACTGGGAAACCAATAGCATCAGTGATATCAAACTAAGTGCGCTATAATTGAACATACACAAACTCAAATTATATTTGAGAGCTTTGGATCTTCCGATTTGATGACAATAGAGTAATCAACAGCACAAACAAATGATTAAATTATTAATTTCAGTAGTTATTGTGTTTGTATGGGAAAGCCAGATGTAGAGCTGTCCCACCCTCTTAAGTGTAGAGAGTAGATGAATCCATCCAGCATTTGGTAGTGAGAATATCCACACAGATGTTCTTCTTGGCACCTCAGCATGACCGGGTGAGCCTCAAAACCCTGGTGAGAACTTCCTCTGTGGGCCACAGCAGTCAGAGAGGACAGGATGGACAAAAAAAGGGAAAATCAACTTAAACTAGAGAGGATAAAGTTCGTTGAGACAAACTTTAGAAGTTGGCTGACAACGTTGGACCAGAAAACTTTATTTTTGCATGTTGGTAGCACAATTTAACATTAACTACGAAGTACGTTACGAAACCAGAAATTAATAGGTTGCTAAGGTGTTCTGTGTGGTTGCTAGGGTGTTGCTAGGGTACCCGGGGGTGGTTGCTAGGGTATCCTGGGTGGTTGTTAGGGTGTTGCTAAGGTAACCAGAGTGGTTGCTATGGTATCTTGGGTGGTTGCTAGGGTGTTGCTAGACGGTTGCTAGGGTAACCAGAGTGGTTGCTAGGTGGTTGCTATGGTGTTGCTAGGCGATTGCTAGGGTATTTTGGGTGGTTGCTAGGGTATTTTGGGTGGTTGCTAGGGTGTTGCTTAGTGGTTGCTAGGGTAACCAAAGTGGTTGCTAGGGTATCCTGCGTGGTTGCTATGGTGTTGCTAGGGTAACCAGAGTGGTTGCTAGGGTATCTTGGGTGGTTGCTAGGGTATCCTGGGTGGTTGCTAGGGTGGTGCTAGGCGGTTGCTAGGGTATCTTGGGTGGTTGCTAGGCAGTTGCTAGGGTATTTTGGGTGGTTTCTAGGTGGTTGCTAGGGTATCCTGGGTGGTTGCTAGGGTGTTGCTTAGTGGTTGCTAGGGTATCTTGGGTGGTTTCTAGGGTGTTGCTAGGGCATCCAAGGTGGTTGCTAGGGTGTTGCTAGGGTATCCGGGGTGGTTGCTAGGATGTTACTAGGTAGTTGTGAGTTGTTATGGGTGGTTTCTATGGCAGTCTTAGCATAATTTAACATTTAGCTAATCACTATTAGCATGTAGCTATACACTGCTAGCATGTGTAGCATGTTGACAGTCCTGTTTCTTAGCATGAGTCAATCGAACCGAACCCCATGTCTCTATGACGTTCGGATCCAGAGATATAGGTCTGGCTAAATGGTTGCTAGGGTACTCTGTTTGGTTGCTAAGGATTGGCTTTGCAGCTGCAATGATGTTACTCCAAAGGCTGAATGTCAAATAGACCCAACCCCCATGTCTTTACAACTTTCTGATGCAGAGATATAGGTCTGGCTAAATGGTTGCTAGGGTACTCTGTTTGGTTGCTAAGGAGTGGCTAAGCCTCTGTCATTGATGTCACTTCAAAGGCTCCTTGTGAGTATGAACGATTTAAACCAACCACTACGCCTCTACATTCAGAACTGAAGATATCTCGCTTTGCATTTGGTTGCTAAGGTGCTCTATAATGGTTGCTAGGGCGTGGCTAGGAAGTGTTGAAGATGTTGGTGATTGACAGTTTGCTGCCCAGAGTCATACGAGCCCGCCCTCAAATTTCTATGACTTTTCTATCCAGAGATAGAAGTCGATCTATTTGAATGGAAGTCTATGTGATGGGTTGCTAAGGTGCTCTAAATGGTTGCTAGGGCGTGGCTTAATAGCTTCACTGTGATCCTGAGACACTCATTGGTCGCCTAAGTAAAATGAGCCCTCCCCCTTGTCTCTGTGACGCTGTGCTGCAGAGCTATGTTCAATTCAAAATCCCTCTGCAATTTGCCATAGTAGATGGTTTTTCATGGGACGGCCTTCCCCATAGTATCTCTATGGGGCAAGTTTGGGCAGATCTAGCACCCCAGGGGTGCAACTTTCACCCCATTGTGTGGTATGTTCTCACAGAGGCTGTCACCCTCTTCAAATGTGGCGAGTTTCATCTTTTTACAAATTCCTCGCTCCGAGTTATTAATCGTCAAAGTTCGTCGCAATGTTAAGTCAATGGGATTTTTCGGCTACTTTTTCGCCCCTGGGGCAAACATCGTACCCCCGATCCCTTAGAAAAGAGTACCCCCGATCCCTGCGGCCTGTTCTGATTTTGGGGCCTGTAGCACTAAAGCTGTAGGAGGAGATGCGTATAGAAATTCTAGTCTCAGAAAAATAATAATAAGTTTATTAGCATTTCAGTAAGTTGGCTGCTTCTCAGCCAACTTAATTAGTTGATTTACATCTTCTTAAGAAAACATGAATGGCACTTGTTTGTGCAAAATCTAGGGAGAATGGCGAGACCACATAACAACATAGTCGTTGCTATGTGGTTGCTAAGATGAAGTAGTTTTAAGGCACACTTCGTTGGGTTTTGTTGGATCAGTGTATTACCTCTGTCAAAGTCAGTTGAACATGCTGAATCAGAAATAGAATGAATTAAAATTAGAGAAGTGATGCGCTGTCATCTGGTGACTGTCAGTGTTGATCTGTGTCTGTCGGTGGAGTGTGAATTGGCCTTTAGAAGGTTGCTAGGGTGTTGCTAAGCAGTTCATAGGTGCTGTAGGTGGTCAAGGTCTCAAAGTCTGTATGGTTTTGCATACAGTGCACAATAATCCAATTTTCTTTTCAAGTGGAAACCTTAGGTAGACTGCTTATATAAGATAACATACACAATAAAAACAGATTAACAAGACTTACAATAATTGTGATAAAAAAACAGGAATCAATCAGGAATATATGGGGGGGGGGGGGGTCCAAAGAAAGAAAATCAAAGACTTTTCAATATATAAGACAGAACAAAACTAAACTAACTACACAAATTAAGCAGATTTCAGTTAGAAACACCAAAAAAAAGTACACTTATTTGGTTAGTTCTTATTGTGTGGACAATCAAAATCTGCTTAATTTGTGTAATGTGTTTTGTTCTGTCTTTGATTTCCTGTCCTTTTGATTCCTTTCCTCCCCCCAATGATTGACTTTAATAAAGTCTTGTTAATCTGTTTGTCTTCTGTATGTCCACCTAAAGTTTGCATTTGAAAAGAAAATTGGATTTGTGTGCTCTGTATGCAAAGCCACATACAGACTTGTAATATATTCAGCTCTATGTGGCTCTTCTCCCTCCTTCAGTCAATAGGATCCTTTGCCCATGTTGTATAACAGGTGAAAATCTGATTGTTTAGAGTAGAAACGAAACAGCACATACTACTAATATTTGTTCATTTTAAAACATTTATACAATAAGTTATTAGCAAGCACCACCAAATGGTTCATAAATTGTTGCTGACAGTGAGAGAAACATGGATGTTCAATCCAGTGCTTCTTTTCTCCTTAGAACTCAGTTTGTTGGTCAAAGCCAAGTTGTCCGTTTTCCCCTGGGCAGTGTGACGGGCCAGGCGCCGGGAGGTCCGGACCTGCCTGACAGAACCTGCCTCTCCCATTGCATCAGACCGCGTGATTGCCAGACTAGGAACAGACTCATTCACTCCATACAATGGTTCGTAATGCCTGACACATAAACCTTTGAGTCATTGTTTGCAGTAAAGCAGCTCTGAATAAGAAGAATACATAGCCAACAATTCCTCCAAGAGCGCTACATTTATGTCAAGGCGACCTGTGTTTTTCTAGAACTTCTCATCACCCTGGCAACTGATGTTCTCTTAATATCTCACTGTTTAAACACTGTTTGTGGAACATTCTACTTATAGACAGGAATGTCAACTTTGACTGCAAGAACCTTCACTAACACCGCCGCAATAATGGCATGCTGAGCACAAAGTGGAAATTCGGACAGTTCTGTTTGATGTGGATGAGGTTTAAAAAACATCCTTGTGAAAACTTGGATGAAAAAAGAGAAGTGGTTTTAAATTGTGGACCAATGACAAAGCTGCGAAAGCCAAGAATAACCAAGCTGTTCCTCGCTGGGCCAGACGTGCTGGCAGGCGACAGAAAAGAGGGGCTCTGAGAATCCCCCTGACCACACCCTAACCACCAATGAGAAAGAATGTGGGTAAAAAGAAACAGACATACAGAAAGAAGACAGAGAGTTGATTGGAAATAACATGGAGATTCTTGTTGTTTTCCGTCACTCTCGGGCCTTAACCACACCACACACGCAGAGGGGCCGCAGTAAAGAACGGGGCCCCATCTAAAACACAAGCGGTCTCAGCATTGATCTCCTTCAAAGAACTCGTGTTAACTGCTCTCTTCTTACGACACAGCCCTTTCAGGCTAGATGGCAGCTGAGTCAAAAGCTGGGGTCAGATTTACAGATTTTCTGCAATTTTACACAAATTCAGTCATTTCAATCCACAATATTTTGCAATGCGGAGAAAAAGGTATTTTCGGTGAATGTGTGAGACATCGTATTCATTTGCTGCTATACCTAAAGAAAAACGTGGTGCAGCAAATTTTAAAACTATTTTTCAAACTATTTATACAAACCAATGCATTTCTAATTACGATACTAAATTAAAGTACTGTAATGAGAACAAATGCCAGTTTATATCAAGGAGTGTAATGGACTGTTTTTGTGTTTTTAGCGGATGACACTTGCATATTCAAATTGCGTTGCCCCATTGCGTTAAAAAGAAGGAGGACTGGGAGTTTTGCGTGAAGGCGAAGGTTGTCCCCATGCATATTTTGCAATGGGTTAAGCTGTTCACTTGAATTTGCCTCATTAAGCAACAGAAAGCTGTTTGGTTTGAAAGTCACTTATTGACAATACACAATTAACTAATGTGACAGCACTTTTAGCAACAGTTTGAATCACATTTGCTATATTAATTTGTGCACTGTAGAGACGTTTGCATGTTATTATACCTTTTGGCTCATATTAAAGTATTTATATGAAAATTAAATTATGAAATGTGGTGTGGTGAGGTGAGCAAATGCTATGCAGCTCTGTAAGGCTGAAAGTAAATTAGATTAAATAGATACACAGACACTGTGAGCATGTGAGATATGCTGCTGCTGCTGCATGAATATACATACATAAATCCTGTAGTAGATTTTGGCAGGTGGAGCTGGGGGAGGTAGAGGGTTTCAGAGGAACTCAGATGGCGTGCTGCAGGACTAGCTTACAACAAACACTGAACCAGCCTATTTAAATGTTGAGCAAGCAATCACATTGGCTGCAGGATCAGTAGAGGCCAATCAGCTTCTGCCATGCAGTAATAATGCGCTTGCTTTTGGATTGCATGTAAATGATCTGTCAGCCTGCACCCTCTACACTCAGTGTCGTGACTGAACCAGATATATCCCCTAAGAGGAGATGACAATCAAAGACAGGCTCTGTTATTTTTTTTCCAAAAGAGGAAGGGAGAGAAATAATAGCTAAGTGACAGTGGGCTGATGTTGGATCCTAAAAGGATTTTGTTCTCCTGATACTTGGATGTAAATCATTTGTTAAAAAAAACACAAACATTGAAATGGTTTCTGTTTAGGTTGTCTGAGTAAAAAAAAAAAACAGGTTTTCAAGACATGTTTTCATACAATAAAAGGAATCAAATCTTTTTGTTACAAACCAACCTGTCTCTATGCATATGCACCCTCTATCTTTCTCTTTTATTCTCTCTTTTTGCTCTGTGTTTCTCACTCCCTCTGTGTAGTTTGGCAGTCACAAACAGGCCATCCTTGTGTGGACAAAGCAACTGCCGCACGGCCTGCGGGCTGATCCCATGACCCCTGACGACATGGGAAAGTGTTCCACTCAGCTGTCGGCCACCCCTCGTCCCAGCCGTGAGGCTCTCCTGAGAAACACGCACTTCACATCAACAACGCGGCAGCTTCACTGTAACACATTATTTCTGCGACCTTCTGCAGAGCTGCATGAGAACGACCACAATAAATCCTTGCAGAAATGTCAGAGAGCCATTGAGAGAACTCATTAGCGATAACTGTGTATGGGCCCACTGTACACTAGGACAGGCTATACTGAATTCTTATGGCCTGTAGTTGTATGTCCTGAGCCATATTGGCTATTCTGGTTCTCACAGTGGCTGGTTTCGGAGGAATTCATGGTATCTGGGACCTCCGCAAGCGATGGGCGGTTTGAGACGTGATTGAACGCAGGCCTGGTGGTTCCCATGTCACAGGGCTGACAGCAGTGTGGGGAGTTTGTTACCGGCTGTGTGCCCTCTGCACTGTCTGAGCTCCACTGTGGCACTGCACACACAGACGGGCAGAAAGACCGCACTCTCAGCTGCTAACACTTGGAAAGTTACAGTAAAAAAAAAAAAATACCACTGTGAATCATGTACTGGCAAATAAGCCATCATCAAACATACAAATGCAAATTTAAGTTATTTATTTTATTTACATTCACAGCTTAAATCAGTTGAACCAGTGTATGTAAAAATAGCATCATCTGAAGTAAGGTTAAATTTAAGTATGCCCTGATTAATTAATTATATACAGTAATACCTCGGTTTACGAGTGACTTAGTATACGAACAAATCGGTGTACGAGCATGGAAAGTCAAATCGGTGTACGAGCATTGTATCGGTGTGCGAGAAAAATATTCCCTCGCCCACTTGCATTTTTGTGTGGAAAAGTCCTAACGCTCAGCATCGTCTCGCAAATTTTTACTGGAAATATCCAAACCTCTCATGACACAGTCACGCGGTTCCAACCCCTTTATCACAATTAACTCGTTCATTCTCTCAGGTTCGCTCGGTTTGGTTGCATCATTCACCACAGTGATACTTTTATAAGTGATTTACAGCGGTTTGACCTCGTGTTGTTAACATTAATTAATTGTGATCGCCATTGTTCACGTAGTGAAATATATACGTACAGTACAGCATATAGAATGAAGGTAGGAAATTCTCCCTCTAAGCAGTAACACCTCTCCCCTCCCCCCTACTCCCTCCCCCCTCCCCATCCTCTTGTCTCCATCACGACAGCAGCGACGCTACTCAAAGGTAAAGTGCGCGTTACAGTAAATTGTCATGTATTTTTAGAGTTTAATTGTCAATTATTAATTAGTACTTATATGAGATCTTAATGGTTATAATTCTAACTGTAATTAATAGGGTAAAACCAAAAAAATATTTAAAATGGGCATTTATGGTCGTGTGGAACGAATCAATTGATTTTTTTGTGCATTCTTATGGGGAAAATTGTTTTGGTGTACGAGAATTTTGGGTTACAAGCTCGCTCTTGGAATGAATTAAACTCGTAAACTGAGGTATTACTGTATATATAAAAAAATTAACCTTAAATTTAAGAAGAAGAAGAATATAATATAACTATTTTTTAAGTTATATTATATTCTTCTTCTTCTTCTTCTTATTATTATTATTATTATTACCACATTTAGTAATCATTATATTAATATTTTATATTCATTTATTAATTACACATACATATACTGGTACGCATAAATATTTATATTAATTTATTCATATAGGGGAGAGTGGGACCAAGTCATCCCTTCCTATATATTTAGCCAACAGAAATTAGTACACCGAATAAAATTAAAACACATGACAAATACACAAGACAGCTTTCCATAATACAAATGTTATAATCTGCATTGTCTTCTATTTACACATCTATTACGAAAATATTTTTTAGGATTTTAAAATTTAGTTTGGAGGACACAATTACAATGTACATACACCAAATAAAATTGGGTACATGTGTATGAATGGACAAATAAATGAAACTCAAAGTATACATTTTTACTAATTCCTTTAATACAGTCTTTAAATCATTTTGAATTAGTCAGAATGAGTGAGCATGGCAAGTGTTCAGAGCAGGAATTAGCTGATCCTCTGACCTCTTCATCTCCCTCCTTCCTCACGCTACTTGTTTTCTCTCCTTCATTGATCAGATGAGACACACAGATGCACAGGCAGTGAGAGACACAGAGACTTGCCATTGTGTCTTAATTGGTAAAGGCAGAGCCGTACCTTTCATCAGACATGTGGCTTGGGGAGTGCTGGAGCTGAGAGGGCACCACCGCTCTCTCGTGTGCACAGCTGACTCCAGTTAATATTTCATAGCAAACAAATGGGGGCACAGTCAAGCCAGACAGGGGGGAAATGGGGTGCATGCTTTAAAGGGGTGTAATTACCCCAATTACGCTGCTGTCAGTGCGGGGTCAAATACACAGGCATGGTTAGAGATAAGGGCGCTCGGACCCGCCTCTTTCCTTACATCCTAATTCTGATCAGCTTTAACCTTAAACAGAGAAATCACTGAATTTATTAGAAAAATTACTTAGTAAGGCTGTGATCTGCATTCATGCGTTCATTGTGTTCTATTAAAAAGAGAGTTGACCAAAAAATTCAGACTTCAATCTCAAATCACTTGTTTTTGAGTTTAGCTCATTCAGTAATCTTAATTTTATGATATTTATATTGCTTTTTAATCATTGTTTCCTTGAAAGCTCCATTCCTCCTCTTGTAGTTTCATGGAAATGAGTGACTGGGACATTCTTCAAAATATATTATTTTATGTTGCATTGAAGAAAGTCAGCAAACATCATACCATTTTCATTTTTGGATGATTTGAGTAATTCTTCACGATTAATGAATCTATTAATGATTTCAAACACTCAGTATGCCATAAGACTCTGTGATCTTTTCCTTTGTAATTGCGTTGCAGTAGTTATCACAGTAAGTCAAAACTGAAATAGCGTGAGGATGCCCTAGACTGAACTCCACCAAAAGAGAGCCGGGAGGAATGAAAATAGCAAGCGGAAAGGCAGATGAGAGTGAAGGAGCAGGAGCGTCCGTCTTTGATGTAAATGAAAGGCTGGAATGATTGTGATGGGATGAAATTGGTGCTCTGTGGGGAACGCCATAGGGTACACACGGACTGAATGGGAGCCAGACCGAATACTAGAACACGATCTGTCAGATAAAAGGGTGTGGTGAGGAGACAGATAAGCAGAGCGGGATGTGTGTGAGGATGTATCCTTATGTTTGTGTCTATGTAACCTAGCTATACTTTGGTGACATCCAAAAAGGGAATAGTAGTTAAGCAGAGTATAAGAGTTTGTGTGAGGGATATTCTCAACGCACACCCATGAACTGTTCATGAACTGTCTGATGCATATTGCAAACAAAAATCTGAGTTGAGATCTGGTTAACTGTGAAATAAAGAAGGTGTGTGGGGTTTTCATCAGTAAAATACAAATACAAAGTCGTGTTAACATGCTTCTATACCGCAACAAAAACTAGTTTTAGATAGTTTTTCCAAGGTTTATGAGGTTTGCCAATCTTAAGTAAACAAGAATGACTATACCTGTCTTCAAATTCATGTATGATTACAAATTTACTTGCCTTTTAAAGTCACATAGAAGGACATTTGGTGGGTTGCTTTACATATCTGTCAGACACTGTATCCTTTTTCAAGTGTATTTTTTTAGTTTGATGGACCAGAATTTATACAGATAATCAAAAGTCTGACTACTCCAGACTAAAGTAGGGTTAGTGCATAGCTTTTATAATTAGCTTGTCTCTTTTTAAAACTGTAGTTGTTTGCGGTATATCCTCATTTAGATAGCTGGATAAACAAGTGTGAATGTGGTTTACGCAGCTATAGTTAGGTTACAAAACTCTCGAGAAGTGGACAATATCTGACAAAACCTCTTTTTAATCACAAACTAAATATTGCATATTAAATTTGGATTATTCAGAACACAAACATATGCATGTAAATCAATATATATAGAGAGTGGATTATTTAGAACACAAACACATGCATATATATATATACGCACACACACACATGCATATACGTCTGTTTGTGTTCTAAATAATTCACTCTCACTATATTGAAATATATGTTGTTTAACTTATACAAAAGGTATTCATAATTAATTATTTTAATTAATAATTAACTATTAGAAATTCATATTATTATTATATTGCATAATTTATATATATAATATGTTTGTATTTAGTCAATTTCACATTGTTTCCCCACAAAGAAAATGATATCAGTAGTTTTTGGTCTTATTTTCTTTGGTCCCTTTGTGGAAAACAGCTTTTAAATCAAACAGAATAATGTTTTTTGTAAATGTAAAAATGCAGAACTGTGAAGGTTTTCTGCGAGGGTTGTGTTTAGGGGGAAGGTTTAGGAATATACAGCTTGTACAGTATAAAAATTATTATGTCTATAGAAATTCCCCCTAAAACATTGAAACTCAACGTGTGTGTGTTTAGCTAGGTAAGTGTATGTTTACATTTTTAATACATGTTATAGGTAGATCACTTGCTAGTTATTAATAGTTGATTGTGTGCCTTGGATTTTAGTATTGGACAGTGCAATTGTTAACGGCGTGTGTGTCTGTATGCATGAACACTGGGCTGGCATGCTGGCCTGCTGCATATGAATGGGCCTCAACATTGATGGTCAGGTGGCTGGGCCTGCAAACAGGTGGTCACACACAGGCACTAATTGTGCTGAAGGTCAAATTTACAAGATGTGCACTCGCACCACAGCACGAGAGAGAGAGAGAGAGAGAGAGAGAGCAGCAATGGAAGAACTAGAGAAAGAGAGAAGGGGGACGAGGGAGGGACGGATGGGGAGTGTGTGCTCATTCGCTCGTTCAGGCTGTCTGTAGATCACTGGCCGCTTGACCGTGTTGAGCGCTAATGGAGCTGGCAGGGCGGAATCAATTATTGGCCAGTGTGGATTTTCCCACAGGCTAGAGTTTGGGAAAGCCGGAGAGCTCTTCGGCCAAGACAGCTGGCACAGAGGAGCCACTGGGAAAAGAGCCGGTGCCCCTGAAACAAGGACCTTTCTCTCTGATACATTTGTGACAGACCATTAGTTATGTTTCCTTTCTCCTGCACTGTGAGAAAACCAGCTAAACCTCATCACCTATGCCGTATTTATCTGAATTTACTTTATAACATATAAGATCTAATCTAGTGCATGAGTGTGACTCATAAAAGGCACTTTGTCATGATTGTACCATGTTCCCACTTTATGAATAATGCATTACTGCATAAATAAATAAAATAGAATAATAAAAAAATTGGCATAAATTCACTGTTTGTGAGAGAAAGAGAGAGAGAGAGAGAGAGAGAGAGAAAAGCAATGACAGGGTGCTCTTTTTTTGTCAAGTACTAATTTATTTTAATATTTTTTGGGAGGCGTGAAGTAGAAAAAAAAAAAGGATGATATTAAAGTAAAACTCATATAGATAAATGTATATATAAATTATCATAAAGATAAATTTAAATAAATAAACATTTTAAGTCTACATTTTCTTTTTTTTTTATCGTCACTGCTTATTAAAACTTTTTGGCTGCCAAATCACAATCCCGCAGAAAGAAAAACACGCACACACACACACACACACTATATATATATATATATATATATATAAAATCTTTGCAGACCATAAATACTGCGTCACAGTCATTAAATACAAAATATTTGTATATATACAATATATATGATTTACAATATCTTTTTATGACAAGGCATGGATAGTTTTAAAATAGGTTTAATCTTTAATCTTAATCTTAATCTTTATTTAAAATATCTTCCCCTTCCTCTTGCAACGACGTCACTTCTCTTCTCTGATGATGACAACATGAATGTAAAGAGTCAAAGACTTTTTGCAGTTTTTTGTCATTGACCAATATATAATATTCAATAAATAAAAAGACATTTGAATTCTACAATTGACCAATCATAGACAAGCACTCCAGAGAGCCCTGTGAACATCATTCAATTTTCACACAAAAAAATTACAACCTTGTTTTCGAGACCCATCAGGCTTCAAGCAGTGAGAGGTGAGAAGTCTTGATTGTCTTTTAGGCTGTTCCGCCCATTCAGACTTGGAGCTCATGTGAGTCTCAGCATCAAACCCAGGGCTCTGAATGGCTCTGTGAGGGTTCAGGGCCCTCTGAGTGTTGTCATGTGTCACTCTGCACACAAGGAGAGGGGACGTGGCGAGCGCTGGGGCCATTGTGCGGCTGAACTGGAACTTAGGGGGCCTTTCAGTAGCAACAGGCCAGTGACACAAACCCAGTCGAATGGGCAAGCTAGACAGATTCAAAGAAAAGGGGATAAGGGTGGACAGACAGACAGGGAGAGAGATGTGTTCATGTGTCAGCATGCGGAGGGCCAAATAGGAACTGCGTTTGATTTCACTGGGTTTCAAACTGGGTTTGATTTCACCACTTGGTTTCAATTCATCCGAGACTCCCTCAAGGCATGTGACATTGATGCCACTCACCCAACCATCATCACACATATAAACATTTACGTTCACACACACACACACACACACACACACACACACACACACACACACACACACACACACACACACACACACACACACACACACACACACACACACACACACACACACACACACACACACACGCACACACACAACTTACTTTTATTACTTTTAATACTTTTATTCAACAAGGACTGAGTGAACTGATCAAAAGTAACAGTAAAGACTTTTATAATTCAGCACAGCTGTTTTCAATATTAATAATACATTTCTTGTGCATCAAATCATCACATTAGAATGTTTTCTGAAAAATCATCTGAAACTGAAGACTGGAGTAATGAAACTAAAAATTCTGCTTTGCTTCACAGGAATAAATTACTTAAAAAAATATATATTCAAAAAGAAAAGAATTGTAATATTATTTCACAATATTTGAGTTTTTACTCTATTTTTAATTAAATAAATGCAGCCTTGGTGAGGATCTTCCAAAAAAAAAAAAATTGAAAAAAAATCGACCCCAAGCGTTGAATTTGTTCTGCATTCAAAAGTAATTTATAAATATGGGCTTTTAAAGAGATGAATTGAGTAGTATTCGGCTGGTCATGTGATCTCAACATGCTGGATCTCCATTTTGTAAACTCTAAAAATGCTGGGTTGTTTCTGTCAAATATGGACAAACCCAACCACTGTGTACATTTGTTTAGAGTATAGATTTTAGAATAAATGCTGCGTTCTCACCATGCCGTAATTACCGTAATTTGGAGATGATAATGTGGAGTTTTAACCAGAGCTGTTCACATCCTCGGATTGGGAATTATGCATTTCTACGGCCACTCTATCAACACCTTAATCAATATGCAGAGGTCAGTTCCCAGTAAAATTCCGAGTATACAAAGACTGAGGAAGTGAATACAAGTTGGAATCTCATAATTACGGTAATTACAACATGGCATGAGTGCACCTAAAATGTTTTCAACACCGTAAAACTACCGTAGTTTTCAAAGTTGTAACTAAAAGATTATTTGAGTATGTTTTACAAGAAAATAGTATTTCAGACTTTCTACTTTAAAATTTCATGTTTAATTCAATGTGTCTCAGAGTAATTATCTGTTAAATTTTCTAGCAATTTCTGTATTCAAATTGTTGTTGCTTTTACGATGGGTTCTGTTCTTGTGCTTGTTTTGGTGGGTTTTGCATGTGTTGTAGTTCTGTTTCCTATCTTTGTATTTGTTCATGTATTGTTTATTTTGTCTGTGTTCAGTTCATTGTCTGTTCACATCACATCTTCACCGCTTATTCTCTTCTTGTTTTGCCTTGAAAAGTTAAAAGAATTATTACTGCCAGCAAAAAGATCTGATCATCTCAAATTTGCTGCAATCACACGTAACAGCTCCATTCATGCCATTTCGTAATTATGGTAATTACAAGATGACAACACTTCTCCAACACTATGCCAACACATTGAAGCACTCAGAAAATTCCCAATATACAAGTTGTAATTAAAATTTATACAAGTATATGAACAAGTTGTAATCTTGTGATTATAGTAATTACGAGATGGCATGAACGCACCTTAAATCCTACACCAAATTTTTTTTTTGTGTAGGACAATGATATGACTGACATACATATTTGTTAACTATCAAACATAGAACGGTGCTCGATTGTTGACGGGGGTGGTGGGGGGGGTGCTTGATTGTTGACGGGGGGACGGGGGGATTAAGCGATGTTCCGCTGAACTTCTGACAGGGAAGCGAAACACACCTCCTCTCCGCCAAAGCTACAGCACCGCAGCCGCTTATGGACTGGTCCACGATCCACGATCCACGATCCACGATCCACGATCCACGATCCACGATCCACGATCCACGATCCACGATCCACGATACAATTTCACCAGGGGTTGGGGACCACTGGCTTAGACAAGTAACAATCAGTTCTCGTAATCAACATTTTGGAAACAGGAGAAATGGGCAGTTATAAAAATCTGAGTGACTTTAACGTGGGCCGAATTATTATAGCAAGGTGAGTAGGTCAGAGAATCTCCGAAATGGCAAGGCTTGTGTGTTGTTCCCTGTCAGCAGTGGTGAGAATATACCAATATCCGAGGAGGGACAAACCACAAACTACCAACAGGATACTCTAGCCAATGTTAGCTGGAAAACCCTGGGTCCGGTCATTCATGTGCACGTAAATTTGAAACGTGCCAAACATTGTTGGAGACTAGGTACACCCTTTTATGACAATGGTGTTGGTGTTGTTCCTTGGTGGAAGTGGCCTCTTTCAGCAGGATAATGCACCCTGCCACAGTGCACTCATTGTTCAGCAATGGTTTGAACATGATGAAGAGTTCAAGGTCTTGCCTTGGCCTCCAAATAACTCAAGATCTCAATCCAACTATGGGATGTGCTATACCAACAAGTTCGGTCAACTGTGGCTCCGTCTAATAACCTACAGGACTTGAAAGATCTGCTTGGTGCCAGATACCACAGGACACATTCAGAGCTCTTGTAGAGTCCTTGTCTCGGTGGGTTTTGGCAGCATGTGGAAGAACAGTTTATTGGGCAGGTCGTCATAATGTATTGGTTCATCAATATACATTTCATTGAAAAAGTAAATTAAAATGATTTAATGTTTTTGAAAGTTTTAAGCATTTTTACCTGATGGGAGTATATTAAATATTAATGTCACCTGTTCTCAAAGAGAATTGGTGAGTACACACTAATACACACACAGTACACATATAAAAATGTTCAAATGAAATTAAAGCTGATTGTTTATGATGGTGGATGTCAATGTAAAAGATTTTCTCTGACTCAATGAATGAGGGGGCAGGTGGAGGACCGTGAGAGAAGCGTAACGAGTGTGTTGTTTGTTTGACCTGGTAGGTGGTGATGGTGAATTCCCAATGTTGTGTGTGTGTGTGTTTATGTGCGAGAGAGTTTGTTTATCATGGGGTTGGGGGAACGAACGAGTGTGTGTTAAGGATTTGAAGAGAGTCGTAAGACGTGTGACTGTAAATAGAAGGTGTGTGTGTGTGTGTGTGTGTGTGTGTTTATGTGCCCTGAGGTAAAGTGGAACAGACAAGCCCTGACAGAATACAGGATCCACAGATGTCTGACTGACAGATCTATGAGCAGTGTAACTGAGCCTTTTCACTAGATGAGACGCTGATGGCAGTGATTTACCACAGAGCACATTCTGCATCAGTTACTGGCCAGCAGCAATAAATAATACCAATCATAGAAAACCCAATGTGTATGCTTCACTATAAACCTTAAGTACTCAAACTATTTCAGAAAGCTTAAATTTGCATTATATAACCATTACATTATGGGTTTGTCTTTTATAGTAATACCTGTACACTAGATTTCGAGCCATACAATAGTTTTTAAGTGAAGAACAATTTCTTTCGTGAAACACTAAATCAGGAGTTTTTAAGCTTCATTTAAAAAATATTTTCCTTAAAATATTCTAACAATTGTCTTTGGTACAGTGGTATTTTATTAATTGCTTTAACTTTATTACATTGACAAACGTTAACACTTAACTCTTTTTTTATACTTAAAAAACTCTTTTTTTTTAAGTATAAATTGTTCTATATATCAATAAGATGTTATAATGTCCTTTCCTGTAGCTCAGTCAGTACACTAGTGTGCCGTGAGAGATCGTCAGGTGTACCGTGGAAAATCATTCCATTTCACCCAACTTTTCTAAAAAAGATATTTTGAGCGGCTGCAAGCGGCAGTGGTGCTATAGCTTTGGTGGAGAGCAGCTTTGACGTCAACCGTCAACAACCGAGTGTCGCTTCCCCCCCACCCCCCCGGTCCGCGATAAAATTATCCGGTCAGCGGCGCGCATTTTTTTACATCTTTCGTTGTGGTGTGCCTTGTGATTTTTTTCAATGAAAATATGTACCTCAGTTCAAAAAAGGTTGAAAAACACTGCAGTAGAGCATTGGTGCTTGCAATGCCAAGGTCATGGGTTCGATCCCAGGGAAAGCAGAAACTGATTCAATGTGTTTCTTGAATGCAATGTAAGTCGCTTTGGATGCCAAATGCTTAAATATAATGTTTTTGAAAGAAGTCTCTTATAATTACCAAGGCTGCATTTACATTGGTGTGAAAAAGAGTTTGCCCCCTTCCTGATTTCTTTTTTTATTTCTTATTTTGTATGTTTGTCACACTTAAATGTTTCAAATTATCAAACAAATTTAAATATTAGTCAAAAATAACACAAGTAAACCCAAAAAGCAGTTTTTAAATGAAGGTTGTTATTATTAAGGGAAAACTAAATCCAAACCTACATGGTCCTGTGTGAAAAAGGGCTTGCCTCCCAAACCTAACTGGTTGGGCCGCCCTTAGCAGCAACAACTGCTATCAAGCATTTGCGATAACTTGGATTGAGTCTTTTACAGTGCTGTGGAGGAATTTTGGCCCACTCATCTTTGCAGAATTGTTGTAATTCAGCCACATTGGAGGCTTTTCAAGCATGAACTGCCTTTTTAAGGTCATGCCACAGCATCTTAGTTGGATTCAGGTCAGAACTTTGACTAGGCGACTCCAAAGTCTTAATTTTGTTTTGTGAAAGTTTTCTGAAATACGGTGTTACTTTTACGCTAGATGTAATGGGACACACACCTTTCAAAAAATTCAACTTTTGTCTCATCAGTCCACAAAGTACTTTCCCAAAAGTCTTGGGGATCATCAAGATGTTTTCTGGCAAAAATAAGACAAGCCTTAATGTTCTTTTTCCTCAGCAGTGGTTTTTGTCTTGGAGCTCTGCCATGCAGGCCATTTATGCTTAGTCTCTTTCTTATGGTGGAGTCATGAACACTGACCTTAACTGAGGCAAGTGAGGCTTGCAGCTCTTTGGATGTTGTTGTGGGGTCTTTTGTGATCTCTTGGACGAGTCGTCACTGTGCTCTTTGGGTAATTTTGGTCAGCCAGCCAAAGGAAGGTTCACCACTGTTCCATGTTATCGCAATTAGTGGATAATGGCTTTCACTGTGGTTCGCTGGAGTCCCAAAGCTTTAGAAATGGATTTTGTAACCTTTTCCAGACTGATAGATCTCAATTATATTCTTTCTCATTAGTTTCTGAACTTCGTTGGATCTCTGTATGATGTCTAGCTTTTGATGATCTTTTAATCTACTTCACTTTGTCAGGCAGGTCTTATTTAAGTGATTTCTTGATTGAGAACAGGTGCAGCAGTAGTCAGGTCTGGGCAATGTAGGTTTGGATATTGTTTTCCCTTAACAATAACAAACTTAATTTAAAGAATGCATTTTGTGTTTACATGTGTCAGCTTTGATTAATATTTAAATTTGTTTGCCAATCTGAAACATTTAAGTGTGACAAATCATGAAGGGGGAAAACTATTTTTCATGCCACTGTTTTTGATCAAGGTAAAATCAGCAATATTGTGAAATGTAATAAAATACAATAGTTAAGATAATATATTAAATATATTTTCAAATGTAATTTATTCGTTAATTTTCAGTATCATTACTCCAGTCTTCAGTGTCACATGACTGTTCAGAATTCATTCTAATAAGCTGATTTGCTGTAACAATGTTGAAAACAGTTATGCATGAACATAAGCAGCATTCTTCACACTTTCTCCTTTTTTGGTTAAATAGAAGAAAGCAAATGAACTATTCAGTGTGAACGCAATGTCAAGTTTTGTACTTCTTATTAGCTGTAGTGAAAACAATCCTCCACTGCTCATATGCATGTTCAACAACAACAAGCACACCAAACCCCTCCACCAACACCAGCATCCACCCGTCCCCCCACAGGCCCAGGGCTCCATAATTAACAAGCATTCTTTCAAGGACTCCTGTTATTCAACTCAGTGAAGCAGGCCTTTGTTCTACGCGCGCGCGCGCACACACACTAACAAACACACATACACACTCCCACACTCCTCCACATCTGTTTTTATTTCTTCTCTGTCTGTGAACCTCCACCAACACACACATGCACATGCAAACACGCAATCTCTTGTCTCCTCTCTCTCCTCCTGATGGTCCCGGCAGGCAAAATGTCACGAAACCCGACGCCCCCACCCACAGCGCCTCCCTGCTTCTCTCCTCCCTTCTGCTGTTCCCTCGTTCCTGCAGTTGCTGAATGTCAGGTATAAGGTGTCAGAATGGTGTGCGCACAGGATGCATCGGGGCATGTGAGCGCGGCTGCTGCTGCCGGCTCCCAGAGTTGACATAGTAAACCAATCCGGGCGAGCCGCTGCACTGAGGGGCCTGGGGGACTAACAGGGGAAGTGGTTGCCACACACACACACATACAAACACACAAATGCAGTGCCGGTGGGAGGGAGAGTGCTGGCCGAGCGGCGCTCACACGGAGATTGGGTTACAGCCGAATTAGATCAGAGCTGTGGGAACCAGCACCTCGTCAGGCGCACACACGTACACTCACACACGTGTGCACACATGGCTGAGCGCTCACATACGCAGTTGTGCTATGTACACAAACACACTCTGACGGATTGACGCACACACTAGTATTAACATGCACTGCTGTAGACATAAACACACCTGTATGGCACACATCTACCAACTGCAGACACATTTGTATGTTGCATATGTTTTCAAAACATGCGCATACAGCTAGTAATTCCTAGCTATTTTTTTAACTGGGGTCCGGAGACCACAAGGGACCTTAAATTAGAAGGTTCTAACAAATATTCATACAAAATGTAAATAATATAATATAACATATATAATAAAATGTAAAGTGTGTGTATGTTATATATCTGTGTGTGTGTAATTTACTTTTTGTTTACAATTATTACTTAATATAATATATTACATACAATATATCATAATATAATTATATATATATATATATATATATATATATATATATATATATATATATATACTGTAATTACAGAGTTTGTAAAGGGTCTTTAAAGTGCTTGAATTTGACTTTTTGAAATTTATGTCCTGGAAAAAAGTGTAATATATATATATATATATATATATATATATACATATATATACATATATATATACATATATATACATATATATACGTATATATACATATATATACATATATATATATATATATATATATATATATATATATATATATATATATATATATATATATATATATATATATATATATACATTTTATGAATGTTTGTTAGTATTTGTTTTATATATATATATATATATATATATATATATATATAATTATCATTTAATATTTATTTATATTACATTATACATTTATAATATATAATACATGTATAGCATAATAAATACATATAATACATAGCATATAATAATAAAGAATTTAATACACACATAATTATACATATATATTTAATAATTATTATTTAATTATATTAAATTATATATATGCATATTACATATAATAAAAATAAAAAAATACATATTACAAGTATTACAAATATTATTAAGTAAAAACAAATATACACTGCTCAAAAAAAGAACAATTTAATTACACATTGGGTCTCAATTAATAAAATATTCCATTTGAAAATCTCTATTAATATACCTTCTATCATTTTTAAAGAACAAAATTATGTGACAACATTCAATGGAACCCAAAATCATAAACACACTGAGGGTTGGATTCAAAATCACACCAAAAAAATGTTTAAAAAAAGTTCATCACAGCAACTCTTAATGTAAGTAAGGGAACCATTGGTAAGGGAACCAATGGCTAGCGCATGGATGTCTGTACATCCCTGCAAGGATATTTGTCCCTAGACCATTACTCACACATACTGGATGATGTTGCATGTAGCATAATGTTACCCATGGCATCTCTAAACTCTTTCACATCTGTCCCATGTGCTGACTGCTCTCATCTATGGAGAGAATGGGGCACCAATGGACTTGCCAATTCTGCCAATTCAATTGAGTTGCATGGTGCTGAGCTGTGAGCACAGGTCCCACTAGAGGACGTCAGGTCCATCCTCATGACGTCTGTCTCTGACAGTTTGGTCAGAAACATGCACTGCTGTAAGTAATTTTGTAGGGATCTTGCAGTGCTGCTCCTGTTCCTCCTCATACAAAAGAGCAGATACCGGTTCTGTTACTGGGTTGTTGCCCTTCTACATCCCTGTCCAGGTCTCTTCATGTAATGCCCTGTCTACCGGCATCTCCTGTGCAAGGAGACACACCAGACTTCCTTGCGACGGCACCTATGGATATGCCATTTTGCAGGAGCAGGACTGTCTGTGCAACCTGATTGTGTGGCAGGTACTGCCTCATTCGACAGACAGTGACAAGAACCCTAACAAAACACAAAACTAAAGACAAACTAGTCAGGAAGAATAAAGAGAGATCAATTGTCTATGGCCACCACCAGACAAATAATTGCCTTTTTGAGGGTTACTTTCATTTGCACCAAAGCAGTTAAAATGGATTTACAATAACTTATGCTTCCTAATTGGACAGATTGATATCCCTGAAGTTTGTTATGTAATGTGATGATGATTTTTACATTGATTTTTAATGATTAACAGACAGCAGGAATTAGGCTGCTGTCGCTTTAAGACATAACGCGTGGATCCACTACCTTGATACTATACACGTGATGTCTTTCTCAACTGTTTACGTTCACTTAAGACATTATGTACTATGCACTAAAAAACAACAACAATCTGTCAACATTATTTCCCCTTACAATATGGTACTCACACACATATATTTGTCATTTTTGGAGGTCCAAATCAAACAGTCTTAAAACACTGACTTATTTTTGTTTATGTATGAGTTTATGTGATCAACGCAGACACAAGAGTAATCTGAAATGTGTGTGAGGTGTCAGGCATCACTCCTGTGCTTGACTTCATGTTGAGTAGGCAAAACAGGGCTGGAATAAAGGGGTGGGGGTGTTGGCGGGGCTGAGCGAACTTGACAACTTTATTTCCTCCTTTTTCACATGCTAATGCTCCCAGTGTGCCAGGGCTGGGGAGCGACTGGCTCTTCAAAACTGACCCCTGTGATTCACAATACTGAGCATCCTTCCAGCGTGTGAACCGAAGCGGCTTTTGAGACACAGGCCAAGAAATTCCCAAACGAATTTATAACAGACAGATCTCTCACATCTATTCTCACAAAAGCAGCATAGCTCATGGAAACGAAATGAAACAGCAGCTTTCTTAATTCCCCGTGAGGAGATGCTGCACCCGATGAACAGCAAATTCACTTGTTCAAAAACAAATTCATAGTGATATGGAAGCTTATTTCTGCCACATTAAAGAAATGCTTTAGTAAATCATAATTATGATATATGATATGAATAGTCAAAATGATGGGACAAAATGTCATTAATAGGAAATAAAGTTAAAATTATGACAAAAATTTGATTTATTTCAGAATTACAACTTAGTATATCTCATAATTTGCTTATAAGTTGCTTATTACTGTTTAAACTGCAGTGTAAATTATCACCAGGTAGTTTAATTATAAGTCTAAGAATTATATACATATATGGGGTAAGTCACAGAGCAATAAGGTGAGAAATGTATAACATTCAAACTATCTATATATGTGATGTAAGTATTGCATTGATTGCACAAATCTCAACATGCATAAACAATATGATTGACACATTGACAGTTAATCACTGCAATTCTTATTGGTAAGTCATATTTCTATCATTTCTGACCTTTAAAATTACTTTAATTGGTGTAAGCTAAGATAATGAAGTTGGTTCTGTCCTATCTAATTACATTAAACTATAATAACTTTATTTAAATTCTATTTAGTATATTTTCAACTGAGGAAAATGTTAACCTAAAAAAATATGCTGATTTTCTTCAAGTCAAAATATTACTTAACATCTCTAAATCAGCCTAAATACATCACGTTGCACTAACAAAACTAAATGTAATGGTTAGTTTAGATAAAAAGCTAACATTTTTACTCTCGGTTACCTGACAAATCCAAACAAATAATTCTAAGGACTCTAATTTAAGTGTGACACTATTAAAAGAAGTGAACCTCCAAAACACTTGCGTTAAAAAGATGAAGAATTTATATTATTTATTTTTTACATAAAGCAATATGGATTGTGCATTGATTCATGAGCGTAAGCGTCCCAGCTTGTTCTTCAAGTTAAGACCTGCAATCCATCCCACCTGCCTCGTACGGCATGGGAGGTCCAGGGCAGTACTCTCCTCATATACCTTCAATCTCAGCCCCGTCCTCTATCTGACCTCATCAGCTCTTGTGAAACTATGCCATCACAGAGGACACAACCGCATGCAACAGGAGACACAAAAGAGAAGGAAACCGACCACAAGCATTCACTCCTGGCCGCCACAGGCCACCGTCAACAACTGCAGCTATGACCGCACTATTACCTGCTGCTCTTTAATTTGCCTGACCACACTTTAGAATGAAATACGACAGCAAACAATAGCACCAGGAGATAGAGAGAGAGAGAAAGAGAGAACGCAACCGGTACGCGGCTCAGTGGATCCGGTTTCAGGCGCTGATGGGCCAAGCCAGAGGGTCGGAGCATGGGAACAGGCAAAAAGAAGGTCCTGTGTCAATAAGGGACAGTGGTCGAGCACAATGGGGCCAGCTTCACACAACAGCACTGACAGACACCCACACAAAAGCAGCCATCCATTCTCACACAGCCAGCAGAATGAGCCAGTGTGTGGCTGCCCAGGGGCATGTTTGAACAGCACACACACACACACACGCACACACACGCACTCACACACACACACACACACACACACACACACACACTCACACCGTGCATAAACAAACACACACGCATATACACAAACATTCACTCAGTTGAATGAACTTAGCCAAACAAACACACTTACACATTTATTAAAAAACTATTGGATTTTAGGCTGCACAAACTATTTATCTGTTATCTATCTCTCTACCTTTCAAAGATATATATATATATATATATATATATATATATATATATATATACATACATACACACACACACACACATTGTGATTCATTGATGAATAAAAAGTATAAAAGAACATGTTGGGTTTTTTTTTTCAAAATAGAAATATCACCTTTTTAAATCAATTTAATGCATCCTGGCTGAAGAAAAGTATTATTTTCTTTTCTTTTTTTTTTAAACACAAGACTGACCACAAACTGTTGAAAGGTAGTGTACATTGTTACAAAAGATTTATATTTTAAATAAATGCTGTTCTTTTTGTTTTTTATTCACTAAAGAAACCTGAAAAAATCATTACAGGTTATATGTTATATATATATATATATATATATATATATATATATATATATATATATATATATATATATATATATATATATATATATATATATATCATTAAACACCTCGTAGCAGGTCAAATATAAAAAGAGGAGCTTTAGTTTGAAGGTTGACATTTTATTAATATTTGTTGACAACTGTGTTGACGAGTATTAGTAGCCTCTTTCGTCAGGACATAGCACTACTATTGCTTTACAAGATACACATGTATGATTTTAGTTTTGAGGACTGGTGGTTTTAGAGGTACTTGGTGATACTGTCAAAAATGTAATCACATAAGGAGAAAACAAGTCACCCACGAACTGATGGATAGACGTTGACGAGAAAGTAGAGGTCTGCCATCTAGTGGACAGAAGCGGGACTGTATGAAACTCTCGATATATATACAGTCAAACCAGGTTATTGTGTACCGCTTATGTAAAATAAAGCCTGTGAAATAACACCAAACAGGTCTGACGACATGTACATAAAGCTACAGCTACCAACATTCAAATAAATCATAATAAAATAAATTTAGGTATCCGGTAGACTTACTGTAGTATCTCAGTAAATCAAGTGTCTGTGTGTTTTAAGCTGCGAACAAACACAGAATGTGGAACTCTCGTGACAAATGGAACATATAAGATGATTAAACTGCAAATGTTAAGACCTTATTCAGAGCAAGACTGGTATGAAAGCTAAATAAGTAGTAAACAAGTAAATAAATAAACCTTGAAAAAAATAATTTACTGTGAAGTACGATGTCGCCCATTGACCTCTAGATGGCAGTGCAGTGCGATACAGAAACGAGTATTAAAACACACACACGTCTAATCAGTGTTTTATTCTAAAGAGGAACATCCTGGGCTCTTCAGAAACACCTAATATTGGGGGTACACAATCTTTAGCAAACATCTATTTGACATCAGTTTTAAAATAGTTCAGATGGTGAAAAGTGTCACTTAAGTTTAATAAGGAAGTAAATACAATATAAACAAATCATTCTGCAATATCTTTCATAACATAATTGAGAAACTTTTTAGAATGGTTTGGTTCTTGTGAGTTTAGAGGAAGTTGAGATTAGTGCAGGAAAAACACATATTACGTTAAAAGCAAATAATGTAATAGGCATACAACTAAAGTTAAAGCACTTTTCAAATGATTTGCATACAATGGATTTGAGCTTTTATTTCAAATTGTGTTAGTAACGTCAGAATCAAAAGCGCTTTCTGTTTATTAAACAAGGCTCAACGGCATAAAATCCAATAAAACGGAATTAGAAATGCGGTCAACGTTGATAAATACATACAATTACAATGATAGATGAGCCTTAGGCACACTCACAACTTCCTCTGATCGGCACAGTAAGACAGTACAACACAGAGAAATAGCAAAGTTTTATTTTAAAATTTATAATAGAGGAACAGTAGTACAATTGAAAGAGAAGGAAAATGTATTCATTTGAAAAAACATATAAAGAATAACCTGATTTGATTTGTGTTTGAGGTGAGCCAGCGGCCCCGTTTGCATCACTGTTAGAGAGTTGAAAAATACATCTTTGAAACAACTTTTATAAAATACAGCTGAAAAAACCTTCATCTGTAGTGTTTTTTTCTTTCTTTTTTGTCTGTTATGTCCATATACAGCATAAAGTCTAAGGAGTACATTAACGTGAGTGGAACAGATACACAGACAAAACAAGAAAAAAGCATAAACTGACATGACGGTGAACGTGCACGTGAACAAAGAGAGAAGGCCGGTGAGATCAGTGAAAGCCAGGCTGAGGTTTTAAACCGGTTAACTGCAGCGGTGTTGCCATCATTTAATTCAACTCATTAAATATCTATATAATATCCCTCCCACAGTGATCTGAAGGTAAGTAATACAAACAGGATCTTCTATACAGCTTTTAAAATACACTTTCATCTCGAGTAAAGGGAAAGATAGACAATTTCTGCATCAGTATAGCACTTCAATATATATCCACTGCATATGAACAGAAACTCCTGCTCCTAGGAATTAACCCACAAACAATATTTCTTAAAAAATATGTGCTTAAAACGAAATAAAAAACACAACGAATGAACAAAAACAAAATAACCTCAAAAGGAAGGACAAATAAAACAATATATGCATCTAAGGGTAAAGTGAATGATTGATTTTAGAATAAAAACATTGAAATTTGACAACATACACAAGCAAGAATCTACACTAAATATTTACCTGGATTTCTTATACATTATCTTTAACGATGATTTTGGTAGGACAATAAAAATTAACAGTCTTGATTGCATTTTGGAGTCAATACATATAAAGCATTAAATAATGAAATTTCAAAAAACAAAACGAAAAAAACGGTTTCAATTTATTTCCATCCAGACCGGCTTTGGGGAAATAAGAAATTAGTCGAACGTAGAACAGTAAGTGCCCGTCTATGCGTTTTCATAGATCTTCCGCTCTACGTCAGCACAAGCAAAGTGTTTTCCACTCAGCAGACACGTGAAAAAGTCCAAATAAACTAAACTGATCGCAAACGTTAAGGGGGACCAAAGCGAAGTTTGGGAGTCTATTGCAAACCACCTCTTTCCATCTGCATTCTTCAAAAAACGGTACACAGGTCGTTCAAGTGATTCAAAGTAAGCTCAGTACCACTAACCAACTCAAGAACATCAGCTCGTTCCATCTATACAAGTACTGCCAGTAGTTTCAACAACAACAAATGGTATGTATGTGTGTATGTATGCATGTGCATTTAATAGAAAAGACGTTACTTAAAACAGAAAAGCATACCTGATAGGCTCCTTAGCACAACAGTGTAAAATACAAAGCTGATTAGTATAACTGAGTTGAGTAGGCTTTATGATTATTAACATCATATACAGCTTGTAGGTCCAGTATTTAAAAAAAAGAATACAAATAAAAGCGTTACAGCACCAAACGTTTCCACCATTTGGCAAAATTCAAGCTTTAAGTGAATGTCAAAATGCTTTATAAAGTGTTACTGTGATGCTGTGATTCAAATAAAGCTAGCATTAATAGATTTATTCCCCTTATATTATATCTTTTTCTCTTTTTTTATTATATTTCTCTGCTTTATGTTCTCTCAGCATTTTCAGTAGTTTTGTGTCCTGCATAAAATCTTGGTGTGCGTTCTGCTTGGCACGATCTAACAGCCCTGTATAACTTAATCATAAATATGGCTGTGGTCAATTAGAGTCACAAAACAGATTTTTGGTTCCAAGACTTGTGCAGGGAAAAGGAAAATTATATATATATATATATATATATATATATATATATATATATATATATATATATATATATATATATATATATATATATATATATATATATATATATATATATATATATATCATAAAAATTTCATGACAACATTTAACTAGAAAGGAAACACACATACACACACACACAAAAACAATCTTCCTGTAGGCGGAATTTCTATAATGCTCCTTCGTCGGAGATCCTCCTCTGAGCAATATACGATCAGGTCTGTCAGGAAGCGCAGTTATGAACGAAAAATAAGCAGACGCACCAAAAAAAAAAAAAAAAAAAAAAAAAAAAAATCGATTTCTATCATTTCATAAGACCATAACATCTTTCATCATAAATTAAATAATTAATATTTATTTTAATATGATTGGCCTATAATAATAACAACTCAAGAACGCTGTACACCCTCATCCCCTACAAAAGAAAAAAAATACATCACAGAAAAACCTGATTTTTTTCATTATATATCATTATACCTCTTTCTCTTGATAGGCACACGGCCCAAACTCTGACTCATAGAACAATCTTTAAATATCCGAGTCCCTCTCTAACAAAGCTATATAACTCTTTGACATAACTTGACGTGCAACAAAGAGGTTTGATAGCACTTTGGAATTGTTGATTGTTTCCCAGCTATTTTTTCTTTGCATTTTGATTTGTTTCTCTACCAGGTTACGTCTAAATTAGTCCTTCTCGGGGATGGCGCCCGCATCACCCTCGCAGTTGGATTGGTCAATCTCATTGGGCTCCCCCTCCTCCGCCTCCATGTCCTCGTCTCCCTCTACGGCCTCATCAAAGTCATCGTCGCGTGCGAATTCCATGCCATCCAGACCCTCCTGCGTGCCTTGGTGGGAGTCTGCGCACTCCACGCACACGCCATAGCGGCGGGAACCGTGTCGTATGCCCACGCTGGCCGCCAACATGAAGATCTTCTTGCACACCATACACTTGTATTTCTTATCCTTTTTGTGCACCTGAAAATGAGCGTCATAAACAGGAATATTAGACAGTGAAGCAAGATATTTTATTATCGTGTGCTTTGAGACTCAAAAAAAGTATTAAAGAATGTCAATGTCATGTCAAATAAATAAGACATTATATGTGTGTGTGTAAATATTTGAGATACGAGCAACAGAGGACGCTAGGTGTTCGAGCACTCGGAGCAGCCCATGACGCCTCACTCCTTCACTTCACGGGTTCATTGACTTCCCTAAGAATTTCCCGCGAGTCTTCCTGTGGTGTATGTTATATACATTTATGGGGTAACTACCCATGATCTCCACTAGAGGCCACCCTGGTTTTACAGGGGTGGTTACCAAGGGTGGCAAGTGATTCACTAGTATTAAGCTGGGAGCAGCACGAGTTATGCGTGTTCAATAAATATGAGGTTCTGAGGAATACATTATTGCGTGTGTAGTCTATCCAATACCCTACACCAGAAGAAACACTACACTTCCGTATTGTGTTTTCGTTATCTACGTAATTTATGTAATCCATCCCTCCTCCTCCGCAAATACCGCTAATGTATCGTCTGTCTCGAAGGTAAGAACTCATAATTAAAACCACATTTTATTTTATATCACATGAATCCTTACATACTACAATTTTTTGTGTGTATGTCTCTTTAGCAATGAAAAATGTATTTTTTCCATTGTTATAATCACTAATATGGGAGCTTTTTAGAGGGCCGGAACGGATAATTTTTTTTGGTTATTTCTTATGGGAAAAATGATTTGAGATACGAGCAATTTGAGTTACAAGCTCTTAAGGTATTACTGTGTGTGTGTGTGCATATATACATACATTATACATATACATATACATATACATACACACAGTAGTACCTCAAGATATGAAAGGCTCAACTTACGAAAAATCCAAGTTACGAAAGCAAAGACGAAAATTTTTACTTCTCTACATACGAAAAGTTTTCAAGATACGAAAAGTTTCTGAAAGTCCGAGATTCGCCCCATAACAATTTTGAAACTCGCGCCGCACGCCGCCATCTTAGTTATAGTAGACTCGCCACCATCCTCCTGCTCTCCCATTGGTTCCTGATGCTAACCAAACCATGAGATCCTTCTCTCTAATTGGACAGCATCCCTCCCATCATGCATCTTCTATAGTACGTGCTGGCGTGCTTTAGCTCAGCCACTCCGCACCCCAAACTTTACATTTTTTATGTGTTTTCGTAAAGTTAAGTGTATGTACGCATGTACGTTATCTGCCGTTTGTCCTCCTCCTCTGCCGCCACTTTCAGAGATAGCCTCACTCGAAAGGTAAGCTTCAACATTTTACGTTATTTCATTGTTTATAGGTCAATTTAGCTTTATTATGAAATTTAATGGGGTGTTTTTGGAGGGATTGGGACAGATTAGCCATTTTACATGTAAAATGTGTTCCAAGATACGAAAAACTCATTATACGAAGGCCGCCCCGGAACGGATTAATTTCGTATCTCGAGGTACCACTGCATGCATGTATGTGTATATATATATGCATGTATATATATATATATATATATATATATATATATATATATATATAGCCTGGTATGATGTCATACTAAGAAATTATGAACACATGCAAAAACAAGCATTTGTGAATTATTCTTTAGATGTTAGGGTGAAATGTTTACATGAGATTCACCCACATACAAGACTTGACGTTTCTTTCTTACCAGGGAATGTCTCTTGACGTGTTCTCTGCGAGTGAACAGCTTTCCGCATATGTCACAGCTGAAAGAACGCACGCCCGAGTGGATGATCAGGTGCCTCTTTAGTGTTCGCCGGTGCTTGGCAATGTAGTTACAGTGGGGACACTTCAGCTTATTAAGGGCATTTTCAGGCGCTTCACCTAGGAGAAACCACACAAACAAACTTTTCACACCAGTTTCTGAGACATAAACAATTCAGCATGAGATCTGGCAGCAGATGTAGTTTGTCTCCATTCGCATTTTCAGCTCTCAACTGTCCGTCGTGGCATGCAAAAAAATGACACGTCTGCATGTATCTTTAAGCGTCACCCTCGCAAAGAAAAAAACGAATAAAAACACACTGTGAAAGTGTGCCAGTTGCCATGGAAACCTCATGCCAGAGGCCGTAACTATATTAGTCTAATGCAATTTTCTACTGATAAACAAGCTGTATAAAAAGCAAGAACTCGTTCCTTCTGGTCACCATTCCTTTGCTCATAACAAACACAGAGAAACTGCCTAAAAAGTCTGATTATCTGCGAGAGACTACTGAATTGGAATCTGCTTTGTACTGCTGAAAACACTGATCCCAACACTCGAGTTCTCCCGGGAGCGATGCCTCATGACAAGAGCTATCTGTACTATGGTGGTGGTGGAGGTGGGGGGGGGATCCAGCTTTGTTTGAGCCAAAATGGGCAAAACAAAAGGGTCGTCAAGCAGGTTGCCAAGGGGCTGATGAGAGCCAGATCACCTGGGAATTCAATCGAGGCTCTAAACACCACCTTGCGGGCTAAAGCGGGCCAGACAGCAGCTGTGCTGTTCGTTTGTGTCGGCGGGCTCAAAATTAAAGTTCAACATGTTAGTACGGGCTTGTCGGTACTTAAAATGGTTAACGATTAACTTGGAATCTCAATGGCCAGTCCTGAGTCATGAGACTGCTCAAGATTGAGCAAATGGCTAGACTCTCATCGCTGGGAATCTTATATTATGTTGGATGAAACCTGTTAGGCCACAACTGAGGAATAAATGGGCTCAAGGTTTTAACCGACCCCACCCTTTATTTACGAAGACTGACCTCAACCCCGAAAAGAAACAACAACAGGCTCAAAAAAGGCCCTAAATATACTCAATTACACAAGTACATGAACGCAAATGCTTCTAGCTCAAAACTACACGTTGCTTTCCAAAAAGTATCTAAACAAAAGTGCATTAGCATTAACTAAATAACTACATTCGTAGAAAACTATACCCCTCTTTGAGCACTGACGTTCGTGCTCGCAACATTCCGGTGAGTTATTTGTGTCGATGTTGCCGTACTTTCCAGCCTTACTGTTCGTGCTCACTGTATCATCCTTGTTAATTTCACACCACTATCCGTGCCCCTTTGTAAAGCTCACGATTTTACGCAAGGCAGCAACTGTAAATGTGTCTGTGTGGGTGTGTGAAGGCGATATGATGTGTAAATAAATGGGTGAAGCCCTAACAGTGGATCATCTTAAACACTGTGGATTAGCAGGCAGGCGGGCCAAAGCCGTCAGATCCCATTGTAAGTACCTCTGCAGTGGGTCCACTCTGCCTGGGTCAATATTTGGAATGGCAGAGATAGTTGGACTGCATTAGCAGGATTAGGGCGGGACGGCCCCTGGCAGCGCTGCACCTCAGAAGAGAGAATCGGGGGTAGTGTGTGTGTGTATGCATGTATCACTACCGCAAATCAACGAGTCAACCATCCTGTTTGGAGAGTACTCAAGCATTTATGGTATCCTGCTGTGTGATGTGTGAGATAAAACAGACAGGGCTCACTCAGACGCAACATGAAAAGCAAATCGCCTGTCCACACCAAAAGTGAAAATGCTACATGACACCAGTGTTATTATCGTTACCTGAAACCTTTAAAAAAAGTTAATTACATTTAAATTATAACAAACAATTAATACTGTAATTGTTTATAAATTACACAAAGTTAGAACATGTTTAACATACAGCTATGTGGACATATAAACGCAAGATTTTGATTCAATGACATTTCTCAGTGTATGGAGCTACCCATGATATTTCCAGTACAATTATAATAAATGTAACAAGTCTATATACAGTAATCTCTCGCCACTTCGCGGTTCAAGTTTCGCGACCTCAGTGCATTGCGGCTTTTTCAAAAATATTCATCGAAAAATACAAATAAAAAAAATACCGCCATATCGGCAGCCGTATTACGGAAAGCAGCGTTGCTTCATCGTGATGCGACAGAAACGGTTTCCTAGAATGCCAGACAAAGAGAGAAACTCTCTCAGAGGCTTTGTACACACACACAGGCACTCAGACAAGACACGTGATTGATTCCTGGCGCGAGATCGACCAATGAGAGCACGAGTGGAGTGGGAGCCTCTTCGCCTCTCTCAGAAGCAAATGTTGACGATCCAGCGCCGATATCTGATGATGAGGCGCTTCCCGAACTGATTTAAAGACCTCATTATACCAGTGCAGTAACTCCTTCCTCATCACACTCATCGAACAGACCTGTGTCATCGTCGTCATTACTGGAGTCTCAAGATACTACTGTCATTGATGAGTGTAGAACACCATAATACGTAACGTATGAGAGAGAGTAAATATATAATATTAAGTTTTTATAATTAAATAGATTTAATTAAAACACATTTAAAGCATAAATATACATATTTGAAACATTCTGGTACCTACACACACACACACACACACACACACATGGAAATTCCTAGAGGGGCCAATCCTACTGGGGCCAAATCTCCTGGATTTTCACCTATATGGGGTTCCGGGCCACATTAACCGCGATAAACGAGGGACCACTGTATATACAGAACTGTATTAACATGTTAAATTGACAGACATTAAGTGGTTAGCAACATATCGAGCCCCTTACAAGAAAAAGCCTCATGTGTGAAAAAGGAAGTGTAAGAAAGAGCACAGACGAGTAAATGGTAGGTATGTGTAGGCAAACACACTGACATACACATGCCTTTCCGTTCAGGTGTGAGCCGTCAGCTCTGCACATTTAAGTGCCCTCAGAAATATGAGCTAAGTGCATTTGAGAGTGTTTAGGAAGCCTGAGGGTAACGTTTCTTCCGTTTTACTTCATTATCCTGCATTAGAGTCGTCGACGACGGCGAGAGAAAGCCTCTTCTCAGAACCGCGTCACTTAAGACATGATACCATACCGCACGCTGCTCTGCCTAATGGGGGCAGAGAGTTTGAAGCATGACAGCTCGGCAGACTGGAGATTACGCAGGTTTTTTTGATACAAGGCGGAGGGAGGGTCGACTCCCTTAATAAGGGCAGAAGAAAACGGACTGGCCACTCTAATTAAAAAGGGAAGATGGTCTTGTGGCCCTGAGCTACGCAGGACCTGAAGAGAAGCAATCAAAATGTGAGACCTTGGCTGGCAGCCTGTCATAGCTGAAGGTTGAGGCGTTTATGTGTCCGCATATATAAGAATGCGCTATTTCAAGATATATTCCTGCTTGAAAAGAAAGGATATGACAACGTATCAGATTATGTTTTGAACATCAGCTAATTCAAATTTTTTTCTGGAATTAGCAGGAATTCTTGAAACACCCCTTTATAATTACAACAGCCAGAAAAATCAAAAGCAATAGAGAACAAGTTGTAATAACCATGTTAAAGTCAAGATAAAATGACATCCGCAAACCATTTTACTGAAACAGGATACATAATTAAAAAAAAATTAAAAAAATAAAAAGATAGAAATTGTTTGGATTGTGAAAATCGGCCCTTTCGAGTCAAAAAAGTCATCAAAAAATGACATGCCTCCTCAAAAACCCATTGGTTCAAACTTAAGCAGCCTTGACGCCGGCATAAATGCCATTTCAGAGAGAGGGGCGAGCTAGTACATTTCTTCTAAATTATGAATATATAATTAATATAAATTATATTGTGTGATAAGGCACAGTAAAAACCAAAAAGGGTAGATTCAAGGTCTGTTTCTACTACAAGTAATCTACTGCATCGGGCCAAAGCCCCTGAAAAATCAGTTCACTTGATGGCCATATTTCCAAACTTCAAATGGAAAACATTGGGAAAAAAGTGCAAGCCATATTCCTGTTTAAATAACATTTCAAATTATTATTTGTATTTAAATATTTCACACTTTCTCCCACTGATAGCAATACAAGTAAACCATCTTGGTATACAGTCTTTGATCAGGCCTACTACAAAATTGCATACTGTATATGGCATACAGGTTTTTTTTTTTAAAATACAGTACACATGTAACCATATTCAAATTGATGTAAATAACCTAAATCGTACCCAGGGTACAAGCCATTTTTCCAATTAACTTGTTTGGAAATGTCAAAATACTCAAATGTAAACCATTTGCATGCTGAACATTTGCACAGTATGTACTCTACATATCAAATTCACAAATAGTGCTAGTGGTACGATAACATGCTATTTGGAACATGGCGTGCCCTCTTCCTCAAGGCTGTTTATTCATTTGATAAACACTGATTATAATATTACCAAAGGCTTTACAGAAACGCATACTGGCCGTTGCGCGAGTGTGAGAGAGGTGTGTCAAAAACACTACTGTCATATATGACAATCCTAATGGCAGCACAGAAGTGTGCTGTTGAGTCTACACATTAGGGCGGACACATTATTCAAATAACTAAACTCCCACGACCTGAAAGAGCTCAATAGAGGCTTTTTGCACACAAGGAAATAAAAACAAATTTCAAATAAACTTGCTGGGCGTGTTATTGTTAATTGCACGTTAATTTTGATGGAGCTGGACTTGCTTTGAGAAGCCATTGAGTTGCCTGAACAGGAGAAAAAGGCATGATGGGTAACGTACCAGCATTCTCTGAAAGGTAAGAGAAGTCCTCTCTTGAGTAGGAGGCAGAAGGTTGGATGAACATGCCCTCGTCGAATCCCTCTTCCGGCTCAGGTGGGATGTTGTAGACAAAGCGCTTGGCGGCCTGCTTTTTCCGCTTTCTGCTGCCTGGCTCAGGACGCTCCTCCCTCTTGATGGCAACCCCAGTCCCGGGATCTGGACCATTCCAGATGAACACAGGCCCCGGACCCTCCGTGGATTCTGACGAGTTCTCTCCTCCCCAACTGGAGCTTCCCAACGCACAACCTTCTCCCCCAGACACCTCCACGTCGCTGGGTTCATCCTTCACTTGTCCACTGGCCTTGATGGACAGCTTGGACAGGATGCTGGTGGCCCAGAAGTTGCTGGGCTTCTTGTCGGCACCCTGGCAGTCTTTCGCCACCGTCCGGCGCTTGTTGTAGTCGACCACGACGGAGTCAGGAGCTTCCTGCTTGATGCTTATGTTGAGGGCATCTTTGATGAAGGCGCGACAGGATTGGACCACCTCAGTCATCTGGAGGTAGCTGGCCACGGACATCACTTCGATGGCATTCTGGCTGGTGAGAAAGAGGTTGCCAGAGTACAGGAAGTCCAGGATGACGGAAAAGCCCTGCACGGCTGCCACATCCAGGTGCGTGATCGTAGTTTGGTCGCAGCTCTCGCTCTTCGTCAGGCAGTAGAGGGTCTTGAAGTAGCGGCTCCCAGCGACCAGGATGTTCTTGTGTGCCTTGAACATCTGGCCGCTCACCATGATGTTGACGTCGCAGAGGATGCCACTCTTGCGTTGCTTGTCCAGTTCCTGCAGAAGCTGGTAGCAGTACGAGTTCTCGTTGGGCTTGTTCCTGTAGTCCTCCACCTCCGGGCTCTCCACATCCTCAGGCCTCTCCATCTCCTAGTGGAGTGACAACAAACAAAAATGACAATCAGCATTAGTCTACAGTGTAAACACAAGGTGGGGGACAGGTGTACAGTGACAACTCCAACAAGAGAACTGGTTTAACAGGCTGAAAAGCTGCAGTACTGTGAGAACTATAGGACTGATAAAACCCCCGCTCACAGGATGCATGCTCTGTGCCCTTGTTAATGCTCTTTAAGATGAGAAATATTTGGCCATTATCCCATCCTACCATCAATCTCCATCATCTGCTCTCACAATTAAGAGAGAGAGAGAGAGAGAGAGAGAGAGAGAGAGAGAGAGAGAGAGAGAGAGAGAGAGAGAGAGGACCGGCTGGTTCTACCAATGGGAATGAATCCTCACAATATATTTCTGACTGCAAAGCAGATGTCCTAATCCACACTGAAATTTATATCACCCTACATTTTTCCCCTCCTACCACACAGCTGGGTTTTTTGCTGGAGTAATTCAGATTAAATCTATTTCTCAGGGCGGAGGCCTTCCAAGCCCCCTCCTCCACACTGCAGGGCTTGCCCTGGTAGAAGGGGTTATTACTGTAGCCTGATCCAGCTACAGCAAGCCCGACCAGTAGTCAGAGAGAGAGAAAGAGAGTGCGCGCAACCCCATTTCTCCACACAATGCCAGTCCTTTCCTCCAGGCTCATTGTTCACTACTGCTTAGTGCTACACTGAAGCTTTGTGAAGAAAGCACTTACAATTCCCCAGCACACAACTCATGAAGATTGCAAAAGACTTACAAAAACACAACCTAAATTACAAAATCAGAGCTGGAATAAAATTCTGTCATTCACTCGGATTCATTTTAAAACAAAACAATATTCTGAAAAAAGTTAACACTGCTTTTCACAATATAATGAAATGCAACGCGGTCGGTAAGATTGAAAAATGTTTATGAAAGAAGTCTCTTATAGTCACCAATGTTGCATGTATTTGTTCCAAAATATAGTAAAAAAATAAAAATACTGTACTGTGAAACGTTATTACAATTAAAACGGAATTATTCCTTAAACTAGGAAAACTGCTTAACTGTGATAGTTTTTTCAGGATTCTCTCAACAATAGAATATAAAAAGTTGCATTTATTTGAAATGGAATTAATGTAACAAATGTCTTTATCAATATTTATTAATTGTATAATTGTTCAAAATAAGTTTTTTTTTTTTTAAATCTCACTGAACCAAACTGTAGTAGTACATAGTGATGAGTAATTGTCCAGAAAATAAAAAATAACATCATTAAAGTAATCCATTTTACATATGCACTGCATTGCAAGTCTTCTGAAGTCATTTTATAGTTGTGTGTGACGCCTTAAATTTAAATCTTGAGGGTGTAGTTTTTTGTAAATACTGCATCTCAATGGCGCTTTCATTACATTTGCGAATCCTGACCAACAACACAGACCCAACCAGTGGTGTGAGTTTGGGATGGTACCGTTTGATCGAACAATGGCAGACATTGGCCTGTTTGAAAACAGCATTGTGTGTCTCTTTGATAAAAGTAAGCCTGAATGAGAACTGTATGCAAAAAGGCAATTTCTTCAAAATCTCTTTTTGGGTTACACTGACAAATATGGGTTTAGAACGACAAGAGGGTGAGTAAATAATAAGAGAATGTCCATTATTAAGATAAAATGCAAAAGTCTAAAATGGCAGCAGCGTTGAGTTCGGAGGGGTCTGATGGAGAGCAGGTTTGAAGAATGGTAAGATGTCCGCACTATTGTTCACCTCGGTCTATCCAGAGAGAGTTCGACTGTGTGCCAAGCCAAGCTATGGTGAGAGGACAGATGAAGTGGCAGTATAAAGAGGGTGTCAGAACATACTAGTCCAGAATTACCCTCAATTTCTTTCTCTCATATTCGCTTGCGCGCAATTCATCCTTTCTCCAGATGTGCCACGTGTAAACTCACTACAAGAGAACAGATGCTTTCTGAGGATTCCCCCCATTAAAGCCAGTCTAAATGAGTCTGTGGTGACAGTTTGAAATTCAACGTGGTCTTTTTCTTAATTGAATGTTTGTTATTGTTATTGTCTACGGTTCTGCAACTGGTTCATTTGCATTCCACATTTTGAACGCCATTAAACTTTGCAAACTGTACAATGAAAGGAAAACATTTCTATAAATACCAAAAGTTGATGCTAATTGTGTTTCTCAGACTATTTTTCTACACTCACAATTGCCTAGAAATTATGAGAAGAGATGTTTGCTCTTCATTGTACCACTTTGTAAAAAATTGGGGGTGAGTAGGATTTTTAAAAAAAGAAGAAGAAATACATTTATTCAGCAAGGATGCATTAAATTGATCAAAAGATCAATTTGATTATTTACAATGTTACAATAATTACAAATATACAATAATCACATTTTCAAATATATTTAAACAAAAACTGGCATTTTTAACTGTAATAATATCTCCCAATATTCCTGTTTTTACTGTATTTTTGATCAAATAAATGCAGCCTTGGTGAGCATAAAGGACTTCATTTAAAAAAAAAAAATGCTTTTGAATCCTTACCGAAACGTTTGAAAGGTGTATACATCAAAGAAAAATCACATTTAGAATGAGAGCCATCAAAGAAAATAGGAAACTGGGTCTTTTCTGATAAAACGTGTTGTATATGAAACTTGCTGTGGTTGCTATCTGGTTTCACACCCTAGACTTTCATTTTGATGCGAAACGGGAACATCATACAACCACCACCAACACCGCTGCAGTTGAACAGACAGCCGTCTAAAGCTCTTCAGGCGAGGAGTTGCCAACACCCATTATTCTATTGTACACTTCCAACATGTTCCATTCAACGTAAACCAACAATAGCGCCCCAAAATTTAAACACATAGCCTTCAGCTACAGCGAGCCGTGCCTTTATCACCTACCAGGGCCGCAGTGAGAATACACTACACAAGTGGCACATTAGGGGGACATTGTACCTCAGACAACAGGGACGGCAGTTTTGTTTTCCTTGCACATAGTCTTCCTGAGCCATCCCAGCCCCTGAGGCCAGCGCCTGGTCCCCTCATCCAGATGCATGAACAATACAGCAGTGTGCTTGACCCAAGGTGTGGGAGGGGAATGCCAGGATCTGGGCCTCCCAACAAAGAGCAGGGCTCATCGATATAAAATTCCTGGGAATTCTCCCCCCACCAGCACCAACACCACAACAAGTCTCCCAATACACACATATTTCACAGCGGCAGACAGTACAGGGGTGGAGACCCTCGTCTTCATTGGAGCCCACTAATTAACTGGAAGAGGGGCCAAATACTTTGAGGGCGAAGTCCAGATTGGAGAGTGAGGCAACCCAGAAACCCTTCTTTAGGGGTAATTGAATTACGTGAGTTTGATATGGACCAGTGAAGAAATTTAGCCCATTATAACAGACAGACACTGCACTGAAGAACATAATAGATCACAATTATGAAATTGGCTATTGGAGGATGTGGCCTATCAGAACACAGGCTTTCTTTACCCAGACAGCAGACATCCTAATGTTTTGTACAATTAGTCTACTTTAAGACAGATACTATTCATCCATAATCTCGTGATCTCCATGTACGCTGTCATACTCGGAGACGTCAATGACAAAATCACAAGTAAATCAGAAATATTTATAAAATATGACATATATAAATAGTAATTACTATTTATTTATATAGTAATTTAATATACATTAGTATAAAATGTGTTTTTTAATCAATCTGTGTATGCAGTATGATTTTTGCAAATAATTCGATATATACAGACTTTTTTTAAAGGGATTTTACAGTATTTATTATTATGATCAATTACCAATTGACAAAATAATGTCCCGCCCTTCATTCTTTCTTGTTCGAGCCGCCGTTTCACTCAGATATACGTCCCAACAGAGTACTTTAACTGGCTAAATGACTGTCCTAACCACTCAAAAGTTATTTTGAGACATTTGCATTATGAATAACATATATATTTTCAATTTTTAAAAAAAGACAAAACATCCCTGGATAAGGATATTAGTGTAGATCATTTTTAACATTTCCATCGTGAAACACTTATCAAATATTCAACGTTCAGCTACTGCTTACAACACACTTTTCGACCATTAATACTCTGTCGTTTGTTACTGTTCACAGTAAACCCCACCTTCTTTGATTTGAATAATCATTTCAATCATTATGAGTTTGATAGATAATCCCGAACCACTGATGCAGCTCAATGACAAAGTTATACTGGCGTCGCAAAAAAATTGTTGCAATACAGTTATTACTCAAAACTCTTCCTCTTTTCGGCGGGCTAAGCCGACGTCCCCTGTCACAAATCGTAACCGCTTACATTGAGGTCAAAACGTGTCCCTGTTACGCAAAATGGTCTGAGAATGTCACCGAATTTATTAAAATACAAACACTTAAATATATAAAAATCGCAGCCGTGTATGTATGTGCTATTTCAGTGTAATAAACGCCGCCCAACACATTTACTCTTCATGTTATACAGAATACAACAAAAACTGTATTGTTAAAAGCTCGACTGTCAGAGGTCACTTGAAAGTGAGCAAACAGGAAGGCGTAACAGGGTTCAGATCTGCTGTAGCGTCTTAACCCCTCTGTTGCTAGGGAGGCGGCAGTAATCTCTCCTTTCCTTCCTAATTAGTGAGGGGTATAAATTGAGTTAGTGGAACACTTTGTGTCACCCTGATTAGAACGACTGGACATTATCATACAACGCAATCCTAAGGGATTCTACAACAAAACCAGGAACACAGCAAAATGACAATTTATATATTAAATCTCTATGTTTCCATCCAGAAGATGTATACATGCCACATATTTAGTATATGAATTTTGCCATTTTGATCCTTGATAATAGACCATTAAATAAATACTGATCAATAACGATTTCTTAAACGACATGACATACAATCAATGCATCTAGATCAAATATGATTATATTTCACTATTACAGTCCAAAAGTGTTTCTCAAATGCAGATACGATTTATTCAGCCCTAAACGGATTCTGTTCATTGCAGTGTCACTGCTGTCATTATTCACTCCAGCCCAATGTAGCAAGTGACACAAACCATCTACGGATCTCGGGGAGTCACCTAACACAATGCCTCTAATTTAGGTGCCATAAAAGGGGAGGGTGAGATGTGCCAGAGGTCACTTTTTACAGCGAGGGGGTTGGGAAGGGGTGCGGCTCCCCAAAGGTAGAAGGGTCAAGCCCTTGCCATTGTGTGACCTCTGTGGCAATCAGGTTAGTTGCTATGACAACCAGGGTTGATAATTACAGTGCAACAGGAAACAGTGAGGCAAAAGAGGACAACATTTTGAGCCACAATCTCACACCTTTGGTCTATTTAATAATGAATATATCATATGAAATCCCACAAAATGACCTAAATAGAGAATTCGATCATATAAAAGTGCAATTACCCCATACAGTCGGATGCCAAGTTTCAAATACCGATTTTTATGCTTTAAATCACATAGTCGTGGGTCTCTCCGCTCCTGTCACTACCTGACAGCGCTGATCCAGTTAGCTCACTAATGCTAACCTGCTACATCCGACCCGAGTCTACAGTTAGCTCGATAAACACCTTCGAAAACAGTATTCCCGTTCCAAAAAGACACGGGAAAACATCAGCATTTGTTAAGTAAAGACCGATTACCACAGCCCAGCTCGGCTTCGTCGCCTCTCCGAGCGTTCCCGTCCCCATTATATCACAGGGTAGACGTACCTGTTTGGTCGGGTCATTCCTGCCGTGCTCCGAGGACAGGTGATGTCTCAGCAACAAGGCCCGCTTGTAATTCCGACTGCCTTTTACCAGCTCGTCGCTGCTGTTGTTGGTGGTGGCGATGTTATGGCACCAGGAGCAAGACATCAGTCCGGTTTCCTGGCTGAATTTGAGCCAGGGAAACTCCTGCAGCCAGGAGTCTTGGAAGAGCGAGTGTTTCTGCAACAGCAGCGTCTGAGGTCTCATCTCTAGCAGCGGTTTTCTGGCGGCCACTTCCTCCGCCTCTCCCGTGCTACCGTCCTCCCGTTTCACGCCGTTACCGGTCGCCCAGTTACAGCCCTCCGTTTTCACCATTACGCTGTTTAAAGCGGCTTTGTCATGCTGTTTCCCCGCTGTCCAACTGCCCCCTTCCGGGTCCTCGTCCTCCTCCGGCTCCGTGCTGTCGCTGACGGACCCCCCGCCCTCGACTTTCCCCAGCGATGGTCCTTTCGCCCCCAAATCCCTATCGTCTTCTTGATCCGGCCTGTTCCCGTTCAAATGTCGGTCTTGACAGGCCGGGGCCTCACAGCTGTTGCCGTTGCTGCCTCCTCCGACGGCACTAGCACCGGTGACGGCTAATCCACCTCCTCGGAAAGCCAGCGACCTGCGGCTTCGCTCTCCGGACATTTTCTTGAAATAAATTACAATCTATACTTTCTCAACAAAACAAAAATCCGATCGTAGCTCTCTTAAATAAAGTATTCCGCATGAAATGAGCCGTTTTTCTGCGCTCCGGCCTCCTGGCGAGAGTATGTAGGTTATGCGGAAATAAATAGGGGTTTTAAAGGCATAATGAATTTCAGGGTTCTGTCTGCGTCCGCGCAGGCCCGCAGAGGTCGAATGGCAACGACTTCCCCCACAATGCATCTCGGTCAGAGGGAGAGGAGGGAGGAGGAGAAGGTGGGGGCTCGTGTTAAAGGAAGATGGGGGTGACGACGAACAGCCAGGGGTCTTTTGTGTCGATGACTGCACCCATTTTCCGCATGCTTTTTCATCTATAGAGCTACACAGCTAGAACCAATAAGTCCTTGTATTTCTTTCACGCGCTCCCCTGTGCTTGACATTAAAGGCGTCGCTCCATGTTTGTCGCGCGAGTCGTGATTATCGGGACAGGTGGGCTGGTTGTAAAGATCGTGCGCATAGGTGTATGTTTCCAGGTGGTGACGAAAACGATGATTTGGTTTTTCGATATCAATATTTTAAATCAATATTTTTTTGAAACATACATACAATCATATATTTTTGTGAATTCCATGAAATCGGGAAACTTTAACCATTTTGTCAACGAAATGAGCTTGAATTAAAAGCAAAATTGTTTAATTACGATCACTTACCGAATTATCTTAATTTGTCTTTACACTCGCGCACATATATATTTTTAATACGCTGTAAATAAGTAAATAAAAAACTTTATTGCTTGACGTTTAAGTACGCTGCTGCCTTAATGAATTGCTGCATTAAGTAAAATTGTTTTTTTAAGTTAAACAAAGTGAACCAAGGACATCCAGTGACGTTTATTGCCCTTTTTAAATCACTGAGTTTTATAGCATACCGATGAGAGAAATCGAGTTAAATCCCATATATTTGAGTAAAAACTGCGGACGTTAAGTGAAATGGATTGAAACAGAGATGATCTTACAACATGATGTAAAAAAAAAAATAATCCAGTTTAAAAACAAAATTTATGATTACATTAGTTTTAGTCGTGTTTTATTACATGTAGGCGTTATGAAGTGGGCCGTGGTTCAAGAAACATAAAAAAAATATATATTATATAGATTATATAAAGTGTAGCCTACTGTAGGATTAGGCTATTCAATTCTGTCACCCAGTGGGTGGCGTCATTTCCTACAGTATCAACATGATTGACGATTTATAATTTAAAAAATGTTTTTTTTAGAAAGGTTAAATGTGTCTTATTCACTAACTAAAATAAATCTAATTAATAATAGTTCGCGTTGGTGAAAATAAATTTCCTGTTGGTGAAAATTTAAGTTTCCTCGTTCATCAAAAATCTTGGTATTATTATTTTCTTTTTTTCCACGAAGAGAAAAAACTAGGCTTTAGAATACATTTTGAAAAGTTAAACATGCATTAGCAATTGACGCCTTTATTTTTTTTAAATGTTTTTTTTTTACTGTGCACATTTATTTAAAATGATTAAATTCTAGTTATGATTGTAAATATACGTTGACCACATTTCTTAGTACTCATGTCAATACAGCCCAATATTATACTACTATATATTATATACTATAACTACTACATTTATTTATTACTAAATTAGCCAACAATTAGGGAATTGCCATAACTGACAATATAACATAGTTATTTCACACATAGGTCGTGCCTAGTTTATTTTAGTTCTTTTTATTGTGAATAAATGAACACGTTTAGTCTTAAGTGGGTGCGCCAGGTGGGACCTCGTGCACGGCTCTGTCTGTTTACATCTCTACGTGCTGTGCGTGTTGACGTCACGCGCGACCCCACCCCACCTCGCGCAGCAGCAGCCGAGTTTCAGTGGCAGCTTTGAGCTCAAATTTGCAAGATTGAAGTGGGAAAGCGGGACCGCAAGCATCAGAATAACTCAAAACACAAAGAATCCGCAAAGACAGGATGGAGGAAGCCGATCAAGGTAGCAGAAATCTTTTGAGAAATTGACATGACATGTCGGCACAGATAATAAATGTAGCAAAACTCAACTTTCAGAAGTTAGCTAGCTTGTTTGTTTGTTAGCACCGCCAACAGCTGGTAATGCAATTGTGGATTAATTTGGATGAATATTGGGAATGTGATGTGACAGTCATTTGGGATAGATATTTACCCTTATTTTACTCGGGTTAGATCAGTTTTATACATTATAAATAGTTCGTTATCTAATAATGCATGGTGTTTATAAATACAGTTAAAACTTATGGAACTACCAGAGCCCAACCGTGTCCACTGTCCAACTGAAAAACTTGATTTAAAAGTAAAGCATTTAAATAAAAAACATGAAATGGGGATGTATTTGCTCAATTTACTTGGGCTTACCATGTTTGCAGCATATTTGAACCATATGTTAGATTTAAACACCTGCTGTAAATATGCTGCAACTGATGAACCATCTCTTTATTATTTCTAATCTTCTGTCGTGCCAATTCCAGTTTGTATTTGAATGTCTTGCAGCTAAACCGTCTGTCTATTTTAAGTTATATCAATGTGACTTGGAAGATACAGAATACATTTCGTGTTATCACACAATTGATAGCTTTCTTTCTCTTCTTTATCATCTCATCTTTCTTATTCCCTTTTTGTGATGTCGTTCATATGCAGAGTTTGGAGCTTGAAATGAGAAGTTTTGTCATGGTGGTTAAAGTCAGATCACCAGCAGGATCATACTGCATTATAATGTAAAGTTTTTGGGTCTGTTCATTGCCAACTTGTTTTCCTGTTCGGCCACTGCATCATTACGTAAATAGTTTTCTAAAACGGCATAGTTTTTTCTGGTGTGTGTGCAATTTTTTTCATCTCAAAGAGTTCTCTCAGTGTGTTCAGATGCCTGGTGTTGAGGTTATCATTTGGCAGGAAATATCGACCTACATTATTTTGATTTAGTCTAGTCATTAGCATTTAGTGTAGTACTAGACTATGTTTTGATGTAATATTTTAAAGAACTAATGTAGTCTATATATGCCATTATATTATTCCTATTAAAACTAGAGTCTATTAATTTTGGGAATTTAATCTGATTTAAGACTGCTCTTGCATATCTGTCTAATAAAGCATCTCTAAAGCAGATGCACGTTTACATCTCGGAAAAATGTCATTGACGTCATAGAATGTCACATAGTGCTTGTTTTCCTAGTCCTTTCTGACCTCCTGACCATCCTGTCTTCATCCCGGTCACCTCGTCTCCGCCCAGCTCATTGGATCTCAGCAGCCTGTTCTCTCTCATCCCTCCTGGGCTGCAGTTATTTGGTGTGCAGCCTCCCCAGGAGCCAGAGGCTTCCTGTCTGAATCTTCTGTTCCCCTCCGCTCAGCTCTCTCACGCAGGGAAGCCATCTGCTCATTCCTTTTTTTCTGTGTACCCATGTCTCTCTGCAGCTGGTACCCATGGGCCGTTGTGCAAAGTGCAGGGCAAAGCCTGGGATACGTTTTGGTTGTTTGTTTACTCTAGGTATACTGTCTTTAGAGATTACTCTAGAACTAGTTATCCCATCATATGAATCCTATCAAGTGTGAAGAACTCAGAGATTTTGTCTATTTAGCTCTGTTGCGTCAGTGAGTGAGTCATCAAAGACCTTTCACCCAAGAGAAAAGCGATTGGGCAAACTTGTGGATTAGGATATCTGATCTAATGTTGTGAAAATCCGTATAAGTTTTTAATTCATAGTTTGCATCTGCTGTCACCAGTTGCTCATGTTGGTAGATCTGCACACTCTTCTCCTTTTGCTGTCATGGCAACATGAGAAAATAAAAAGACGAAAGATTAAAAGCTACAAGGAGGAATGAGGAAGCTGCTGTCAAATCTCCTATAGCCAGCGTTGTTGCATTTGTTCTGTTGTGAATGTAGTCATTGCACATTTTGCTGGAATCCGTTCGGTAGACTATTCAGCAACTCAAGGTTGAAGGTTTACATGACTGCCAAAAGCTAGCAGGGAATTCTTTTGATCTCATTGGTGGAAAAAATTCCAGTTCTGGTGTTTGTTGTGTTTGCTGCAGTGTTTGACTCAGTCCAGTCTGCGTGTTATAACAGTTACTTCACTGTCTTTTTGATGTCAGTTCACTGAAAACATCAGAACTCAAAGGAGAATGTTAGATTTGTGATGTCTTGTGAAGTAGCACAGGAAGCTTTTTTTTTCAATTTAATTTTAAAGAAGATATTTCAGATATTGCCCCAAATACTCTCATTTTTCTCTAAGGCTGCATTTTTTTTTCTTCTACATATTTGTCATTCTTTTCTCTGTCTTGCTCTGTGCATGTACACATGCGTTACATTTACTTTTCAAAGAAAGTTTTTTTTGTGTGTGTGTGTATATGTATGTGTATGTATATATATATATATATATATGAGAGAGAGCGATCATAAGTAATGGTAGATGCTTTTATATGGCTACAAAACATCGATTTGATTTTCAAATAAATGCTGCTTCTTGGACCTTCTATTCATCGAAGAATCCTGAAGCAGCACAGCTGTTTTCAACATTGATCGTGAGTAGCAAATCAGCATATTACATAAGGAGTTCTGAAGGATCATGTGACACTGAAGACTAGAGTAATGATGCTTAATATTCAGCTTTGGATCACATACATAATACTGTGATTTAAAGGAATAGTTAATGTTCAAAAAGTTCACCTGAAAAAAATCTGTCATCATTGAAGTCTGGAATATATTGTAATCCCTCGCCACTTCGCGGTTCAAGTTTCAAGTTTCGCGGATTTAAAAAAAATATTTATTGAAAAATTAAAAACTATCGGCAGCCGTATTGTGGAAAGCAGCGTTGCTTCATCGAGATGCACGAGAGAAACGGTTTCCCAGGATGCCAGACAAAGAGAGAAACTCTCTCAGAGGCTTTGCACACACCCACGGGCACTCAGACAAGGCACGTGATTGGTTCCCGGGGTCAGATTGACAAATGAGAGCACAAGTGGAAGTATCCTGTGAGCTGATTGGCTGATCCTACTTTGCGGATTTTTACCTATCGCTGGGGTCCACATTAACTGCAATAAACGAAGGATTGCTGTACTACATTATATTAAAAAAAGCATCTATAAAGATCAATATTACAGAATGTTTGGGGTGCTCTTTTCTGAAATGGGGACTATTGCAGTTGATCTGTTTAGCTCTGAAAAAAGACCCTTAGAAGTGTCCATATGAGCTGTGCACTGTATGCCAAGCCTTTCATATGAAAGCTTTGTTGGAGAAACGGGCTACAGTATAAAAAAATAGACCCACAAGTTTTTGAATTGTTCCTCACACAATGCTGTATTAAATATCTTTATTATATGTTAATGATACTTGGCCTAAATTGTTCCTTTTTGGGGCTTTTTTAATATTCACTATAGAGAACAACAGAAAGAGCATCCTTCTTTTGTGTTTCATGTAAGAAAGTAAGTCATGTGGATTTTGATCCACATAAGGGATGACTAAATCATGGCATAATATAGATTTTTTTTGTGTGTGTGTTTGTGTGTGCATGCCCACTCCGCAAAAATCCACAGAACAGTGTGGTATGCGTTTCTGAGTGTTGGTAGACCTGAATATCGGTTCCTACTCTTAAAGACCGCCGAACCAATCCAATACATTTCCATTAATAACAAAAAACTCACTAATCATTCATGTCTTTAGTGCACTAAAACACATTTATTTCAGTTATTTCACAGATGTCTCGGGTCCGTTTGGTCACATTTCACTTATTTGATTCTCACATTTCCAAAAGATGGTTCAGATCATTGAAACAGCAAGATTTTTTTTTTCATGACAACTGAATAACAGCTTTGTCCTTATTTCAAATGTGTCATTTGTCTTATTTATTATATTTTTCATATGACTGAGAGTTTTGGCCTAATAAAGGTGTGGACTAACATTGCACCGAGGAGAGAAACTTAAGGCCTCGCTGTGACCCTCCAACCCTCTGAACGGATCCTCTTTCAGTCATGTGAACACAGTCAACCTCAAGATTGAGTATTTTCAATAACGTTAAAATGATGTCCATCATGTCAGTAACATGTTTAACTAAAATTCCCTTCATTTTCCCATTAGTCATGCATTTGACATTTCTTATATCTCGAAGAAATAAAGTTGCCCTTTTCTACCGCCCTATACGCTGCTAAACCTTCTCCATTTCCCACCTATTATTCCCCTGCCTATGTCTGTCTAGGCTACTAAAGTCGCACTCTGTCCCATGATTCTTATTTGTCCCAATCATGGGATGCAATGCGCTTGGAATAACCCAGTAATTGATTAGAAGCTGCGGTTTATTAGGTGCTTCAAATGTCCTCTTTGTTTCTTTACTGCGGTGTTTATGTTTTTGAGCTCTCTAAGTTTAAATACAAGTCATACGAGATCCAGTTCTGAAGGGTTCCTGATGTTGAAGAGGAGCAAGCCCACTGAAAGGCTTGTTCAACTTTATATGAGGTCATGTGATTCCATGTCTATCCTATTACTGGCAGTGTGAAGTTCACAGACACTCCATGTGGGGTCATGGGAATGTTACTGGGCCAGAGGCAGAAGTTACCATGCATCTACTAGTTAAATTTGTATTGTTTAACAAAGAGTTTAGTCAAAACCAATGTGTGATTATTGCTTATTTCCTCTTTTAAACAATACTACTTGTATGTCTTTTAAAAAAAATGGGAAGTCAAGCACCTTTCATTGAATCACTCCGTTCCGTTTTTGCTGTTTTATGTTGTCATAGACGGGCCTTGCTAACATGGAGGTTTACTGTGGGGGCTTGTCACATGATCTGAAGCTCTCCCACAATGCACCAGGCCCCTGTAAAGCACAAAAAGGCTTTGTCTGAACTTGCCAACGTGTGCTGAAGTGTTAATGAAAATGTATTGAATTTGTTTTTGTTTGAAAATGGTTTGTCATGCAAAGGAACATAAATTACATTTTTGCCAATGGTTGCAGATTGCATTCATGTCTCTATTTGAACATCTGCAGGCTTTTGTTGGGCAATTTAGTCTGGATGGAAGCCAACAAGGACTTTGGTGAAAGGCAAATATCCGGGTACTAACCTGCACACAGTAGTGTGGAGGCGTCAAGGTTCTGTCGTCCTAGACGTGTGAGGTGAATGTAGTTATGGTGTCAATTGACACGCACACACACATACATGCGCACGTGTGTTTGTCACTGCTTTGCTCTTGTACTCTCATATGAATACAGCTGAGTCTCTGTGACTGTCACTATAACCTGATTCTTTGTGTCTCTGTCTGTTCTTGCTGATCTCTCCTGGAGACAGCTATTGAGCTCTGCCGGTGATTCCAGCTCCTCGGGGACAAATCTGTATAGAGGGTGTGTCATTTTATAGCATGTGTGTATTTTATAACTAGAGGAAATGAAAACAACTGGATTGGGAATGTGCAGTGCTATTCAGCCATTTCACTCTGATTTACGTCACAACAAGGAAGAAAGTTGGGTCACATTACTAAAATGTGTGTGTGTTTTATTTCATCGTCTGATTAAATGCAGATTTTGCCAGATGGTTGCTATCAATATTTTTTTGGCTCTGGTAATTAATCTGACCTTTATTCAATTAGCGGTAATTTATTTATATACACACACACAATGGAACCCAAAAAAGCATCGAGATTAACGAGGATCGAGATAACCAAAAGCCAATATGGCGATTTGTTTGATGAAGCGATCGGCATGCTATAAAAATGTACATACACTGTATATGTTTGTTAACAACAAAAGGCATATGTGCACCAACTAACAGCAGAGATTTACCAGTATACAATAAAAACCACATTCGATTCTCAATACAAACCTTTAATTATATTCTCCAACATTGCAAACACAATTTCAAACACAGAGTCAACCGAGCTCGAGATAAATGGGTTCCACTGTATTAGTTAATATTAATCATGATCTTCCACAGTTTGATAAGACCTATAAAATCTGCATTACAATATAATCCGCATGGATGGACTATGTTTGCAGTATAATGGTGCCGAAGACCCACGAGTGATCAGCACATCTGAATGTCTTGTGCTTTGCTGAATTCATTTCAGTCTGTAATGGTTTGTGCAGCTGGTGTGTATCTGAAGCAGTGCGGAGGCCTTTTGTAATGGATTAGCACTGTAATCTGGGCCACCACAGATTACAGCTTCCTTTCGTGGGCTTGCCCCAGTGTCATGTGACCAGGGGACAAATGGATCTTCATTTCCCATGGGTGATGAGATGGATGGAGGGGGTTGAGCACAGCAACCGCTAAAGACGATGGCGATTGCTGCTTTTTTTTCCAGACCTTGAGAATCTGGCACTTTTACAGGATTGTCAACAATCCCTATAAGGACTGTTGAGATTACAGCCGGGAGTGTCAGCTCGTGATAGAAATAGATCGCTCTGGAGAGGTAACTTATTAACGTGCTGCCGTCGCTGTCTTGGGCTGGACGTCATGTGAGCCGGCAGCTTCCCTGCTTGTGCTGCAGGATCCGCAACACACATTTATACTCACAATCGTAGCTAGCAGATAGGACAATCGACACAGTGATCCTAACACGCTCAGTCACATGTAATCACTTAGTGTCCAGTGAGCTTCCTGTTCATGGGCAGCATGGAGGAACCTGTCGAGGAGTACAAGTCTCCATTCAACTTTGAGCAGGGAGTGAACACCAGCTACCTCTACCTGTCACCCAAAGAGAATTTCACTCCCCCTGGATCACCCATACCATCGCTCAGAGGTAACTGTTTGTTCAGGTGCTGAGTGGATGTGTTTAGGTGTGGGCTGGTGTTTGTCCGTATAACAGTGAGGCCGAGACAAAGAATGATATTAAAAGTGTTAGAGAGCCCTCATCCTGTCAATTGCTGATGTTTTGGAGAAGTTCAGCTATCAGAAGCAGATACTGTTTAGGTCGGCCGTTAGTTTACAGAAAAGGAGGATATGCAGAGCCGTAGGTGCTGGATAAATCCAGAAACAGCACAAATGTAACGAACTTGGCTGGCTGAATGTGGACAAATCATAAAAGTGAATTTATCATGAAAATAGCATGCATAATCTTCTATAATCTTGGATATAAAAACAAATGGCTTTACACTGTTATACTGTCCCTGTATGTTATTATGACATCAAACCCTTTTTTTTATTACAATTTAAAATGGACTTCCTCATGATATGGACCTTAAAACTAACATTGAGTGAATTAACAAGACAACAGGACTTCTTTGAACTGACATAAAATCAAATGACAAACACTTAACTGTTTGGTACAGTAAAACTGTATCTATAAATTATTCTGTGGCAAGCAGTGTTGCTATAATGCAGTTAAGATGTTAATCACTAAATGGAAGAGCAGTGAGCTTGGTTAACAAATTACAAGTGTGTTTACTCAGGGCCCTCAATCTCATTATACAGAGAGGTCATTGATCAAGACTGAACCATCATGGCTGGATATATCTGTTTTATATGGTGATTCGTGAGATGGCAGCCATTTGTAATCTTGTTATTGTGTATCTGGAAATCCACATGTGGAGAAATCAATTCAACTAGAGGGCAGATGTTGTTGGGGGGTGTGTGTGTATATATACAGTATACTGTGGAGTTCACTTATCTCGAGCTCGGTTAACTCGCCAATACTATTATGTCGACGTTTTTGAAGTGGAACCGCCAAAATCCCTATTTGTCTCAGTATTTTCGATTCCTTAATGTTGCCGAACACTAATATCTTGAGCAAATATCTCGGACAAAGTCATCACTTCACACGGTTCTCTCGTGAGGCATGAGCGTACCTAGTTCACTGCGCATGTGCTCCTGGTCGCTCTGTCAGTGACACTTTACTCACAGCAGGACTCTCTGAAGTGAAAGCACGTTCACGTTCTCACGAGAGCTGCCGTGGGTCCATCCACATCCCAAAGCCTCATCCGCTTCTGTGTGCACATAAAGCACACACTTCTCTGATTTGATTGGTTTTCTCAAATATTTTGACATTGGTCAGTAACAACCAATGAGTATGAGGCTTAGATTGAATGAACGAACACACACACATCCTGCTTTTGTTCTAAAGTGAGCTCTGCTCAGCGCCGCTGCGCCAAATTTGTTGAGAATGCATACTTTCTGCCTGTCTAATGTGCTATCTAGTACAGCGAAATGACTGCGTTATGAGCGAATGTGTTTATGTGTGTTATGACTGTTTACGCTGTGAGCGAAATTGTGTTTGCAATGTTGGAGAATATAATTAAAGGTTTGTATCAAAAATCGAAAGTGTTTTTATTTTATACTGTTAAATCTCTGTTATTAGTTGGTGCACATATGCCTTTTGTTGTTAGCAAACATATACAGTGTATGTATTTTTATAGCATTCCGATCGCTTCATCTAATACATAGATATATTGTGTGTAGGTTATCTCGCTAAACGGTTATCTCAATGCTTTTTTGCAACCCGGAGGCCGTCGACATAACCGAACTCCACTGTGTATCTATATCTGAAATGCTTTTTACAGCTTGTTTTAAAGGTTGAAATTAATTGAATTACTTTTTAATGTCTTTAAAAATCTTTTTAAATTTCTTTTTTTAAACAATCTCAAAATGACTTTAAAAAAATTAAGATCCCGAAACTTAAATTAAATATGATCTTGCATGATGTGATCAAGTGTGTGTGTGTGTGTGTGTGTGTGTGTGTATGGTAGGTAGTACATTGCCTCTCTGTGTAATTATGCAAGTGATGTCATGTGAGTCCTCCTGTAAGGCACTCAACTGTTTCAAATCGACCGTTGAACTTGGATGGCATTGTCAATATTCCTTTCCCATGATGAATGGCGTCATGTTCAACGTCAGTGTGCTAGTGTCTAACTCAGAGCATACTATAACAGTCAGGAGACATGGTTTCAAAATGAGTGTGTTTTGAGATATAATGGTAGACATTATAATAAACACTTCTGAGACATTGTGAAAGTGAACAAAGAAGGTGGGAAAATACTTTAATTCAAACTGCTAATTACTGCTACTAATTTTGGAACATTCACCCTCCCACTTTGCAAAAAAACTTCTATGAACTCTATTGAATTAATCCTGTTCATATTAGTTAGAAAGTCAACAGTTTTTAGTTGAGAATACAATCAATCTAATACACTTAAAGTATGCATTCCTGAGTTTCAAAAGTCTTGTCAAGAGACTATAATCATGCCAAACGTGTGTGTGTGTGTTTAAATTTGTTGTCAGTCTTCATTTCAGTTCCAAATTACCTTTGTGGTAAGTTAAAGTACGGGCCAGCCTACCCGTTTTTCCAGAAATACCAAACAAGGTGCTTACAAATGAGTTGCACACCTTCCTTATGTGATGCAACTTTAAATGCATTGTTTTTCCCCCTCAAAACACATTTCAACCTCTCAGATGCAAGCTGAGACCTGAATCTCAAATTTCACCTTTATTGAAGGCAGGCATAAAACTAAGTCATCATGGACGTGAGCTTTTATTATTATTTAACTTTTTTGCCAAATAATAGACGAGGCTAATTCTGTCAAAGTTCTGGGATAAGTATTTAACGAAGTGAATGGTCTGATCCGGTTATTCTGTTCAATTCAATAATCATGGGAAGCAGAAAAACACTGATTTGACTAAATGAGAACAAGAACTTCAGCTGATAACTTTAGTGTGCAGTGCAGATCTATTCATTCAAGGCTGTCATATTCTCATCCGTTTGATTGACGGTGTTGAATTTTTGGCCTTTCTTCCTAGTTATCAACCCACTGAATGCTGTCATCCAGGAGTTTTATTATTTATTTTGTATTTCCATGGCATGGCCTGTAAGGCATCAAAGTACATCTTCCAGACATGTGTGAGCCCTTGGGTGGGTGTCCATTATTTGACAAGCACCTTATAAAGTTTTAAAGTTCTTTGGCACATGACTTCTCTCTGCCCTCCTCATCTTCCTTTTTATGCTTTTCTTTCGCCTCCCGGTCTGACGTCTGACTCTACACAATGTCTAAATCAGAACCAGAATGTTTCTTACCACTCGCCACTGAGCTAACAGGACAGTTCAACTTGAAGTGAGCTAAAACTTTATATCACAAAGGATCAGTTAAATTGGTTTTTCTGGAACTTCTAGTTATTTTACCATAAGAAAGACCATTTCTGCATCACAATAGAAAGGCGATTGCCACTCCCAATGTAAGTTTGATGACTTAAAAATATAAATGGAAAAAATGAATAAATGCAATGACTTTTCTTTATTTCACAATGTGATTGCATTGTAATTGCAACACTTTCTTCTTGGAATTGTAAATTCACATATCAGTGTTATTATAACTTTGAGTGATTTCCCATCAGTCTAATGCAAAGTCTTGTTTTCTGATTTTTTTCTCCTGCTTTCTAAAAGCAACGTCTTCTCATTGTTTCTCATTTTACATTTTATGCATTTGGCAGATGCTTTTATCCAAAGCGACTTACATTACATTCAAGGTACACATTGACTTTCTAATCAGTTCTTGCTTTCCCTTTCTCAACAATCTTCATAGTGTATGTGCTCGTATCCCACTCTTCTGGCTGCTAAACATATCATCCCCTCTGACAGTGATGCAGACGTGTTTAAATCCTGTTTATTCCCTGCTGATTTTCTCACGCGCCCTGTTCATCCAAACTTTAAATCTTTTCGTGTGGTGTTATTTCTTGCGATGTGACTTTCTCATTATTGTAACTAACACATTGTGACTTTCTTGTAATTGTGACAATTAGAACTATATCTCTATATATGGGGTTCCTGTAGCTCAACCAGTAGAGCATTGGTGTTTACAACATCACGATTTGGATTCCCAGGGAAAGCAAGAACTGATTAGAAAGTCAATGTGTGCCTTGAATGCAATGTACGGTAAGTCCTTTGGATAAAAACATCTGCCAAATGCATAACTGTAAATATCTCAGTGTGAATAAAAAATAAAAAAAATTCTCGTAATTGCGACTTTTCTGTGTTACACCAACTTTTTTTTATGATGTATGTAGTGTATACTCTGTAAAATGTCTCCCCATTCCATTGCCCTTTGTGGGGTTAAGACCTGCAGCCTTTTCTTAGGCCAGTAATTTTATCAGTACCGTATATTTCATAGTGCTTGTCGTCTTCTTTTTTTGTAGGGACCCAGAGGCCAGAATTAATTCCAGAAGTAGGCGAAGATGCAGCGGATGCAGAACCCTGTTCACCCTGCACAGCCCTAACTGAAAAAGAGCAATCAGAACTCTGCAGTGAACTAGCTAAGGTCGACATCCTTTAGTCCATTTTCAGATTCCAACATGTCTCAACAACGTCTCTGCAGCCATTCAATAGCTGAGATTCTTGTGGTTGACTTTTAAGGCTTAACTCATTTTGCAATGCCAACTTTCTTTACTATTTTGACATATCCTGTATGTTCTTTTAGCTAGACTAGTATCTTATGGATAAACTATATCAGTGATTAGAATTGTTTTATTTAACCATTTTTTCCATGTTAGATGAATTCTTCTATTCTGTTTCCCTACAGGTGGAAGACGAGATCCAGACTCTTTCTCAAGTGCTGGCGGCCAAGGAGAAGCAGGTGGCGGAGATCAAGCGGAAGTTGGGCATCACTCCACTCAACGAGTTTAAACAGAACCTGAGCAAGGGCTGGCAGGAAGTCACCACCTCCACTGCGTACGTGCCCTCACTCGCATCAGGCATCTGCGTGCCGCACACCGCCTCTCGTACTGCTGCTGTGGAGCAGCTCCATCTGTCAATGCTTCTGCTCTGCATTCTCGCTTGCTATTTAAATGAACTACATTAAAGAAATACATTTGTGAACCTGTTTGACTTTGTGTTTTACGGTCATGTTGTGCTGTTGGTAACATTTTCTCTACACATCTGCCTCCTCACATCTGTGATGGACAGGTATAAGAAGACTTCAGAGACCCTTTCCCAAGTGGGCCAGAAGGCAACGACAGCGTTTTCCAGCGTGGGCTCGGCCATTACCAGAAAGCTGGAGGACGTAAGGTGAGAACGGAAATTGAATTCCTTGGCCTTGATTGTTTTTTTTCTTCCTTTTTTCCTTTCGCTTGTACCCTTTTGACCTAGTAACAAATAAATGAATACTCACTAATACCTACTAATAATATCTGTTGTAATCCATTTTGGTTACGTTCACACAGCAACAGATAACATGTATCACTCCTGTTTTGGTGTTCTAAGTTCGCACAGAGTTATTTTATGAAAATAAATGAAGGTGAATGTGACTACTTTTAGGAGTCGCAAGTGTATGTTCAGAGCAAATTTGGGAGGTTATGTGGTTAAAAACTCCTGTTAAATGCTGGGTGGAGTTTTTGACCAGAGGATGAGTTGTTGGAGTTTTCCAAAATTCCACAAAATTCAAAACCTTAAGGAGATGAAGGTCTCCACCTTCCCACCCCAAAAACGAATAAAACAAAGAAAAATTGTCATAAATGACTCACCCTCATGTTTCAATAAGTATTATGGGTTTGTAACAACATTAGATTTCCGTCCCTCCATTGAAAGTCTATGTAACCAAAAGTAAGGCAAGAGTAATCAATTTTATTCAAGCACTTGGTTTAGTCTTTAAGTCTTTTGAAGAGAGACAATATTTTTGACGAATATATTGAATTTTATTCAAATATAAACATTGATCAATACTCGTGCCTGCAGCTCATAAAATATGGTTAACTCCACTTCCGCTCTATTTAATGACTCAATTGGACATTTTGATATGTTTTTATTTGAGACAATTGAGCAAAAGTTCAGTTATTGAGACGATTATTTGAGACAATTGAGACGAGTTCCGTTATCTGACTATACAGACAGTATTCCGTCTGGTTCATCTGTGTGAATGTAACCATTGTGATAACCACTTATACACACATGTGCCTTTAGCATAACACTACTGGACAAAATGGCAAAGGACTGAATTTTTCACCCACACAGGGGAATTACCAAAATCGAGGTAGAATAAAACCTTTAACCATAGACACCCACATCATACACTAAAGTCAAAGGAATTGACATGCACTCAATTTCACCATCTTACGACACTCTTGCTGCAACGCTGGCAACATTGTTAACTGTTTTCGCTAATGACACCTCTGCCATTTACAGATTACAGTCATTTTCCAATTCTTTTGGGTAAGACTGTTTACAGTGGCTTCAAACAAAAGCCGGTTATTTTGGCTGCTACACTTCTCCGTAGTGTGATGAATGGTTTTATAGTGTGGCATGTACTTAGAGGTAGTGCTAGCCTCCCATTTCTTTCCCTGCGTGTTTCAACATTGCATGCATACTTTTTCATCTCAAACCATTGCTTTATAGGGTTAGTTCACCCAAGAATTGTAATCAAGTACTCGCCCTCATGTTGTTCCAAATCTGGAAGACTTTCAATAATTTTTTTAAACAAAAATCAAGGAACTTTTTGAAGCGACTAAACCAGGGGTGGGCAAACTACGGCCCGCGGGCCATATCCGGCCCGCCGAACTTGTATTAAACCTCCTTCATTTTACATTTCCCTGTGATGTCATTCTATCGTGGCTGCAAGCGACAGTGGCGCTGAGCTGTGGTGGAGAGCAGGCGTGTGTCGCAAACCCCTCTACCCCCCACGTCAACAGTGATCGTGATCCGAACCACGCTCACCATCCCAGTCAGCAATCGCGAACCGCGCTCACCACCCCAGTCAACAATCGTGAACCGCGCCCACCACGGCCCCTCTGTTAATTTTTTAGAAACCAATGTGGCCCGCGAGACAAATAGTTTGCCCACCCTGGACTAAACTTTCAGTTGTATGGACTTTGAATGGACGGACTGAAATCTCTGTGAAATATGAAATCTGAAAGATTTCTGTCCGTCACAACTGCCCATAACTGCCAATTTTGTCACTTAAAAAAATTCCTAAGTAGATTGTAAAAGGAATTGTGTTAGTCCCAATTTTCTGAAGAGACACAATTGCTTCATAAGATGAACAGATTGAACTTATGCTTTTATTCACATATAACATTGATCAAGCTCAAATTAACCTGCTTGATGTGTGAGAACAAACCTCTTGAGGAAGCTCTAACATGCTGCGAAACACCCAAGAATTAACACCCATTGGCTCTTGCGGAAGCTCAAAGATGCTGTGTAACACCCAAGCATGAACTTCATTGGTTCCTGTGGAAGCTGAAATGTGCTGCGTAACACGAGAATGAACCTCATTGGTTCTTGCTGAAGCATGCTTGAGCTTGCGTTTACGTTTGTGTCGATGAATGTTTTGTGAATCAAAGGTTAATTTAAATCTGTTCATCATATATTATAATTTATATAAAGAATTTGGACTACACTTTTATTTATATGGATTAGTTTCCATTTTAACTTTTTGAAGCATCAAAGTAGTTATTACATAGACCAGGGGTGGGCAAACTACGGCCCGCGGGGCATATCCAGCCCGTTGGGCTTTTTAATCCGGCCCGCCGAACTTGCATTAAACCTCCTTCATTTTACATTTCCCTGTAATGTCACTCAGTCGCGACAGTGGCGCTGTAGCTGTCGTTGAGAGTAGGCGTGTGTCGCAAACCCCTCTAAACCCTCCTTTATGGCATTAATTCTGTGCTAAAAAGGAACGAGCGCAAAACTGAGCTACACGTAAATACGGGTGCCCACGAGCTCCTTTTAATCACTCGCGCACGAACATTCACCCGCTCTCCACTGCTGTTTTTGCTCGCGCGAGCACTTTTATTTTTGTCAGTCGTGGGGCGGGGCTGGCTCTTGTAATAGTAACATCAAACGTCATTGGTTAGTTCCCTTTTTTCCAGAGGTCAGTTGTGATTGGACGCCTGTGATTGTGAATCTAGAGCTGAGGCAAATATAAGATTCAGTCACATTGCATATTTTAGATTTTCTGTTGATTAAATTGTATTAATATTGTTTAGTTGTAATTTCACGTGTCCCAGTCGAGTGATTTAAGACCAAACTATACTTTATACAGGTTTTCTAGGATTTCTTATAAGTAAATGCACAGGTACGACCTTCACCCCGGCCCCTCTGTCAATTTTAAGAAATCAATGTGGCCCGCGAGACAAATAGTTTGCCCACCCCTGACATAAGACTGTCAATGCAGGCACATAAATCTCTAATTTCTTTACAAATATTTTCATTTGTCTTTTGTGACAAAAGTCTTACAGGTTTTGAACGATATGAGGATGAGTAAAAGATGACAGAATTTTCATTTTTGGGTGAACTCTCCCTTAATGCATAACTATATAAGTTACTTAAACCCGTGTTACTGTTTTTCGTCCGCTGAACACAAAAGGATATATTGTAATGAACTTTTTTTGTCCATACAATGAAGTTCAATGGTTCCAGAATATAATTTTTCAAAATATCTTGGAGTTCGGAGAAAATTATGACAATTTTCACTTTTAGGTGAACTATTCTTGTAACTAAAAAACAACAACAAAGTTTTTTGTTTTTGTCATCAAAGATTGAGTGAATAGAACTGCATAAGATGATTTCCCATCAGTCGTATGCAAAGACTTGTTTTCAGATTTTTCTTTTGCTTTCTGTCTAAAAAGCAGTGTCTTTTCATTGTTTCTCAACATTCCTCATAGTGTATGTGCTCGTATCCCACACAAGTCTATCAGTCTTCTGGCTGCTAAACATATCATCCCCTCTGACAGTGATGCAGACGTGTTTAAATCCTGTTTATTCCCTGCTAATTCTCTCACACGCCCTGTTCATCCAAACTGGGCGTCCCAGCTGTGGTGTGAATCAGAGTCAATGATAGTGGTAATAAAGTCTTAAACCCCTCATGGATTAAAGCCTTATACTCTTACTCAATTTCACACAGCATGAAGGGCTGAGGTGTTTTATCATGTTGGTTATAAACTCCTAGACGTGTGTAGGTGCATGACTTTATTTCCCCTCTTGTAATACGCCTAATACTCACAGCTTTAGCTGACTCCTATTTGCTTTTCTCTGCTGCTGACGGATAGTATACGCTCCATACAGCATTCGGCTAGCATGCCAGTGATGAGGTAAGGAAAAGTTGTAACAGACCCACATACTCCTCTGTACTCTGTATTCACAGGGATACTTGATTCTGATTGGTCAGTTGTGGCATTCAGTGGTCAAACATTGTTGTATAATGACGTTTGAATTGAATGATCGAGCGCAACAGCACTGGTTCCCGAAGTATTTTTTCAGTTCATTCTCCCATAGAGTGTTATAAGCCACGAATCAGGCCAACAAGCTACGAGGTGAAGCACAACACTACAAACATTGATTTAAAGCAAAACATTATTTGACAAATTCAGACAAAACTACAAATGTACAATACTGTATACTTAATGGCTTTAGTGATAGAAAGAAAAACTACAGTAATACCTCGGTTTACGAGTTTAATTTGTTCCAAGAGCTAGCTCGAAACTCAAAATTCTCGTACACCAAAACAATTTTCCCGATAAGAATGCATTAAAAATCACTCGATTCGTTCCACATGACCATAAATGCCCATTTTAAATATTTTTTTGTTTTACCCTATTAATTAGTTAAAATTATAACCATTTAGATCTCAAATACTAATTGACAATTAAACTCTAAAAATACTTGACAGTTTACTGTAACGCGCACTTTACCTTTGAGTTGCGTCGCTGCTGGGGTGAAGGAGACGAGAGGAGGGTTTTACTGCTTACAGGGAGAATTTCATACCTTCTTTCTATACGCTCTACTGTACGTATATATTTCACTACGTGTATAGTAGCAATCACAATTAATTAATGTTAACAACATGAGGTAAAACCGCTGTAAATCACTTATAAAAGTATCACTGTAGTGAATGATGCAACCAAACCGTGCGATGCTGAGAGAACAAGTTAAGGGGTGATAAAGGGGTTGGAACCGCGTGACCATTATATGAGAGGCTGTCGGTAGGATATTTCCAGTAAAACTGTGCGCAACGATGCTGAGCGTTAGGACTTTTCCACACAAAAATGCACGTGGGCGAGGCTATATTTTTCTCACACTCCGATGCAATGCTCGTACACTGATTTGACTTTCCATGCTCGTATACTAAGTCATTCGTAAACCGAGGTATTACTGTACTTATTAAAAAATGTTGATTCGATTCATAATATATTTAAGTATTTAGAGAGCATAGGGAGACCGACTCTATTATGTCATATGTGGTGTTTGATGGGAGCGGGAGCTAACAAGATCTTTTGGCGCATTTTCCTTGTTTTGACACAGATTTTTGGAATTTTTTGTACTGCGTTATAGGTAATGTAGTTTTTCACCGTCAATTTTTGCTGTTAAACAAGATTATTTTATTAAAATGCGGGCTGACGGCTTTAAAACAAGCAAAGATAATGGATATATGAACTTGAAGCTCACAAGGCTGTTTTTAAAGGTTTATAGGATATCGTTAAAAATCTATTTCCTTATGGAGAAACTGAATGGAGTTTTTACTTCAGGAACCTGACTGTTGCACTCCATTGACCTGGCAACGGATTTCCTACACGGCTATGCTAGTTTGTGTCTCACATTTCACATTGTGGTTTTTTTTTTCACGTTTTTCTTGTACTGTAAATGAATCATTTTAAACAAATTAAACACACAAAAAAAATGTATTTGAAGAAATATTTGAGCTGTTTTCCTGCATGTCATGTGACCATTAACCATCAACAGAGAACCATGCAAACTTGTTAAATAGTTGAAATAAGAAAGGAATATTGATTGTAAAGTGTGAATATTCGGTCTGTTTTCTATCATCACATCTCTTGCAGGAACACACCTACCTTCAAGTCATTTGAGGAGAAAGTGGAAACCTTAAAGGTGAAGCAACAAGGATAATATCAACACTGTGTATGTGAGTTGAAAATGTTGAAAATCACAGTCTCATTTCTGGCTTTGCAGACTAAGATAAGCCCGTCACCATCAACAGGCGATATTGAAGAGGTTTTAGACTCCACACCTGACGGAGAGCCAGTGGTTAAACAGCCAGATGGAACATTTCCACCAGATCAACAACTCCACTGAGGATCCGCCCTCAAACGCTCCTCTCTTTTTACCTCCTGTTCTCCTTCCCCTTCACAGCGGTACTTCTAAATAGTTACAGTGAGCTTTGCTGTGTGGCCTCTTTTGTCTACTGGAGTCTGGTTCATCTCCAGACGGGACGGGGTAGTCCTACACTGGAGCAGATGTGTCAGAATGTGAGATGTTCAGGCTGTCCTTCAAAGGTCTCTTTTGAAGACAAAATCCTGAAGTCATTATAAATGTCAAACTCTATCATTTAATTTGAATTTCCTAATTTGTGTACATTTTCTTCCAGCTATTTAAAATCACCAACCAAATTATCCAAATTTATGTTTTGTGTATATAGTTATTTTTCCATTTCATATTTTTAAAACTAATGCCAAAAATCCAGAACATGAGTTCTATCTCTAAGTGCGTACTTTAAAACGAAAATATTTTACACAGTAATAAGTATGCGTATTACTTTAACCAAATATGATCAAACAGTAGAGACGTTACAATATTTCACTAATCTTTTTCTATGCTTTGGATTCTAGTTTTAGAGAGTTTGTGTCATAAAATGTGCATACTTGCGTGCTTTGTGACTTTGTTTTGTAGTGTTAGGATAGTTGCACCACTGAGATCCTAGTGCCTTTTGTTGCTAACGATGGAGGGATTTAAAGGGATAGTTCACCCAAAAGTGAAGTCTGTAATCATTTGGTCACCCTCAGGTTGTTCCAGACCTATATTAATTTTTGTTCTTCTGCTGAACCTAAAAGAATATGGTAACCATTTATTTCCATACTATGGAAGTCAATGGGGTTTATCCGCTGTCCATCATTCAAAATGTTGTCTTTTGTGTTCAGCAGAAGACAGAACTTTATATAGGTTTGGAACAACTTGAGAGTTAGTAAATGATGCCAGACTTTTCATTTTAGGTCAACTATCCCTTTAATCTCACTCTGAGGGTGTTTCTGATGGCTTTGTAATTGGACCACTACTGTAGTTTTCTTTTCTTTAGATGACAGAACATGCTATGAGAGGGATAGACACCTCTTCCCTGTTGTTTTAAACTGTCTAACGCAGCCAAAAAGCAGTGTTAATATAAAATGATTAGCTTTAGGTCTAGTGCAACTACATAATATTTCCTAGCACTAATTCTAGTATTGTTAGGGTCAATTAAATTGAGGTTCTAGGTTAAATAAAATTCTATTTTTTATTGTTTGAGTTTGTAGATATTTAGTAACATGTATGATATAGTAAGGTGTAGGGCCTTCTGCATGTAGTACTTAACCGGTTGTTGCGTTCAAAGCAGATGAGTTCTCATACATTAATATTTCATTCTTGGCTCTTAATTTGAGTGTACTTTTACATTTACAATTATGCTTGCTGCTATCCTGTTGCAAGAAATATATAGGAATACAGACGTTCATAGAGGTTTAAGTTCAGTGTGTTTAGGTCTGGTAATGATATCCTATATTTAAAAAAAATAGTAATATGAAATATATGCTCAACAGTAATCTGTTTATTACAATGTTTTATGAGTGTTTTGTATTGTGACTTGCTAGAGGGAGGGTGGAAATCTCCAGTGCGACCAAAAAATGTTCAATGTATCCCCATTCTGCCTCACTAATGTCATACTGTAGCTCAGGAGTTATGTTTCGTCTTTCCTCACATCTTTTTAATATGAATGTTGCTTTACACTGAATGTCTCTAATGGCTTTTTATTTTGGGTAGCAATCATATTTGAATCAGCTGTTGTTCATTTATAATTGGCATCCTGAAAGGCTAGAGCTACTTTAATATAAACGTTTGTTCCTTCGTATGTCCGATGTTTAATAAAGCATATCACGCACTGTCTTTGTCCAGCAGTCATATTTTGTAACGTTGCAGATGCATTTCTCAGCTGCACTACCGCCACAGAACACTAGATAGCACCATAATGTTTACTTTCTCAAGGTGACTTTACGTCAAGAGGTTCTACATGATTGAGTTTTGCTTATGGTTCAGTGTAACAAAATAGTTTTTACTGCTGTCAGTATTTTGTATTAAATTCCGATGTATTATATATAATTGAGTCACATATGTAATTGATAATTGTTAACTAAATGATCATTTAAACGTTAGATTTTTATCATTGGCCAGTTATCTTTGAAAAGTGTCTCTTTAAACCGTACGTTTTATTTTCACACTATTTTCAAGCCCATCACTGTTCTACAGTCCACACGAATGCATACGAGTTCAAACTTTCATATAAACACACAAAATGTGGAAGCATCTTTACAGAATGTGAGGTTAAAATGTTATTAATACAAAGAGCTATGAGGAATCAATTATCTCAAAGATTTCCCCAGTCAGTATTTTCAAATAGTTACATTGCATACATAATATCCTAAAGGCTATTTTAATTAGTCGTCAACCATAGGGTCTGCAAACGCTCAAAAACTTGAAAACTTTTGTGTGCATTTTTTTCCTGTGTTACTAAACACAGAATGACCGAAGGCTGCAAATTAACTCTAACAATTCAGTCTGCAACCTATTATAATCAAGCCCAGTTTCTGCAATAAGCACATTAGGTCAAGTTATATTTAGATTAATAAACACACACCAGTAGACATTGTATATTAAACGGCTGCCAGAGAAAAAAAATCGTTTTTATTTTTTCGTGACCAATAACAAGGAGCTCATGTGAACACAGGCACCTTCGAAAGGTCTTTACACCGAAGAAAACAACAACAACAGCGGCACTGACGAGCACCAGAACATTGTCACCGTAGCACAATTACAATGGCAGTTTCTATTTACACACAGCTCAGAGTAAAAACGAGTACAGCCAGCGAGTGAGACAGATAGATAACAGTCACCAAGTGTTTTCTCCCACAGGAGGAGGGAGATGAAAATCTAGTTAACTTTGAGGAAACGAAAAGAAACAAAACGATGCATTTAGATAAACATTGTAAGACATTGTACATATAGCAAGTGCTTTGAGTGAATGTATTGCGATATTTTATAAAGTCCAGATAGTGAAATATCATCAGTTCTATCTATGGTCCTTTTCCACAGACGAGACTCGTGCGCGAGCGGTGTAAAAAATAATTATATTCAAATATTACGAGCTATATTTGTCAGGTGTTGCTGCGCGAACCTGTGCACTAAAGCATAAAATTGCATAATTGTATCCGAGTGAACACAGACTAGACACTCACAAGGACAAAATATAGTGGCGTGAAGCCTTAAAAAATATCCTCTGATTAAGACCCTCGTTTCTGCTGATACTCGACACCGTTTAACAATAGGGCTACATTTCCATTAGAGTTAATTGTTGCCGGCTAACAGCCTTAAGCAGCAATCGTCATCATTAAGAAAAGTCTCTGAAACCTGCGCCTCAAATCCTCCTGCTGCATTACTGAGAGTTCACAGAGATGAGGAGCGCGTGATGCGCGAGTCTGTGAAGGAACAAGCGGCGGCGCGCTCAGCTTGACCTGCCGCGTGAAGTGACGTCATCGTCAAACCTGGGATGAAGAGTTATTAATGTTGAGATGAGCAGCCCGTTTATACCTCGTTACTTCAGATACAGGTCGGTGTGTTTCAGGTGACATCTACAACACAAAAACAACGTTTTCACGGCTTTAAAGAACGTAGTTTTGCGTTTAAAAACGCGAGACGCCTTGTTGAGGAATGGAAAATTAAGCTTTTAAAAGACGAAGGGCGGCAAATTTCGATTGTTTTCCCATTTAAACTTTTGCTACACTTGCGCCTTTGACCGTTGCGCGTTGTACCAACGGTCTCTGACGTTTGTAAACGCAACGACCGTTTATTGTTTACGGATTTTAATTTGCGCGGTCTCGTTTAGCTTTTATATGGCAGAATCCCTCAGTCAAAATGCATGTCGAATCCATGCGATTCACGTTTGTTGAACGAACTGTTAACACTAAATCTCGTGTTTACTAATATAGTAATATACTAATATTTGGAAGTGATCTCTGAGTTAATAGTATGTCATAGGCCTACTTGCAAAATTTTGCTAATAACCTAAATAAAATAAAAATAAATGTCACGGCACATTGAAAGAAAGACGTCCACACATAACGCGTTTTTCGGATTAAATAAACGTGAGACAAGTCAGTGACGCAAGAGATTAACTCAAGGTCAAGTCAAAGGCGTCCATCTAGCAAGTTTACATTGACAAACAATGGAAAAAATGCATTTTGTGTGAACCGACCTTATTCATTTTAGGTTAATTTTACTATTAGCTGTTATACATCATGGCAAATTTGAGAGATAATCTTTGGGTTTCTTGATTTTGAACCTTAGTAACAATTTCAGCTGTAATCAGTGAGTTAGTGTTAATGTCACAAAGTTATATGAATAATATGGTACAATCAAGTTTAATTGTTTGAAAGCACGCCAATTTCAAGGGTGTCCCTTTTCTTTGTCATATTTTCTTTTATAAGCATGTAAATAAACCATCCATTTATTCATAGCTACATTCTTAGCTATTGCATCTACAATAAAATCTGTCCCCCATCAACGACTTTAGAATTCACATTGGCATAGAGACACATTAAGTACCTTCTTAATTGAACAGCTTCAATATACATATAGTCAATGTGCAATAATGGATAACACAGTTATTAAATATAGTCTAGACATTTCTTACTGGTCAAAACAATAATTTTGGTAAATGGCATGGATCACCCAAACACCTCTTTTTCTTTATGGCTTTACAACTCAACTGCTGCATCTTTTTCCTGCTAGCAGTGGCATGCAAAGATGAAGACATCCTGAGTTTTCCCTTTTTCTCTTTACACAGTAGACTTCCATCATGTGCACAGGGCATCAGATGCCCGTCCTTAACATCAAACATTGCTTGTAAAATCAGGAATGTCAAAAGAACAGACAATGGGACAGAATGTGTGAACTAAAAATAAAAAGCACAGTTTGGGCTGACTACATTGGTCCTTGAGATGAACTGGTCCTCTGATTTGGATCATTTCGAAGTGCTTATGTAGTATCCGTCAGGCGTTTGTTATTATAGCCTCTGCTACGGCGGTCAGAAGCTGGTTATTTTATTGTCAGCATCTGTTTGTTTTTATGGCAGTCCCCCCCATTCACTAGATGTGAGCACATGCTGCTAAGTATAGAACAGGTCTAGAAGAAGCCACACAAATTTGGCTTTTGCAATGGAATGACTGAAGAATGTGGCAGTTTCTTTCAGCATTTCAGCCAATCAGTTTCAAGTGCTCTCTCTTAAAGGGATAGTTCGGCAAAAATATGTACTCGCCTTCAAGTCGTTCCAAATCTGTATGACTTACTTTCTCATGTGGAACATAAATGGAGATGTTTTGAAGCATGTTCAAATATAGTCTTTACAATGCAATAATAATACAATCTTTACAATCTCAATCTTTGTAAAAGTACCCTAAAAGTACCGTGTTTTCCTGCATATAACCCGCGGGTTATACCAGATTTTACAAACCCCGGGGGTGCGGGTTATATAAGGGTGCGGGCTATATCACATTTTTTACGCTTAATAATATTTCAATATATTTGTTATGTCACTGAGGACGTACGTTTTTTTTGCCCTATTTTCTTTCTGTTTTTCTTGTGAGGGTTGTTGTCTCTGACACTTGTACTATCACTCTGACAGTTGCTATCGGATAGATAGGCTAGATAGGCTATCTGACCTGTCAATCACGCAAGAAGACATGATTGGCTGTGCTGCCATGAGGGTGTAACACCGACTCAGGCAGGTTAGGATCCATCTGCAGTTTATTAAGATCAGACAGTATCAGGGTACAAACAGGCTTAGGTCGAATCACCAGGCAGAACAGCAATGTCAAGGGCAAGGCAGAGAGAATGGTCATAGCAGGCAGAAGGTCAGGATAGGCAGCAAACGATCAGCGTCCAGAATCCAGATAAACAAAGAACAAGGGGCAGGCGGCACAGAATCAAACACGATGAACAAGGCAGGGTCAGAACACAGGCAAGGTTAACACAGGGGAAATAACGCTCAGAAATGTAGCCGGGGCAAACAAAACTTCGCACTGAGCTGTTGGGATTCCAGTGTTTAAATAGTAGTGATGATGTACAGCAGGTGTGTGGTAATCAGTCCATGGAAGTGGGTGCATGGGAAGTGTAGTCCTACAGAGCTAGTACTCTGGTGAGTGCGACCTCTGGTGGCCGTTGGTGGGAGCCTCATCAGCATTTGTGACAGAGCCCCCCCCCTGCGAGCGGCTCCTGACGCGAGAGCACATCCGACGTCGGGGTCTTCCTCGTGGTCGTGGGGCCGGTTTTTCCGGGTGAGTCCTATGAAAGTCATTGATGAGGTTAGGATCAAGGATGTCATCTGTGTTGACCCAGGACCTCTCCTCCGGACCGTACCCCTCCCAGTCTACCAGGTATTGTATCTGGCGCCCCCGACGTCTGGAATCCAGCAAATCTCGCACTTGAAATGCCTCCTCGCCTTCCACGATCAGGGGTGGGGGGCTTGGATCACTGCTTTCTGGTTCCCACCTCGGACCACCGGCCGGTTTCAGTAGAGATACATGAAAAGTGGGAGCAATACGGTAAGTGGCAGGTAATTCCAGGCGATAGGAAACGGCATTAATTTGTCTGGAAATTTTGAATGGACCCACATACCTGGGACTGAGTTTCTTGCATGGTAGGCGTAGACGGAGATCCTTGGTTGATAGCCATACCCACTGGCCTGGTGTGTATCTCGGTTGAGGACGTCGATGACGGTCAGCTTGTTCTTTGGTTCTATTTACTGCTCGTTGTAGGTGGACATGTGCTTGATCCCATACCTCCTCACTCCGTTGAAACCAGTCGTTGATAGCAGGTACCTCAGACGGTTCGCCGGACCATGGGAATAGTGGTGGTTGGAATCCCAGAACACATTGGAAGGGTGTAAGGTTAGTGGCAGGTTTGAGGATGGAATTCTGTGCGTATTCGGCCCAGGGAAGAAATCGACTCCAGTCCTTTTGATTCTGTTGGCAGTATATGCGGAGGAATTTGGTGATTTCTTGGTTCAAACGTTCGGTTTGTCCGTTGGATTGGGGATGATATCCTGATGTGAGGCTCACATTTACATTTAATAGTCGGAAGAAGGCGGACCATACCCTGGATGTAAACTGTGGGCCTCGATCTGAGACGATATCCTCGGGAAGTCCGTAGTAGCGGAATACATAGTGGAATAGGTGTTCGGCTGTTTCCAAGGCTGAGGGGAGCTTGGGTAGAGGTATTAGACGGCAGGCTTTGGAAAATCGGTCAACCACTGTGATTATGGTAGTGTTACCTTGAGATACTGGTAGATCTGTGATGAAGTCAATGGCTATGTGGGACCATGGTCGTCGTGGGATGGGTAATGGTTGAAGTAATCCTGCTGGTAGTTGCCGGGGTGTTTTTGCAGCTGCGCAGGTATGACAAGAATTCACAAAATTTTTGGTGTCTACTTGCAGAGTGTCCCACCAGAATCGGTTCTGGATTAGACGTGTTGTGGTCGCGATCCCTGGGTGACCAGAGCTGGTAGTCGAGTGTACCCATTGGATAACCTTTTCCCTGAGTTGTAGAGGAACAAATGTTCGATCAATTGGACATTCTGCCGGTGGTGGGTCTTGTGCGTGTGCCTGGGTAATTTCGGTCATTATGTCCCAGTGGACTGGTGCCAGAATGAGAGAGGTTGGGATAATGGGGTCTTGGTTAGGATTCGGAGAGGTGAGGTCGTATTGCCGTGAGAGTGCATCTGCCTTGGTGTTTTTTGAGCCTGGGATGTATGTGATGGTGAACTCAAACCGGGTGAAGAATAGAGCCCACCTAGCCTGCCGCGGGTTAAGTCTTTTGGCTGATTGTAGGTATTCTAAGTTGCGGTGATCAGTTAACACTAAAAACGGGTGTCTTGCCCCTTCCAACCAGTGTCGCCATTGTTCCAATGCAGCTTTCATGGCTAGTAGTTCACGATTGCCCACATCATAGTTCTGTTCGGTGGGTGAGAGTTTTCTAGAGTAAAAAGCGCAGGGAAAGAGTTTGGGTGGAGAGCCTTGTCGTTGGGACAGGATGGCTCCGATACCGGTATTGGATGCGTCGACTTCTACTACGAATGGTAAGCTGGGGTCAGGATGATGTAATATGGGAGCAGATGTAAACCGTCCTTTCAATTCCTTGAATGCTTGTAAAGCCTCCTTGCACCAGCGAAGTTTGGGGGTACCTCCCTTGGTCATGGCTGTGAGGGGTGCTGCGACTGAACTGAAGTTCCTGATGAATCGTCTGTAGAAGTTGGCAAAACCCAGAAATCTCTGTAATTCCTTTATGGTGGTGGGTTGTGGCCAGTTCAAGACAGCTTGTACCTTCTTTTCATCCATAGCGACTCCCTCCGGGCTGATGATGTAACCGAGGAAGGCTATCGATGACTGGTGAAATTCACATTTCTCAGCTTTGGCGTAAAGTTGGTGCTTAATAAGACGTTGTAGAACAGCGCGGACCTGCCGGATGTGTTCCTCCATAGAATCTGAGTAGATCAAAATATCGTCAATGTATACAATGAGGCCCTGATTTAGCATGTCTCTGAATATATCATTGACAAAGGATTGGAATACTGAAGGACTATTGGAGAGTCCGAAGGGCATCACAAGGTATTCGTAGTGCCCATTGCTTGTGGAGAAGGCGGTTTTCCATTCGTCCCCTTCTCGGATACGGATTAAGTTGTATGCAGAGCGGAGATCTAGCTTGGTGAAAACCTTGGCAGTTCTTAGCTGTTCTAATGCTGCAGGGACCAGAGGTAAGGGATATCTGAATTTACTGTTATTGCATTAAGCCCACGATAGTCAATGCATGGACGAAGCCCCCCATCCTTTTTACTGACAAAGAAGAAGCCTGCTGCTGCGGGTGAGGTAGAAGCTCGGATAAATCCCTTCTCCAGTTCCTCCTTGATGTAGGTTTTCATGGCTCGATCCTCGGGTTCGGAGAGTGGGAAGATGCGGCCTCTGGGAGGTGACGTGCCCGGTTGTAGGTCAATGGCACAGTCGTTGGTTCTGTGGGGTGGCAGTTGTGATGCTTTGATCTTGCTGAAGGCCTCTTGGAGATCAGAGTATTCTGCAGGTACCTTGGGTGGGGTGGTGGGGCGGTTCGGAATGACCGTAGTTCTGATGGGTGTGAGGTGGGTGTTACTCAGGCAGTTGGTTTGGCAGTTAGAACTCCACCGGATGATTTGTTTCTCTTGCCAGGAGATTTGTGGGTTGTGATCTTGTAGCCATGGAAAGCCCAGAATAATTGGATTTCTTGGAGAATGAATGACAAAGAAACGGATGGTCTCGGTGTGTAGGACGCCTACTTGGAGTTCTACGTCGGTGGTGGTGTGTCGTACATGCCCAGTCCCCAGAGGGCGCCCGTCTAGCGCTGCCACTGCCAGGGGAGATTCGCACGGGATTAGTGGGATGCGGTGTTGTAGTGCTAATTCTTCATCAATGAAGTTTCCCGCAGCCCCAGAGTCTATTAGTGCCGCGGTCCTAATAGTTTGTGCTTTATACGTGAGAGTAACTGGGAGATCAAAGCAGTCATTATGGGAGGTCGCAGAAATCAGTAAACTCACCCTATGAGACTGCTGTGATGGCCGGGTGGGGCACTCGTTTCTCAGATGACCGGCCAGACCACAATAGAGACAGAGGTGATTCTTGAAACGGCGTTCTCTTTCGTCCGCAGACAGATGAGTTTTATATACTTTCACGGGTGCTTCGTAGTCATGGTGTGGAGGGATCTTAACAGCGGGTGTGACGCGGTGGGATCTCCTTGAGCGAATAAGGCCGTCAACGCGAATAGCCAACTCAATGAATTGGTCCAGAGTTTTGTCTTCGTCACGGCAAGCCAGCTCGGATTGTAACTCACTATTTAGACCTTGGCGAAACAGTAGTTTCAGTGTGTCCTCTACCCAGGTAGTCTGTGCAGCGAGCGTTCTGAAAGTCAGGGCGAATTCAGCAGCGGTGTGATTGCCTTGTTGTGAGGCTAACAGCTGTTCCCCAGGGCTCTTTCCTCCTTCAGGGTGGTCGAAGACTGTGCGCAGTCGTTGAACAAAGTTGGCATAGGTCATTTGATCTGGCGCTTGACCGGCCCAGACCGCTGTTGCCCAGTCTAGAGCCTTTCCGGTGAGTAGTGAGCATACTAGTGAGATCTTGCCTTGCTCAGATGGGTAACGAGTGTGTTGTTGGCCCAAGAAAAGAGAGCATTGCATGAGGAAGCCTTTACATTTGGTCGGAGTTCCATCAAACTTTTCTGGGAATGCTAAAATGGGATTACTGGTCATGGGTTGAGCATTCAGTGGCCTGGTAAATTGACTCACAGAATTTTTGGTTGCATTAGCCTCTGGTGAGGGCTGATGGAGGTAGCGCACTACCTTTATCAGTTCCTCTGTCATGGTAGTTAATCGCTCAAGCTGTTGTTGATGACTCACCAGTTGATTGGCCTGGACTGATAGTTCATTGGAGAAGTGTTGATAAACCGCTGGATCTGTTGGCGGCGAAGTTTTCTGTAACACCGACTCAGGCAGGTTAGGATCCATCTGCAGTTTATTAAGATCAGACAGTATCAGGGTACAAACAGGCTTAGGTCGAATCACCAGGCAGAACAGCAATGTCAAGGGCAAGGCAGAGAGAATGGTCATAGCAGGCAGAAGGTCAGGATAGGCAGCAAACGATCAGCGTCCAGAATCCAGATAAACAAAGAACAAGGGGCAGGCGGCACAGAATCAAACACGATGAACAAGGCAGGGTCAGAACACAGGCAAGGTTAACACAGGGGAAATAACGCTCAGAAATGTAGCCGGGGCAAACAAAACTTCGCACTGAGCTGTTGGGATTCCAGTGTTTAAATAGTAGTGATGATGTACAGCAGGTGTGTGGTAATCAGTCCATGGAAGTGGGTGCATGGGAAGTGTAGTCCTACAGAGCTAGTACTCTGGTGAGTGCGACCTCTGGTGGCCGTTGGTGGGAGCCTCATCAGCATTTGTGACAGAGGGCGTGTTCTTCTCATCACATCCGATGATCAACACCTGTAGAAAATGCTTCTTAAGGGACGTGCTGCTGCACAGCGGGAGAAACTGCTTTTTCTTTTTGTTCTGATTCTGACTTGTGTTTGTTTTCTTATTGTTTGAATTTCACGCACAAGCACTGTGTACCGAGCCTGAACAGTTCAGTGTTCTGAAGTCATATGAATTTGTTTTGGGGAATTAAAATCCTAATTGCACATCTGCATATTCAAACTTGGACTTTTGCATTTGGTTATAGACTGAAAAAATTCAAAACATCTCCTTTGTGTTTCACAGAAAAAAGAAAATCAAATGGGTTTGGAAAGCCATGAGGGTTAATTAAAAAACTTGTTTTGGGGGGGGTTGGGTTACCTGTACCCATAAAGGAATAAGCAAGGGAGAAGCCTTTTGTGGCAGAACATACAATGAAGATGTGTTGACTCAAAAGGTGCTGAAATCGCATGATGAAAATGAATACATTTTCATAGGAAGTGATTTTTGCAAGTAATTCCTATCATAACATCAGTCTGCCTGCCCTGTGCCTGTTTTTACAGATAAAACATCACAAACAACACATTCATAAATTCAGATCATATATTTTTTGTTTGTTTTCTTCGGCATGCACATGCAGTATTAAAAAATACAGTTAGATAAGTAAATACTTGAAAAAGTGTAAAAATCCAGTGCGACAGTCTTTGAGTTCTTGAGGTTAACATGGTTCTTGATTGACAATGGTCAGCAGTGAGATAATCCATTCAGAGCACTCAGTCTACTTTCCCATGCAGTCCTTTTTGGATGGGTTATTGTTGTTTTTCTTTTTCACAACCCAAGGTTTGAGTTAGAAATGTGTTGAATTACATCCTGCTTTTTCTCTTGGAACCCTTTGAAATAGGGCTGCATGATTAATGGAAATAAAACTGAAATGGCTTAGTGCAATAATAAAATCACAAAGACTGTGATTTCAATAAATACATGCGCTGCGTGTTTAATAGGGAAGCGTGGCACAGTGTTGTTACATGCGAGCTGCTCCCCTTCCAGTGTTTTCAGTGTCTCAGAGCAGTTCGGGTCACTGTAAATGCTGCTCCGCACAATCTCATCTCTGTAAGTGCTCTGAGTATGGAATCACAACATGCGCAACATGGACTCAAAAATGGCTGTTGTCTACAAAAGAGAAGCTTTAAGGGCTCTATGCAGTTCTCCGCTGAATAAAAGCTTGATGGTTTAACACTTAAATTAAGAGTCACTTTTACTGTAAAATAACATTATTATATTATTTTTTTAAATACTTGATTTTTTTACAGAAACATATTAAAATAGTAATATTGCTTTTGTTGTTTTACTTCAATAAAAATTTTGAAAATTTGATTTTACAACACTATTATTATAAAGTCATATTTATATATACATTTTGGCTAAATTGTGCAGCCCAGCCTTTATTTTTTAAATTGCAAGTCACAATCTTTATCAGGGTTAGAAAAAACAATAACAAAAAAAATGGCACCTAGATTTTATTCCCCACATCATGCAACCCTACTTTGAGAGTCGATTGAAAGCATAAATCGGTATCTGAGTCCGACCAAACTTGTGTTTCATAAGCCTAAGATCTTCAGTGCATGGTTCTATGGAGTTTTAGTCTCTGACAATAATGGATGATCTCACTGTTTCAGCATCTTATAAGAAAAACGTTTGCCGATCTTTAAAACGCAGTTGTATTCAACAAACCCCTGCTTGAAATGTTGATTAAATGTTTCCCGCTGCGTTTCCAAAAACGGAGATGAAAACAACAAGACAAAAACAACTACAATATTGTAGCTAAAAGTTGTTAACAAACCACAACCGGGAAAATACACCCCCACCCCAAAGCTTCAAATCCATCTCTCTTTGAGCAGAAAAAAAAGCAAGACCTAGTCCTTAAATCAGTTACAAAAAGGGGCCTCAACTCTCACACGTTTAAATCCAGATGAAATGATGAACTCAGACAAGCCGACACCAGAAACATTCCTTTGCTTTTCTGTGCATCTCCACGCACAATATCAGACCTCACCAAGGCACAGTCAGACTCCTATAAATCCTCATACTAATACATTCCTGAAAGCGGTCAGAGGGACTGTCCCCCTCCACAGAAATAAAAAACAAAACCTCTCAGGCCCCCTGAACTAGGATAGACATGACCTGATCATGCACCACAGGGACCCGGCGGCTATTTTGTCGGTTCTATGCATTGCAGAATGCTAACACCGTCTAATGACAGCTGAGATTATAAGCCCTCTAAGAGAGAGCAAGTTGTATCACGATGACACCGTTTCATAACAAAAAGACTTAAATGTGCAGTCTGGAATGCTCCTTTCGACTACAGCTTTTTTTGCAGACTCAGTCTTGGCACTATCTACAGCCTCTACTTGTTCTTGCTGTTTGTGTAAGTTATGTAAGTAGACTACGGAGTGGCCCATCTGCCATCTGGCTATAGCTGAGTGGCGGTTTGGAGTTACACAAACGATTCAGTCTACGCAAAGACAGTCAGACAGTCAGTCTGACATAGGATACACACACCCACCCTAAACATCTGCACAGATTCAACATTAATGTACCAACAAAAGCCATATGGGTATTCGATTCACATCTCATTTTCAACGTGTGGGAAAAGAGATAGCGATATTTTCTGCTTTAAAGCAGCTAGCTAGCATGTTAAACTCTGGACCTGGTGAAAATTCAGAACAGCAAGCATCTTATTCTGTTCCCTAATCTGTACACCAGTGTGTTAAAATAGCTTAAAATATGAACAGTTACACGTTTTGAGTAATATAACAGTATTATTAGATATCTTGGTTATTACCTACGTATATGGTGTTTACACAGAACCAGAAAAGACTACTTATAGGTTAAAGACCGCTAGCACTTCGGTGTCCCGCTGGGTCTGAACAATAAAAGCTTGGTACTGCGTTACTATGAAACATGGACCCAAGTAGGTATTCATAAGCAGCATCCTAAATACTGTTTACCAGGTAGCTTATATATGTATTGTTGGTACATTGTATACTGTTTAACTTGTGAACGACATTGGCCATAAAAAAGTAAATGGTGAAAACACGACCTACTCGTTGCAGCTTATGCACCACGCAAATTTCATGCTATACAACAAAATAAAGGCCAGTGCACAAGAAAACTAGCACCCCTGATGAACACAAGTAATGCGCCGTGGCCTAGCTAACAAAACCGCAGCCGAAGCACCATGGTGACAGGTGTGTGAAACATTATTAGAAATCAAATGCACCATGATGTTAAGTACAATTACTTCACACAACAGCTTATCCGAGACAAGAGCATTTAGAAATATATTACCAAAACTCGCTCCTAAAAATGATTTCAATCTCATTTGTAGGAAACATGATGAAAAGAGTTTCCTCAGGTATATACTGAGTGTAAACAGCTGTAGACATCAGCTTGCCCTCTTGCGTAAAACGCCCTTGAGATCTCTCAGACCCTTTGGTCTATTATAGCACCAGGAAGGGAATGGAGGGACAAGCAGCAGCCTCTGAGATGTTCCTCACACCAGCTGAGGGGCCAAAATATGCAGCTATTAATTATTAAATCTCATTGGAGTAGAATTGGAGTGCTAGAGCCCTTGGGTGCTGGTGTGTGGCTTCAGTATAGCTGTGCTTACACAAACAAGTTGCCTCCGATCATATGAAAAAACGCAAGACCCTTGAGACCTTTTCCTTGCAAGATCTGTTGAATCGTGTCAACAGAATGTGGGGAAATAAAATTATAGATCAAAATGCAGAGTAGTCATGTATATCTTGTTTGATAAATATAAGTGTTTCTGTTTTGGAGATGCATTTAAATATTTAAATGTGTAATGATTTTATGTGGATTTTATTTTTTACATCCACATTCAATATATATAATTTTTTTGGTCAATCAATTCAGTTTTGAGGGATTTTTTGTAGATCTAAAGCACATCCAGATTAGGTGCGAAATCAGATTTCTTTAATGCATCTCAGTTTAAACAAAGAAATCAGATTTCAAGTAGTCTCTTGTTATCATCCTCATGGTTATATCATTCCTAAATTAACCAATGTAGATATATAGGATATTGATTACAAAATATAAGCGTGGATCTAATTTGAAACCAAATAGGACTTACTCCATATTCTACCAAAAACACAAATTGTTACTCTGGGCATAAAACATTTTGTTTTGGAGAAATGAATACTGTATACCTTATCTATATACACTTCCACAATAATTGAGAGGGGAACCATATGATGAACAAAACAGATACGGACAATTGTGTTGATCACAATAAGCACTGTTTGCATGCATATGATGAGTTAACTAGCTTGTGTTGATGTAATGTAGACATTAGACTGTCTCAGAGCCACCAAACAGTGCCAGATCACAATTGCTAACTGAGCTGCCGTTTTCCTTGAGACTCGAACAATTTTCATTCTATCTATCATCTTTTGCAAAGAAGCCCATCGTAAAAAGGCGTCCATTCTCCTGCAACCAGCGTTCTGCCATATTACATGACACTACAAATGAATAACGCCACCATATCTGAGTGCTTCCAGCGTGAGCTCCTGTGCAGGAGGAGATGTGGCATTTGCTATTTTTATTACTTCCTACTTGAACCTGTGAGGTCAGGAAAAAGGTGAGACAAGAAGAGCTCTTCACCTTTCAGAGGTAAAATGAACCACTTTGCAGAGTTTTTCTTACTCTTTACTCAGGCATGTTGGTTGAACCTCTCTAGGCAACAGACTGGTGTGAAACCATTTATGGCTCTAATATAAATGCAGTTCATTCCTGCTGATGGAGTCCGATGGGAAGAAGAGGTTGCGTTGCCTGAATGGCTGGTTCTTGCGACTGCTCACTGTGATGCAAGTCTGTGCTGTTGTGTTTTAATGATTGCAGTCTTTGTACTTCATTCAGCTGAAGTCAGTTACACACAAAGCAAAAAAAAGGAAAGAAAATGGCACGTAAAAAACCCTTTTTGGTAGCAAGAAGATATTCCTGTGACAAAAAGCACTGAGTTCTCTGCTGTTAAATCTAACTGCTGGTTTTGCTTTTACTGATCGCATCCCTGAAAGAAATGTCCTATTGGTAAACGCAAATATAAAACCAGAGATATAAAATCCGTCCTCTGTAGGTGCAATTGCTTGTGACAGCACGACTGAAAGAGGGTGCTGAAAGTCCTCCTCTTCCCATACTTTTTTTGCATTGATTATTTCAAAAGAGCTGTCCAGTCAACATCCCAAAACAAACCCCTGTGGTGGTACATTCTTGAGAAGACAGGGTTTTCTCGCTGTCCAACCCTTAGCCTGTAGTAAAATGGGCAGGAGAAATGAGGAAAAAGGGCCAATTAAAAAAGAAGCACTTTCTCCGGTTCTATTTTAGAGCAATCTTGCACAGTCTGAAACTGCTTTCTTCTAACTGGTCCTTTAGTAACTGACAAAAACAATGTTTTTAAGCAGTATATCGAACACAAACAAAAAGAGATGGATCAAAAGTCTTTTTTCCTGTTTTTGCAGCGTAAAACAACTCTCCTTGAAGGGAGAGTCAGGAATCTTCAAAGATTAAGAGTGTGCGTCCGTTGATTTGAGAGGGAATGCATAAGGGTTTGACCCCCAGGGTCCACATGGGTTTAAGGTGAGGCAGGGTGGGTCTGTGGTCAGTAACAAAGAGAAGAGATGTTTTTCATGCAAAAGTATGCCCACCCTGTTTTCATGTCTCAGCTGTTTCAGTCAACAAATCTCTGGCAGGCTTTCTTCCAGCGGCAGGCCGTGCACCACATGTCTCTGTTTTCCATGCCATACACCTTACGACACTTCTTTCCCTCACCTCGAGACTTCCTACTGCACAGCACATAAAAGACAAAAACAGCTTCACAAAAATTGTTTAAAAAACAAAAGCAAACATTTAACAAAAATGATGTACTTGGATAATTCAAATTTAGAGCTTGTGATTATTAACTCAGGGCTTGACAGTGTGAGTGTTTCACTAAAAATAGATATGTGCAAACTGTAAAATGCAATTTAGCCACATGAGTGCAAGTAAAAATGTCTTAAAAGTTATAACAAATGTTTTCATTATCATTTTAAGAGGTCAATTTGGAGAACATGGAGACAGCGATACAGCCTGATGCGATTATTATTATACATACACACAAACAAACGCATATATAGCCACTCCTTTGGAGTTCTGAACCGAATCCTATTGAGATTATAAAATCATAATGTATAGTATGAAAAATGGATATTCATTTTGACATTTGCTTCTGGCATCAGAGAGAGCAGAACTTATTGTTAATTGTAGTATTCAAATCTCATACAACAGTTAAAACATGTAAGAATGTCCCTTACTGGTGCCATACCTCAAGGATTCATCAGGTATAACGATTTTATTGATTTTAATCGTAGGACTCTTAATGAACTTAAGTGTATTTAAGACTGTACCTGAGTGAGCCTGCAGCTCTTGGGGGAGATGAGAGCACTGCAATGGTCTGAGAGCGCTGCTCTCCAAAGCCCTGCGTTCGGCTATGAGTGGGAGAGGCCTGCAGTCAGAGAGACACAGTTGATCCATTTTCTGTCATAAAAACCTCAAGAAACGTAATTTACAGAAACACTGAGCATAAAATGGTGTCTGTTTAGATTGTTTTGGTATTTGGTGATCTCGGTGATTTGTCCGACTGACTCGCATCTCAGAGATTTGTTTGCACATTTGAGACACCTGACATCACGGTCAATCAAATAAGGGGCCAAACTGGTGATTATAAGAGATAATCTGTGTGTAAAAGGGGACAGTCTAACGCAAGGCACACTGCGGTTCAGTGTGTGCATGTGTGTGATGGGCACAGGAGTGTGTGTGTGTTTACTCACAGAGGTGCCAGTGAAAGTGACAGGTGGGGACTGCCAGGAGATACTGAAACTGCTGCTGGAGGGAGTGAAGCCAGTGGAGCTGGTGGAGGGGATGGTAACGGGGGCTGTGGCCTGTGGAGTGACAGTCACACTGATATAGAGTCTCTACGGGCCCGGGATTATGTCTGGGCTGCACGTATATAACAGCATTCAAGCAGTGGGCTTTCATTTATTGGTCACCCTATTATGGGAAATTTGAAGCCATGTAACAGTTTAGCATATTTACATTTACATACATCGTTTAACAGGGTTGTTATTATTATATAACCACATTTTTATCCCTTTGTTTTGTGCTTTAGTTTTCAGTTTCAGTGTTTAGTTCAGTGTTTCTCAATCCCCGACCTGGTTTGTCAAGAATGCGGTTGTGAGCCCTGAAAATGTGCAGGTGTCAGTTCAGTTATAGTATGGAGTTGTCAAGCTCCTAAAAAACTCTGTATGAACACAATCACGTTAGGTGCCGCTGCCGTACTGGCCATTAGAATCTGCTCTTCCATTAGCATCTGAATGGGTATTAACATAAACAGTGCGTTAATCGACATAATCAATTACGGTGACACTGTGTTCCAGCCCGATTCTGAAGGATCATGTGACACTGAAGACTGGAGCTGGAAATTCAACTTTGCCTTAACGTGAATACATTATATTTAAACTATATAAAAATAGAAAACTGCTATTTTAAATATACATTTAATATTATATATTTCACAAAATTACAGTTTTTAATTTGTGTATCGAGAACAGTCGTGTATTTGATCGAGAGAAACGTAACTTCTCTTCTTCTCCTGATATGTTGTGACCTTTTCATGCCCCCTTTTTGTGATTGAGTGGTGTCTTTATGTACAGTTTGGCCTGTTGAATCTTCAGTCATATTGAGGCTGTCATCTGATATTAATTTTCTTTCTTTCTTTCTGTAATGGCATAGAACTACTAGGTCATATTAATTTAACGTCTGTCTAGAGGTTGTGTACTGAGAGCATCAGAGTGGATCTCTTAAGTGATGTAATGTTATGTAAATGTGTGAAAACCCGTTGTGATTGGATGGGCTGTACCTGGTAGGCGTGGTCTGTGTGCACTAGGTAGAGTGCGCTTGGAGCAGAGCGACTGAGAGGGGTGGTGGTGCTGTTCTCACTCTTCGCCCCGTTAGTGCCATCCGGCTGTCTCTGGTCCAAACCCGGCGGGGGAGACAGCACAGACGGGGACACAGGAGACAGACTGCTCAAACCGTCCGCCACAGAGTCTGTGTTCAGCTTAATCTCGGTGTAATAGAAATCCTCCTCACCATCACTACACTCTGAGTCACAGTTTCTCCTGAAGAGAGACAGATCATTGAATCATTGTTATATCAACACTATGACTTGCTTTCATTTAACATTGTGCACCACAAATATAACTACTTTAAAGTTACTTTACTATACACTGCTATACTTTTCTGTCATACTCTACATCCCTATAAAGGCAAATCACAAAACTTCAACATTAAAGCTGAAAATATATTAATGAATTAATATGAATGAATTAACATATAAACGTTTTTACTCTGAATCTGAGCATACAGTAGTTAAGCCAAACCTGTATGTCATTTTGACACTAAAATAGTAAACTAGAGGAAAAATAGACAAGATATCCTTTTATTTCAGGTGTGTAGAGCCAAGGAAATAAATGAAAACGAGCAAGGTTGCAGACCACACACTGAATCCAGTACAGACTGAAGGAGTCTAGCAAAAAAAAAAAAAAAAAGTTATAAGTTGCATCGTGCCTATAATAGTAAACATATGTACTACTTTATACTTTACGTAATTGGACAACATTGCACATAATGTTCCTATAGTAAAATTCACGGCTTGGATTATGAGGCTTTCCATTAATCCGATACCACAGTAAAATCTACTAGCTATAAAAAAAAACGTTTGAACACTACTAAAAACAAACGACAATAATAAAATAAGAACAAAAAGTTATAAATGAGAGTAAGGTCAAATAGAAGTATTCAGATACAGAAGTGTAAAATAATACTGCATAGTGTTCTCTGTACAAATTAAATAAAGATTAATCTTTAAATATGTATTGTTGTTTAACATTACTGACCGACATCAGGGTGCTGTCACTTTAAAACCTAATGCACGGATGCAATATAGTGATGTACATCTGATGTTTTTTCTCAACTCTCAAAACACACATACTTCTGTTTACAAGAATACACGGAGACGTGTATTTTGAGATCATTTTGTGTTTATGTGTCTGTTCAAACACAAGAAGATTCAAAAGAGCACTCAATTTCGAGTTTGCACGCGGCCTAAAATGCGGCTCCCTGTGCGCACCGAACACGGCACACGAGTACCGAATAGAGTTCACTTTCACCTCTTCTTGTGCTTGAATGGTTTGAAAACTCTTAAATGCTTAAATTGGCAAGATGTAGAAACACATGCAAATGATAAACTTTCATTATATGATGGTAAACTTTAAAACTAATCCACAAATTACAAACCATGCAATCCGAACCATGGTAATAGTATAGCATTCTGTGTTATATAGTATGATATAGGTATGATATAGCATAGTGTAGTATATTGTAAAATAAGTTACACGTTAAATAATGCATAAAACTGTCAGTTTCTCATGGCCTTCCACTGAACCGTACTTCTGAAAAAGAGATCTCAGAAATCCTCCCGGTATCTCCCAGCAGTACTGACACTTGTGTGGTTTAATTAGACTTCAGCAGAAAGAAACAAACCCTTCCTTCACAATCATATGGCCTTTGCTGTCATTACTTTGTGCTCAGGAGTAACAGTGGAAGCTTGGTGATAATCCTGCTGGAATTAGTCTCATGATTTGACATTGAATTAAGAGCAGCCTGTTGTCTCTTATCTCTCACTATATGCTATCCAGAGATCAATGTGATGGATGTCAGCCAAGAGATGGTGTAGAATGGCTTTCTGACATTATGTATGCTTGTGTTGATGTACTGGGTTACTTTCAAAGTGTTACCTCGATTATAAAATTATCAGGGTACGGTAAATATACAGGGAAATGCACTGAACATGATACAAATCTGATTAAACCATTTTCCCACACTTAATGGACTTAATTTTACACATGTACAACAGTAAGATTTTTTTTAATCATTTTTGAAAGAATTTTTTTTTGCTCAAGGACTGTTGCACTTCATCAAAATACATGAAAAATAGCAATATCGTGAAATACTATTACAACTGAAAATAAGTTTTCTGTTTTAATGTATTTTTAAAATGTAATTTATTCCTGTGTGATACAAAGCTGAACTTTTAGCATCTTCACGGTCACATGATCGTTCAGAAATCATTCTAATATGATGATTTGCTTCATATTATCAAAGTTCAAAACAGTTATATTTTTGTGGAAACTTTTTTTAAAGCATTCTTTGATGAATAGCTGTGAGCAACAGTTGTGGTAAAGCACACAAAGATGAAGATTCAGGCAAACAGTCTTTAATAAACTCAAAAGATAATTCCAAGAACAGGTAATCAAAGTAAACACAACCTCATTACAAATGAGACCAGACTAAAATTAGAACTGAAAAGACAGCAGCCTAAATAGAAGGCAAAAGAGGGAAATAATGACATTAGAATTTATTTGAAATTATTATAAATGTCTTCACTGTCACTTTTAATCAAAAATGATGAAAAAAAATCTTACTGACCCCAAACTTTTGAAAGGTAATGCATTAAATGTCCCTCTCATTAACAATTTGTATGACTGTTATTGCTCAAGGGAAATAAGAAACAATCTATATCAAGCCTAACTCACATACATTTTCATTATCTGTGTTTGTGCATATGACGAAGTGTTATTTCAGCGCAGTTAGCGCCCGTTTAAAATAGATTGTGGGTGGTCAGACAATACAACATAATTTTTTGTGATGCCTTACCCCAGGTGGACGGTTCGAATGTGCCTCTGGATCCCGGCGGCGGTGCTCAAGACCTTCCCGCAGTTCTTCCACAGACACTTGAACATCACCTTCATGGAGTTCTGTGAAGGACACAGGTGCACAGTGAGTACACTAATCCACATAAATTGGCAGACCACTTGTACCCAGCATTCAGATGCTCACAAAAGACTGACACGGGGGGGATGCAAGGGGTGAGAGCAGAACCTAGCCCATCTTAGATGTCTCTCTTCCTCTAATCGGGGGCTGGTAATTGGTCGGCATTGAGAGTGACACTATTGCACAGTCTTTCAAAGCTCATGTCATTTTTCGCACAATGTGTCTGCACTAATTACACAATTGTCATCTGAGAGCTGCAGCTCCTGTGTCAAAACTCCACTCGAGTTGAAAGCACAAGTGAGCATAAGTGAAGATGAAAGTCTTAATACTTCGATCTCTCGACATGTGCTTTTATGCTGGGTGGCGTGCGGTAGTTTGTTTACCATTGTCATGACGCTAATTTAATTTTCTCTAGATGGCCATTGTGTTGGTCTGGCAAACAAAGCAGCTCATTCCCGCATAATCGGTTCACCATGTCCCTAGATGACAACAGCTCCGCAATTCCCAGTGCAATAAACCAGCTACTAATTAACAACAATTCAAACTGGCTGGTGTCCTCATGTTGAAGTCAACTCTCTAGAAGGCAGCTGAAGGTCAAAGCAGAAAGCTTAGCCATTTTTCTTCTTCTAGGAAAGACTCTTTAGAAGCTGCTGCCAAGAAAGACAGAGACTGATTAATGTGTTTGGAGGCAGCTCATGGTTTCACAGCAATTCCTAGAAATTAATCTAAAAGGAATTTCACTTCTTCATTAACAGCATTATTAATTAGATTTGATGCTTAAATATGGCAATCATTTGTAAAACAGTACTTATGAAAGTACTATGGTATTACCATGTTTATGGATATAATATTTGCTAAAATATTCACCACCTATAAGCACTCACAAGGCACCTTTTGACATTTAGTACCATGTTTTTTTACAATCTTTGGAAGTACTTTTGGAGTAAACATCATCATTTTCATCAAATGAAAACATGTTGTGATAATATTACCTCATGATACCATCACTGTACCATGGTATTGTCAATGTCATTTTTGCAAGGATTGTGAGTACGGTACCATTGTACATGAATATGGTCAGTGTTCAGTATACTCTGTATAATAGTACTGCCACAGTATTTCTTTTACGGTAACAATTGCTTCAAGGTATTTTTAAAGTACTTTGGAGTGACGGTGTAAATCTATGAGTCTTACCATCTGATATGGTATATATATAAACATATACAGCTATGAAATTTGTAGAATTTCTTTATATTTCTAGATCAGCGTTATTTTAGTATCAATATACAGTGATCCCTCGTTTATTGCGGTTAATGTGGACCGGAACCCCCGCGATGGGTGAAAATCCGCGAAGTAGGATCAGCCAATCAGCTCACAGGATACATCCACTCGTGCTCTCATTGGTCGATCTCGCGCTGGGAATCAATCACGTGTCTGGTCTGAGTTCCCGTGGGTGTGTACAAAGCCTCTGAGAGAGTTTCTCTCTTTGCCTGGCATCCCGGGAAACCTTTTCTCTTGCGTATCTCGATGAAGCAACGCTGCTTTCCGCAATACGGCTGCCGATATGGTGATATTTTTTATTTTTTGATAAATATTTTTAAAAAATCCGCGATACACTGAGGCCGCGAAACTTGAATCGCGAAGTGGCGAGGGATTACTGTACTATAGTAGTTTATTTATTTGGCAAACAGGTGAAATGAAATAAATTTAAGTTCTTATACAAAATGTAACAAAAAGGTTATATATTTATGTTCATGGCATAAAATGCAAGTAGTGATAATGAAAACAAGGCTCTGACAAACACTGGTATTGCTGTTGTCCTGGAATCCTGAACTAGAGAGACAATAACTGAGATAAAGGAGGTCTATTCATTCCCACAAATGAGGGAAGACTGACAGAATCTGGGATGTACCTGACATGAGCCCGACGACCTGAAAGATAAAGTAGATTGGTGCCTGTGAGCAGCATAGTGCATTGGTAACTTATCTTCGTAAAGACAAGTAAATTGCCTCTCTACACAGCATCATCATGTCTAGTAATGGCACCTCCAAATGAGCCACATCCCAGAGAGGACGGGGTGTTATTAAAAGTTTTTTAAAAAATACATTCCCACAACTTTTGCATTACTGTCTGCAATGCTAGTATGAAACCAGATATAAATCACTTTTACAAGTCTTAGTCATGAGTACACAGTACAAGGGCTGTTAATCATATAAAATAATTTAATCATTATACATCAGTCAAATTGCATATTTCTGAAACGGCATTGAAATACACAGAGAAATGCACTGAACACAATTTAGCAATCATGTTTTTGCTCTAGTTTGCTGCAGTTCTTTGATTAGGGTTTTTTCCATTCTCTTCATTTGAATAAAACTGACTCTTAAAATACCAGTTTCGACCTTTTAATATATGAAGAAATGACTGTTATGAGCTTGTAGAAGATTGTTGTATTATAAATAGCAATTGAAATGTGTTTTTGTTTATAAACATTTTTGTAATTTACCATGTTGAAATGTTCCCCTTACAATTTATGTTCCACTTGAATAACATACTTTAACTAACAACCCTAATAAAAAGAAGGTTTAATGGTAGTTGACTGATGCTAGATTATGTAGACACCCATAACTTAAAGAGTTTAATAACTCGAAACATTTCCTTAGTCTAAAAGGAGTCCAAAATATATGAAATCCCAGGAGCAGTTTATAGTGCAATCGAAAATGAACTAGAAAAAAATTATTTGGTAAGGGTTTAATTATCAGATAAGGGTTTTTGTCTCATTCTAAATTGCATCTGAATTTCACTCCAAGGATCACAAACCGTGCTTAGGACACGGGTGGCTTTTTTGTGTCGCTCCATGTAAATCTATTATCTCCCTTTAGCCATTCTTGCTATAGTAGCGTCTAACTAAGTTACGCCTGATCAAATCTCCATAAGTGAAGGTGAGATGACAGTGGCTCACCTTGCGTTTGCGGGGGATGGGTTCGTCGAACAGCAGGCTGTTGCCATCATGCTCATCGATGTTGTCGTCTGACGGGCCACTGAGGCTGGGCATCCGAAAGGGTTTGAAGCTGTCAGCAGACAGGGGTGGGGATGGCGTGGACGGGTTGGACTGGTCACTGGGTGCGCTCCAGCTCCAGTATCCGCTGCTGCTGTAGCTGGATGGAGTGAAACCTCCGTCCTTCCAGGAGCCATTTAGACCATCTGAATGTGAGGGCATAAAGATACATTAAGTGCAATAATAATAACCATCATACCGACATATATACTGCTTTATAATACACTAAACTTTCAATTAAGTGTAACAAGGAGAGAAAAGACATTAAATGTCATGTTAGTTTATGAAACTCTCCGTGTGTAGTAGTGCTTTAACACACTGTCATAACAGAAAATTAAAGTCCTAATTATATTACATAAAAGCCACAATTATAGTACTCCATTAAAGGCCTTCAAAAGTTGTAACACATTCTCATCAAGGTCTTCTGCCCATTTCACACGATCCATTTACAGTATGTGTGTATATATATATATATATATATATATATATATATATGCACACACACACACACAGTGGTACCTCGGTTTACGAGCGACTTGGTTTACGAGAAAATCGGTGTACGAGCATGGAGGGTCAAATCGGTGTACAAATTTTTTCCCTCACCCACTCGCATTTTTGTCCTAACGCTCAGCATCTTCGCGGGGATTTTTACTGGAAATATCCTAATGACTGCCTCTCATAACACAGTCGCGCAGTTCCAACTCCTTTATCACCCCTTAAATCATTCATTCTCTCAGCCTCGCTCTGTTCGGCTGCATCATTCACCACAGTGATACTTTTAGAAGTGATAACATTAATTAATTGTGATCGCTAATGTTCACGTAGTGAAATATATATGTGGTTCATGAATTCATTGTCTCCTCACTTCTCTCCACTCCGGAGCTCGCGGTGGTCGCGCGTGCGTCTCCCGTTCCACGACTTTCACTCTGGATTATCACTTCGTTTGTTTTCTGCACTATTATAATAAATTCACTCATTTGCACTTGAATCCAGGTTTTGTGTTTTCCTCCTCCCTCCTCTGTCTCTCGTCTCCTTCATGCCAGCAGACGCTGCTCAAAGTGAGTTACAGCAAATTGTCAAGTATTTTTTGAGTTTAATTGTCAATTACTAATTAGTATTTATATGAGATCTTAACAGTTATAATTTTAACTGTAATTAATAGGGTAAAATAAAAACAAAATATTTAAAATGGGCATTTATGGTCGTGTGGAACAAATTAATTGATTTTTAATGCATTCTTATGGGGGGAATTGTTTTGGTGTACGAGCATTTTGGGATACGAGCTCGCTCTTGGAACGAATTAAACTCGTAAACCGAGGTATTACTGTATATAATATGTGTGTGTGTGTGTGTGTGTGTGTGTGTGTGTGTGTAGATTTATATATTAAGTTGTAAACGTGGCACATACAGTATGGAAACATATCACACTTCTATTACATTAAAAGGTAAAAATCACAAACATTTTAAAGTGCCTCTATTATTATGCTTTTTCAGATGTTACTTTTAATATAGTGTGTAATATAACCATTTGCAAATGTACATGGTCTGCAAAGTGCAGAACAAATAAAGCAATAGTCAACTCTGAGCTGCTGAAATAAGTAGTCAGCAATTCCAGTCTTGCTTCCTGTTACATGTCTATGTAACAATGTAACAAATTTGCATAATCCCAGACTTTTGTCTTCATTGACTGCCCGCGAACAATATCTACTCTGACCTGCCCTCAAACACTGTAGTTGTAGCTGAGGACTGGAAGAGTCTTGATTGTGTTATCGGCATGTTGAGAAGACGCCGTTTTCAGCGCTGTGAGTGCACTTTGCATGCATTTTAAAAAGACAAGGCCTCACACTGGAAATGATGCTGTGAAACTGACACCATTGTTGCTGTTTGTATTACTGTGTATCAAGTGCTAAGGAAGCCTCTGGAGCTGAAGTTCAGATATATTAATAGCCATTTTGTTTCCGACACGTACTGTAAGCGGTAGACCAATCACAACAGACTGGACAGTCTGACCAATCAGAGCAGAGTAGGCTTGCATAAAAGAGAGGTTTAAAGAGACAGAAGAATCTTTGAACAAACCATTTTTAAACTATGAGAAATGAGGTGATGTGCAAAATATTTTACGAGAAAAGTATTTTTTTAAACTTTGGATGCATGTAAATTTATTGTAGGAGAACTCCAAATCAAAACTAGGAACAATTAGAATAGCATAATAGGGGCACTTTAAATAAAACTTACCATTCACACAAACAGCCGACTCCCATGCCCTTTCTTTAGCATTTAAATCTTTGTTTTTCCACCTCCATGCTGAGTTGAGTGCTATCCAATATGTTGCCTTGTTTTTCTAAATGTGAGGTAAGATGTAGTTTTACATTGTGCAGCCCCTTTAATGCCCATTTCCCACATGATCCGTTGCGGTACATATTTTTTTTCAGTGTTCACGTTAACAGGTTAGAGCATTGACACTGCACATGGATGCAGTCTGGCAACGCGTTCCAGGAGCAGTGCAGATGTATTAGTGTAGCAATCGTTTCTATTTTTGAAATTATATCTTAAAGTGATAGCGCATTGTTAGTGGTGAACTAAACAAACAGTGATTTCACCAAAAATCCATATGATTAAAGTCTACTGTCAACATATGAATTTTGCCCTGAGCACATTAGCAAACGACCGGCTATGTTTACATCAACACACGATTTATTAAATTCATTCTGAGCAATGATGCTATTGTCTAAACCAGGGGGGCCCACACTTTTTTGGCTTGTGAGCTACTTATAAAATGACCAAGTCAAAATTATCTACTTACTATAAAATACAAGACATTGTATTTATATGAGAATTCTTTATATGCACAATATATGTTGGTTTAGCTTGCAGAACTACACAATCCCATATTGCACAATACAATACAATACAATCAAACTGAGATTTTAGTTCTTTTCACTCTTTTTCTCAGTTCGCTTTTCGGAGGGAAGTCTGAGTCATAGTTTTCTTCTTTGATATAGCTATGATAAACTGTCAGATGAGGCAAACGCATTTTGAAAATGACATAGTTAAAAAAAAGAAATCCATCTCCCACTAATTTCATGCGATCTTCCCACACTACCTTTGCGATTGACCGGTAGATCACAATCAATGAAACAAACAAAAAAATACAACAAAACTTTTTTTTTACTAAAAAAGAAAATATAAAATATAAATATAGACAAAAAACCTTAAAATTAGAAATGCTGCCTCGACAACAGAAAACATATTTACTAGTAATTAGAAAATTTGTACTAAAAAGTACTAAAATTACTCAAATCGATATTAAATATAAAACTACATTTAAAAAATACCCCTATTTCAGAATCAAAATCAGCAGGAGACTGCTAATAAGATATTATATAAACATATTGATCACTATACGATAACAATGTGGTCCTTTTAGGACAGGACAAACCAAGCGGACGGTCGGGCCAACGTCAGACCATCGGTGAGAGTCTGTCGGGCTAGTTTTTACAATGTCTTCCACACATTGGCTCTCGTTGGGCTCACATCAGCAGTAGTTTGCCAGATTCTGAAAACGCCCAAATCTGCGTCGGGGCAGTCCGCGAGAGTGGAAACTCTGACTGGATATTCAGTATAGCGAACGAGTTTGTGCATTAAAATTCAAGCAGAAGTGATGAAAGTGAGCTAGTTGTCACAGTCTTGTCATGATCCTCCTGTTTGTTCCTCATGTGTTGCCGTAGTTGTCTTGTTAGTTTGTGATTACCCGTTAGCCATGCCAACTGTTTGTGATTTCCTCATGTATTTAATCCTCCTGTTCTACCATATCTTTGTCAGTCTTTAATTGTCATGTAGAGTGTGTTGCTGTATTCTCCTTGTGCTCCTTGTTTTCTGCGTTTTGCACCCTCGAGTGCCTTTTTTGTTTGTAGTTTAATAATAAAGTGTATTTTGAGTTTAAACCTGTGATCCTTGAGCACCGTGTGTCTCCGTGTCCAACACACATCAGCCTCGGTGGCCAACACTAGTAAGTCAAGATGGCACAAACAGAGGTTTGATCTAATGTTATGTTATCCTACTCGAAAAAGCAAACTCGCAAAAAAAACACTTTTTCAAGCAATTAGCAAATGTACCACTTAAAGGTACAGTACCAAAAAGTGAGTGAAAGGTCAGAGAGAGCGTATCAATTTAATTGACTGTTTTGATTCAAGACGCTTTTATTAACATTAAATAGGACTTTAGGGAATAAAATACAATGCTACAGGAGTGGAGAATATGGCCTCTTTAAGTTATTAGTAGATGACAGCTTTAAGACAGCAAAAGCTAGTCCCATGATCGCTGAACTAATGAACTACCGTTTTTCATCCGCATGTGACAGTAAAAACAGGAAATAGCTGAGAGAAAAGCAAGCTGTTTCTGCAGCTCAAAGCAGATAGTGTGAAAATGACTTAGTGAGGGCTGAGATCACTGTGTAGTTGTGATCTAATATTACTTACCGCTAACTTTTACAGGAGGGCTCCGCACCAGAGGGCTAGTGGACAGACTGGTCAACACCATGGCAGCTGTCACTTTGTCCATGTCCACCTCCTCCTCGGATTTCCTGTAAGAACAAGAAACATTACTTAAACTCACCATGAAATCACAATTGACAGTTCTTATTTTTATAGAATATTGCAGTGTTCATTATAAATGAATTATCTGTGCACATTTTCTTAAATGTGCCCTCGCAATCTTTAATAAAAAATATTAGGTTCCCCTCCCTCTCTTAAAATGTCTCTTCTCTGATGACATACGCACTGGCATGAGAACGGGAAAATAAAACAGGACAATGAAAATGAAATGGGTAGGTGTGCTGTGTTGGGCGCCGCCGCCTTAGACGTCAATTTCTTATTTTGAGTCCGTTGAAGTCAGACACGAGTAAAAACATGAGCTGATTTATAGTGGAAAATGAAGTTTATAATTCTAATTGAAAGCGACGGTGAATGCTTGATTTAAAGTAATCTGTTGTACAAGTGCTATATAAATAAACATGATGTGACTTGACTAGCGTTCCGAATTGCAGAGCTAGTGCAAACATATCCACATGGCTTTGATCAGATGCCTTCATAACGGTTTTCTCACTGCTGTCATTTTTGTTGTGTGTTCATTTTGTTATTGAGAGGAATATTCGCAGCACGTAACTACATATTCTTCTAAACTTCAGGATGTTCACTAACAGTATATCGTTGCTCAGGCATTTCAAGCTTGTTTTTACCTCCAAGCGAAGTACGAAGAAGGACTGCGCCTTAATGAGGCCTTAATGGTTAGGTATTACAGACCTCCTTGATTCAGGCCACAAAAATGCTATTACATACACGTTGCTCCGAGCTTCCACGCCAGCTGTTGCATTCATTGTTGTGGGATCTCCAAAGCTGCACTGAACAGCGTTCTTTTGATGGACAGAACAGGAACATCTGTCCTGACAGATGACTCTCATCACTCACAGATGCAGTGCAACATGTCTCTTTACGATAGCACAATGGAGAATGATGGTATCTCAATGCAACCCATTTCCGCTTTGGGAATGGACGGGCTGATCTTGCGCCGTTTACAGGTTTCTAAACAACAAAAAAGGTCTGCGTGAAAGACATGTCACTGTTTTTAAATAGTAAAAGACATCTGTAAAATCTCAGACGGGTATTTTATGCCTGTGATTGAAGGATGGACAATGAACGCGTTGACGTGTGGAAGGAGTAATAAATCTTCTCACCTGTCAGCTCAGAGGAGCACATACTCTCCTGGGAAAACCTGAGCTGCCCTGCCAAAGGCATAGCATGAATTCCCATAAAAGATGGAGAAAGAGAGAGACCACTGCTGAGAGAGAAACCCAGGACGTCCATTAGAAATAGACCTAATTTATGTTTCTCATGCGGCGAGTATGATGTCATTACGGCTTTCGGATAAATCATGGTGGGCTGCCATCAATGTCGCTTTTCGCAGGACCCCACTATTACAACTACTTCCTGGTCACCTTGGGAGAGCACGCTGGGAGTGATGGAGCTTTCAAGATAATGCCATGCTGGTGCTCCTGGATGACGGCTAATTAAGAGCTTTAATATCTCTCATCCAATGGAATATTGTAAATTTCAAGAAATGCATTAGATACTGTGTAATTAGCATGTGATATATTGCCACTCTTGAACAAAAAAGGATCTCTGAAGTCCCAAATCACATGAGTCATTAGTGTCCTTATGAAGCCGGCCGCACATTTATGAATAGTAATTAAACAAGATTGTGAGCAATACATACAGTCGCACATGCATTTGACGGGAGACTAAGGTATCACGTTTCCTACGGTCCAAATTCAAGCGCAACTGTCCCGTCACCCCCTAGTGTTGGAATGGTTTCAAACTCTATCAAACTTTATTCCTGGTGAATTTGTGTTCCTCTTACATCGTCACAAACATGCACGGCTCATGATAGAAAACAGGACGATTTATATATTACACAATATATTGTGTTTTCTACTAATTTGTACTGTTATACACAGCAGACACCTGATGTATGTGGGTCGCATGAAGGCGACTTTCTGCTGCTTGCAAACGGACACTTCTGAGGAGAAAGTAGATTGCGAGCCATTCATTAGCTGCTTTGATTGCACTCTTTGTGTGCAATTCTCACTCTCGCTCGTTTCCAAAGTAAATCATCACCACTGTCATCCCTTGTATGTGTGTTGTTGAACTAATGACTTCATCATCGGCTAAAATGCAGGTAAGTTACTTTCCTTCCTGAACAAGTGCGCGCCCGAGTCCAAGCTGCTTTCCCAGTCACGTGAATCGTGCCACAGTTCCAGTACAAATAAACTCGGGTAGAATCATGTTCAATATCCCAGTGTTCTCCCCCGGAAACGCTCGACAGCTTTCACATGAACAAATTTTCATGCGAACCGTGCCACATTTCAAACTAAATTGCAAGTGTGAAAGTATCCTAAGTATCGGTGTGCTCTGCCACAGAGTTCACAACATGACCCATTCTACAAAAAACATATGAGGGCTGATTCATATAGTCATTTGCAAATAGACACATTATGGCTAGGACTGGATTAGAACTAGACTGGTTGGGATGATCAACTGGTCATCCATCAACTAGCTGATTAGAGAGTTCAACCAGGGGCAGAGGACCCCACAAAAGGCCACAGGGGGGAGCTTGGGGATCTGCTGAAAATAATTTTTAAGGTTATCAAATTCAACGTACTACCTTAATGTGTTAAATTACATTGATTGCTTAGTTAAAATAATAATATTTATAATGTTTTAATAATTTACTTTGACCTTACAGTGACCATAAAGAAGCGGATTTCTTTCTTTTTTAATATAGCATGTCTTGATCCATCAATTCTGCTGCATGTCCCCCTAAAAAAAACATCTGATCAGTCTATGTTGGTCATGACCATAAACCAGGCTAATTACACAGGACCTCCGAAGAGTAGATTATGAAAAGATGACATTTTGCACATCCCTAATTATGGCCCATCCCATCATCACTAGAATATCTTCAACCATAAAGCTGGAAAAACACATTATGGGAGTTACTATTCTCAAACAGAGCAGACAAACAGTCTCTGTTATGAACTGAGCTGCATCTCATTTGATGTTGGCTTGCTCTCATCTCCCATCTGCGTTGACATCTTTGTTTTTTTCAATGGAAGTGGGACAATATGATCATGCTCTTTCTGCTTTCCAATCAGGCAGGTATAAATTAATGACCATGTTGTAGAAATGAGCCTGGGTATGAATTACCCAGATTTTAGAGTCATTAATACCTAGTAATTCTCCCAGGGGGCCTTCCTCATTTGCAGGAAGCTAAGCGTCAATGGGTTTTTTTGGTCATGGGGGCAAATGCGAGAGATGGCCGCCAGCCAGGAGGGGGAGGCAGTCCACAGACATCTGTTGCGATTCAATGGACAGATGTGCCAACTTTTGTAGCTGTCCAAACTCGCAAGACAAATGATATAGCGGATGGCTAGATAAAGGCTATCCTACGTACCTTCAGACATCTGGACCTCTGTGTTTAATTAGTCCATTGAGGAAGCCTATACCCACAGTGGCAGAAAATATGTTTTCTTGACTTTTCAGTTTAAAAAATAATGGTGGTTTAGGTGGATATAATAACAACTGATTGGATTTCAGTCATTTTCTCAAGCCAATATCAGTCTACTTGCATTTAATCACTTCAAGCCATTCATCCTTGCAACAGTGGCACAATTAGTTTTTTTTTTTACAAAATAACAGTGTCACTTCAACATACCAAAACGACTGAAATGCACTCCATTCAGAATTCAAAGAGCACTTCAGTGTCAGTAAACACAGATAACTCTAAAATAGCACCAGGGAAATCAGGGGAATTCCCCGAAAAACCAGAGCATGCAGCTCCTCCCCTGCAGCCATCCCCTTCCTGTTCGGTTTTGAGCAAGAACAGGAGGGAGCAGAGAGATGCTTTTGAAGTTGGTTCGAGCTGGGACGTCCATCATTTATTACAGTCACCAGTGTACGATGCTCATTTCCTTCTAAATAACAGGCAATAAATCAGACACCTCAAGCCTCCTTGCGTGAGCTCCTATGTTCTGTTATCACTGCCATCCACGTAAAAATCTGCATACGACATGGGACAAATATACATGAGAGACATTTAGGCATTATAAAATGCTAACCTGTTGTAAACATGAAGCACTGTGACTGCAACCTCTGACTGTCAGATACAGTCATGGACCAAGCTCTTCGCGTTTATCTACGGTCATGCCAAGATCCAATCAACATCACATACCTTTAAAAGATAAAATAGCGGCGGCATATATGGGCTGATATCTTTCAATTTCCTGTGCAATATCATTACAGTGCAGCTCAGGGTGGTATGACTGTACGGTAGTAAATCATTTATTCCAGCGGTACGATTTAAAATGATACTCCAAGCAGAAAAGCCTGCAAAATGTTTCGTGGATGGCATCCAATGTAGACAGCTTCACTGACTATAATAGAGTGATTTCGTTTTTGTTTATGTTTACTGAGAAAGCATTAATTTATTAATACACGTTTGGTGAGCGGTTAAGTGCATAAACTGCATATATCAGCTATTTTTCAAATATTTAAATCCGATTTGTAATGCATTGCTCTTTAAAGTCACATTTAAAATGTAAAGGGGTCCTATTATGCCCTGCACTGTGTCTTTTATTTTCACTGTGTCTAGTGATTTTATTTTTGGGGTGTACTAGAATATGCTTTCATGCTTGATTGAAAAAAGAAAAGAAAAGAAATGTCACACCCATTATCATAACCCCAAGTCCTAGTACTCAGATGTAAATATTAAGGATGCCATCAATTTCAAACCGGTTCAAGCTTGATTCATATTTCATGCACTGATTTCACAGGATGCTTCAGAGTTGTATAGTTTATTTTTTGTTGTAACAGTTTAGACAGAAAGGTATACTCCATATAATCATGACACTTGTCGGAAAACTGTGGTAATACAAAAAGTAGTTGTGGCGAGCAGGGCGGGGTCGAGGGACCGTGAGAGCGTCACGAGAGCCGGTGGCGTGATTGAGAATGAGCGTCACCTGCGAAGCCGGTGTCTCTTGTCTCACGGAGGAGCGGAGACATAAATGGAGGAGTGACGACAGTGAAGAACGAGAGAGGACCAGGCCTGGAATTTTATGTTGTGTTTTGTGTGGGCGGCAGTCGTCCGTGAGGAACTGCCGCCATTACTTTCATTCTCAATCACGCCACCGGCTCTCGTGACACTCTCACGGTCCCTCGACCCTGCCCTGCTCGCCACAGTAGTCAATAACAAAACCATGGTTAATTTTTTTGGTTAAACATAACAAATTAAGCCTTATAATTGGAACTGTTAAAAGAAAATGCAACTAGAAATAATAAGTCAAACAACATACAGTCCAAACAAAATGGAAACTGTTCCAGCCTGCATTGTACTCTCTTAGGCATTTTGCTCTTGAAGTGATGGAAAAAAACAAAAGCTGAAAGTTATGTCAAATGTCCAAATTATCAGCTGGTTTGGTCCTGACCCTAAAGTCTGTACTTTGAGTCTTAAGTCTTAAAGTCTTAAAGTCTTAGCTTTACAAAACCCATCTATGGAGCTCTGGATGCATTAGCGCACACAAAAAAGTCATCATGCTTATGAGGAAATAATCACAGAATTTACTTAAGCAACATAAAACAAAACAAATTGTGGTTGGTGACGTCAGACAGTCTCTAAGTTAACAGCTCTTGGACAGAATAAGCTGCAAGAATGACTGTATTCTTACAGTCAAAAGTCTGACCAAAAGAACCCTGTCTATCATAAAAACTTTAGAAAACCTTCTGAGGCTGCTCCGCTCAGAGGGCCGATCCAGAACTGTTTCCAGTTTTGATAACGACTGAATCTACTGCACACTCTACCACCAAACTGTTCTGGAAATCTCCCCCCTTTCTCTCTCTATGGAAGGCAAACTTGCAAAGCGCTCTGGAGCGAGAGACATTAACCTTGGCAACCTGACATACATACACGCATATTATCTCTTTTTAATTTGATTAAATCAAAGTTTAATCCATTCATCATCTATTACTTCGTACCATTTCGGGTCGAGCGTGTCGTTGACATAGAGGGCACAAACACACGCACGTTCTTTGTTCTCAATGCCACACTCGTTTCATCTCGCCCCCTCCACCTCGGCTCCAGAAGTGCTCTCCTCGTGCCCGAAGGCTGAGTGCTCGCACAGGATACGCTGAATGTGTGGGTTGCGCCGGTCTCGGGGGCCCGAGGGGGGTACTGTCGGCCAACACAGGGATGCTCGAGGCGGTCCACAAATCACAGTGGTTGGCGCCGGCCCAAAGCCAGCCTCCTGTTACCTCACACACACAGCCCAGCTCCCTGTAGTATGGATAAACATTGTGCCTGTGAAACATGGCCCGCAGCCAGACGGAAAGCTGGAGTCAAACAATGATTTCCCTTAATACTGGACAGCCTTGTTTACTTGCTAATCTGAAAACATGGACCAGACAAAATACAGTGCTGCGTTTCGGCTACATTGGTCACTCGTACGCCATTTATAACCATCCCTGCCCCCACCCCGCACGGTTGGGTCATGTTTTACAGTTCCCTGAGCGTTCCACAATGTGAGGTGGGTAAACACGCTCATAAACATTGCTGCTAAACATGGGCTGTGGTATTAAGGGTTAACATCGACCTCAGGTTAATGCTCTTCTTCAGCAGTATGACCAGATCATGTTTGCGAAGGAAAAGAGAAAACATGGCTTTATCTGACTCCGTCACACAGTGCCGCTGTAAAAGAGCCAAAACAAAAGAAAGAATAGGAGAAAAATGATGTCGCGTAAAAAAAAAAAAAAGACAAGTATGCTTGTTATGACAAGCTTGTCACAGAGAAATGCCAAACAGGCTACAGTTGATAATTAAAACAAATCATTAAAAGGTGGTCTGACCTGTAATGACCACAACTATTTCCTATAATAATTAAAATAAATACATTTTTCATTTGGCATCTAAAATATGTATATTTATACTTCAATGTTCAGGGAGGAAAGAGGTGGGAACCGGCGAACATTTAACAGACTTTAATGATCAAATAAAACATAAATACAAAATAGACGTAATGGCGGCAGTCCCTTGCAGACGACTGCCGCCCACACAAACACAAAACACAACATAAATCCAGACCTAGTCCTCTCTCGTCCTTCAATGTTGGCGCTCCTCCTTTTATGCCTCCACTCCTCCGCGAGATACGAGACATTATACGCTCATTATCAATCACGCCACCGGCTCCCACTCCACTCGTGCTCTCATTGGTCGATCTCGCACCGGGAACCAATCACGTGTCTTGTCTGAGTGCCGTGGGTGTGTACAAAGCTTCTGAGAGAGTTTCTCTCTTTGTCTGGCATCCTGGGAAACAGTTTCTCTCGCATCACGATGAAGCAACGCTGCTTTCCGCAATACGGCTGCCGATATGGCGGTATTTTTGTGTATTTTTTTTTAGATTTAATATTTTTGAAAAATCTGCGCTGCACTGAGGCCGCGAAACTTGAACCGTGAAGTGGCGAGGAATTACTGTATATAAAAAAATTAAAACTATGGGTCACATATCACAATTAATAATATTAATCAATACACATTAAAGTTAACAGTTAATAGTTTAGAAACAAATACTAAATCATTTCAATAACCACTGGAAATATCTTGTTATGCGAATCAGTGATGTATATTAGCCTTTATACTTCAAACCTCAAACATTGTCCCACCTCTGGAGAAATTACTGTGAAATATGGTCGTGTGCATCTATGAGACATGCCCTAAATTTAAGTCTCCATCCCACAGTATAGTTCATGCAAAGATATGACCCACAAAAGGAACCGGCAAAGGAGCAACTGTAGACTGAGAGGCACCATGACGGAGTACCTGAACTGCATTCATAAAGCCAGCGATGGGATGTTTAAGAACCACGCCGTTCAGCAGGCAGAGCAACTGCTTTGATGGACTAGGAGAATTGATGTTTCTGTCTGACCTAATGAGTGATGGGAATACAGAGCTTGTTGTTGTTGCAAGAAATTCATTTAGTCACCCCTTTTGTCAGGAAAAAGAGCGAGGTGATAGTGAAAGGAGGAGGCAAAGACGTGAAAAGGAGTCTTTATAAATTCTACAGCAGCAACAATGACTGTTGATCACAACTGGTCCGGTTCTATTCCCTGAATACTGAACTCACATCAATGCCTGTGTGTTCCTGCTGGCTACCAGCCAGATTCAGATGTTGTTTTCGAGTCACGTCGGAATCACATTTACGAGATGGGACACTACAATGTCATATTAACCAGCTGGAAACTTAAGTTTTCTTTAAAGGGTTAGTTTACCCAAAAATGTAATTATTTCCACACCCTTATGCTTTTTGTCATTTCACTGAAAGTCAAAGGAGTTTAATGCGGTTTTTAACAAATAAAACATTCTCCAAGATATCCTTCTTTGTTTTTCAAGAAAGAAAAGTCATGAGTTGACATGACAGAATTTGTATTTTTTGGGTGAACTTACCCTTTAAAGTATCTTTCTGAGTTAGGGGCGAGTCGGTTAAAGAATCACTGTGGAATACTAAATGGTATTCTAAATAATAATTCACAATGCATACAGTATTATTTCAATGCAGATTTGCAGAAAATTGTGCCTTAATTACACCAGTGAGTGAGCCATAATAATATAATAAGTCATTATAACTGTGGCGGCCAAATTTACTATACAGTTACAGCAAATTCCACCAAAATAACCTTATCTAGCTGGTTAAATTTTAGGCAATATATACCCATAAATCTATATATATATATATATATATATTACGCAGTGGGTGCTGGTGTGCGATGCAAAACCAACGAGGAGACTCAGAAATCAGTGCAGAGACTTTATTAACAAAAAACGCAAAACCAAAACACTTTAAATACACAACGCAAATGGCACACGATGGTGCAAAAACTCTAAACTCGAGGAGACACGGGAGGAACATCCACACACACACATCCAACACTGACAATAACCGACAAAGACAAAGGAACACAGGAGGGTATTTAAGGACAAACACGGGATTGGGACCAGCTTACGCGACTTGGGAAGTGAATAGACAGAGACGGGAGCGTGTAAGACCTGGAAGATACACAAAGGAAGACGGATGTGACAGACGCGACGAGACGACTGTGACAATATATTATATATAGACATAATTGTCTAAAATCGCTTGAACAACTTTTAAACTCATAAGTAGGAATTTCCCTGGAGGAAGGCAGCAGTCTATGGTAACAATAGTGATACGCACAAAGCTGAGGTCAATAGTACAAATGTCACACTGGAATTCACTAATGGCAATGTTATTATTATTGAGTGCAAGCCCACAAAGCACCTGTGCTTTATCCCGTGAGAGACATATCTTGTTCGGTCCACATTAGAAAGACTTAAAGCAACAGAACAGACACAGACTGCCTACAAAACTGTGATTTATGGGTAATGATGTACCTTTTAAAGTCCATGCTTCAATGTCAAAAGCAGAGTGTCCCTATCGCTCATAGATTCCCATACCCACCATCCCTCACTCCGGCACGTGACCCCCTCCATCCCCCCACCCGCATCAGCCTTTTCCCCCAGGGAGCCATCACTACGACAGAGACGCTCCCAATTACACAGTGTGGGGGGTATTGGAGTGCCTCATAAAACTCCGGACTTCATGAGATGGGGCTGATGGGTAAGAAAGCATGTGTGTGGTGGGGGTAGACGCCTTCCCCTGAACATCATGTCCTAACTGCTTCAAGCCAGGACAAAGACCCTGTCACTTGCAAGCGTGTTATAGACACTTATTAGGGGAGTTATTGTGGTTTCCACTGCTTTAATTCCTCGCCTGACTCCACATAAAGCCGCCTAAGGGGTGTAATAAAAATGGCAGGTGCATGGTTAAGAGTGAGAAGTTGACTACGGTTAGAAGCTCAAAGGAACACTGCTTCTATTAATATGTGATCTGTTTATCAACGTTATGCATAGAGAGAGCGGAAACCATCAACCTTTCGTGACAGATCTGTAGAGCAACAACACACTACAGATTCAATAGAAAGGCATGCTTCAAGTACATAAAGTGGCGATTGCTAAGGCAACATCAATGTTACTATTACCGGTACTCATATTTACAGTAAGATTAGGGATTTGAACAAACCACTAGCAGTAAGTATAATTTCACATAATTCATGTAACTCATGAATATTTTTCTTGTGGCAGTGATAGTTTAGTTATGCACGCCGATAGTACATAGCCGATGTTGCTGCTATAGTACTTCATAGAAAAAACAAGGTAAAAAGACAAAAGTGCAAATGAGTTGGTGTGTCAGTGTATCGCCATGAAAATATGGTAAATGGTTTTACAAGTATTAAATGATTTGGAGGTAGAAATCTAAAAAGTAAAACAAATGTAATCCAGTCATTATGCAACACGGATTAACATAGGATCGCATTTTTCTATTCTGTTACATTTACATTTATGCATTTGGCAGACGCTTTTATTCGAAGCGACTTACATTGCATTCAAGGAACGCATTGACATTCTAATCATTTCTTGTTTTCCCTGGGAATCGACCCCATGACCTTGGCATTGCAAGCGCCACACTCTACTGTTTGAGCTTGATGGAAAAGGTTTGCCACGTTTCCCACCTTGACTGGAACGACTTTTGCTTTACTTGTTTTTTTGGTTTTTTTTATGCATGAGAGTAACACTGTGATTTAGCACATAATTGAAACAGGTGCATCTCCAAAACAGTAAACAAGTTATACAGTAACAGCATGTAAACTAATTTTCCTTTGTTTTCGTCAAGGCATGTTGATTCTGTGCACGCACACTTGGTAAACAGCAGCAGATGCCCTGGTTAAGGTAGAGCTGGCGCCAGGCTACTGTTCCTTATGTAAATATGAAAGCGAGAGGAGGAGTAGCTCAATGCCCTGCACAGTGGTGGACGAGCAGCTCTCTTTGAAAAACTGCAGAAAAACACGAGCCACAGAGACAAAGGGGGAGAGCAAGGGAGAGAGAGAGAGTGAGGGTATAAACAGAAAAGAGAAGGTAAGAGAGAAAGACGGTGATAGTGAGATGGTGAGGGGTCTCTGCCACTCAGCACCCAAGAGTGAAGGAAGAACAGAGGGAGAAGAGGGATGGAGCACTTGTTGTTTTTAAGTGGCTGTGGGTATTTATGGACGTCACATAGCGCTCTACCCTCCCCGCCAATGACAGCAAGCTGCTGAAAGGGGGGGGTTAACTTAGCCACTGAAGTCTCAAGAGGGCTTTAGCCTGGTGAAACACATTATGGTGGCTTTTTATGCTTTAGTGTAAATATGGATAATACAGCAAGAAAGAGCGAAAGAAAAGACAAAAATAGCTAAATAATAGTTTAAATCTAAAATGGTGCTGAACTTTTGTTACAAAACTAACAATAATGACATCTCCATCAAAACTGTTTTTTTAAGTGTGATAAATAAAATATTGCTGTTTCTTCACATCTAACACAATTTGTATTTATTGTATTATTTTATTAATTAGAAATAAATCAACTTTTCTTTAAAAATGTATTTTTACAAAATAACTGTAGAGTATATATATATTTTTTATATATATATATATATATATATATATATATATATATATATATATATATATATATATATATACTTTATAATATTTAATTGCATATTGTGCTGATAACCAAAAAATATATATTATATAAATATACAATAAAAAAATAAATAAACTACTACCAACTACTTCATAACTACTAACACTTAAAATTGAATTTATTATTATTTTATTAATTAAAAATAAAATTAACTTGTTTTTTTATAAAAGCATTATATAGTATTAAATAATTAAATATTATGCAGATAACCACAATTATTGACTATAATAATATAATTTATTATATTATGACTATTTATAATATATATATATATATATATATATATATATATATAAACTATTATATATATTCATGCTTCATCATGTTTCACAATGTTTATTATTTATTATTATTATTATTTATTTCAAAATAAATTGAACCAAAAATCAACTGTTATTATACAAACACACACACATATGATATACCAAGTTGATTTTTAAAGTGTTATTTTGCAGATCCCTAATAAGGCAGACAGCTGCGAAGCAACAGGGTAGACAAAGAATAAAAAGGAGGGGTGGGGAGTTGGCCGAGTCATTTGTGCAGTGTTTCCTGTCACTGCGTGCTGTGAGGTAGTGCCAAAGCTCTAACCTCTCGCTTTCACAGTTCCTCGAGTTACACAAGAGACTTCAAAACGCACACAAGCCCCTGAGCGCACAGAGGAGGAGCAGCCTCTCGGGTTTGGCAGGACCGATCGCCGTCCTTCCAAACGGAGCAAAGTTCAGCGCCCGTAAGAGGAGCGCAGCCGCTCCCACAGATGCTGCAGACCCGCTGCTGCTGCTGCTCCTCACGTGACCGCCTTCTTGTTTACTCCAGCACACAGCTCCAGCCACAGGCGTTCAGAGGAGACTGGAAAGTCTTTGTATAGACAAGTAAAACACAACATGGCCCACATGTTTCTTGAAGGGGGGTTTGAGGGGAGACTTTACCTGTTGTCACAGCCACAAAGAGAAAAAAAGAACTCAGAGAAAAAGGGATCTGAGCCATTCTCCACATGCTTCTCGGAGCATAACATGTGAAGATCAGCAGCAGCAGCTCTTGAGAAGAGCTTAGCTTCAAATTGTTTCACTCGACTTGATCTTTTGTTTGCCAAGCATTGTTTTTAAAACGTCAAAAGCAAGGGTCTTCAACCGGGTCACAAAGTCAAATTTAAATATAAGCACCCTGAAATGAAAGCAAGACCACCCTCAGTCGATACTGTAACAATATAATATTATTAGCGTAACAGATTTGGCAAACTCATTGCATTTTTTTTTATTTGCGCTCTGGAGAATGTAAAATATTCCTATTTACAGTGTGCTTTTACAGCGGTGAGAAATATAGCCAATCACAGTCATGTTTGTTGATCTCTTGAATGCAATGTCCACTTTCCGGTCAAAACACTGGAGTTTAGTTTAGCTCTGTTTGACATTTTTTATTGGGGTCCATGTTCCATGTCTCTATTGCCTAAGGGGTCCTTGCCCTGGAAAACATTGAAGACCCCTGATCAAAAGCACTTTGGAAACAAGTCAATACTTAAATTTGAAGATTACATTTTTTTTTTTTATAAATAATAATAAGAAAACAAAGACAATCAAGGATTTAGGTTGTGTGGTTTAAAATGAATAAACTTGAGCTTAAACTCTCTCTTTCTATTATGACATTAATTAAACTACTATATGTCAAGAAAGCACAAGTGTAGATTTCTGTGAGAATTGATGATGATGGAAGTGCAGAGGATAGAGGGAAAAATGGAGGTAACGAATTAGAAATCTAAAAGGAGAAGTTTGAAAGGAAAAATGTCAGTGGATTTCATTATAAAAGAGGAGCTTGAGTTTTCATACATCAGGTCAGAGATATTAATTAATCCAACTAATAACTCTGATTGTGAAAGAAGAAAGTCATATACACCTAGGATGGCTTGAGGGTGAATAAATTATAAAATAATTTTATACATTTTTCAGCTGAACTACTCCTTTAGATATCCTTGTATTGGTCAACTGATTGAGGTTACAAAGTAATTATTAATAATTAATGAGTACAGTAATGCAATTACACTAGTAATTCATTATATTTTAGAGAAACTTTCCCAACACTGATTAAGACTCATTAAATTTCACTGGTAATGATATCTACTACTGTTATTCATATTAAACAATTAGATCAAGAGTAACAGTGAATAAAGATATAAAACAACTACAGTATCACAGTCTTCGAAATATGCATAATAACAAGAAAAGTCTGACAGTAATTGTCTTGAAATGTATTGTTGAAGCTGAATAATTTGTTAAAAAGTGCTGCTTTGATGAATGCAGTAGCAGTGAAGGGAAAGAATTTGGAGATTAGCTTTCTGACAGTCAGCAGTTATTGTAATCGTGATCTCTGAGCTGCGTCTCTAAATTCATTGCTTTGTTTAACATTATTATTTGTAGTGGTTTAGAAAAAAAATGCAAATAACCCAACTAACTAAAAAGCTACATTAGTTTCACAGTGCAGAGGGAAGTTGCTGTTCCTCGGTGCAACAGGCATAATGAGGCTACAGAGTCTGAATGATGAAGCTGGGAGCGAGCGATCACAATGATACTCCATCCCTTGGGCAATATAACGAAACCTCAGTACAAAGGCTCTGCAACATGTAATACATATGGTGTTTCAGCAGACATTCTTTAAACATCTGGAACAGTCCCTCTCTAGTGCACCACACTACTGAAAGATCAGCAAGAGATCAAGAATAGTATGAGCTAAAGTGGTTAGTCTACTAAAATGTCTGTGGTCAGTAAAGACCTTCCATATAAAAATGTGTTTGGCAAGGGTGGGAATTAGGAAACTGTATTACAGCATGCAGGAGTAAATCAAAGTCATAACATCTGATCTATACAGTGTTGTTTTGGTTTGGTTTATGAGGTCTGACATTGATCATGCCATTTAGACATACAGTGAAACGTCAGACCTCATAAACAGAACAATGTTTTAAAAACATCACAGAGCACCACATGTTCCTGCTCTTCCAGGAAGTCAACCCAAGTCCACACATTGATGTGGGATGGAAGAAAGTTATGCATTTTAATAATGGGAAAAATAACTGTTCTTCTGTTCACCTGCTCATTACTCTTTCCCACCGTCACATCTCTAGCCTATAGAGTCTCCCTGCATTCTCCTCTCTCTCAACTATTCCACAATTGTTGAGTGACACCCCCATGCTGAGAGCTTAATTAGCACCTCTCCATTTTAATTAATAAAGTCTTTTAGCTCTACAGAGATCAATAATTTATGTTACCAACTAGACTGTCAAAACTGAAAGGAATCATTAGAAATGCTGAACATTTTACGCAGGTTTATTTTAATAGGACACACTTGAGTAATTTAACATCATGAAGCCCCCCTGCCAGACAATCTTTGCCCCAAACTACTCAAACTGAATTAGTTCCTCTCAGTAGCCACAAGAGGAGACATAAAATCTAGGCTACAATTTCATTTACAAAACAGAGCAACAAAGACATTTGTATCCAGACCAAACATTTTTGTCCATAAATCCATAAGGCTTAAATTATTTATTTGAATTGATCACTCTGATTTTTTTCTAATGTGAAACTTAATAAATAGATAACTGTAATTACTTATATATTATTAAGGTTTAGTTGAAAAATTTCATAATATGGATTATATTATTAAGAGTAATATAATATTTTATATAAATGTATACATATCAGGCAAATAATAAAAATAAAATATAGACTAATATTATCAGTCAAAAAATGTGGTAACCAATTTCAGAAATATGTAATATATAATACAGTTATTCATATAATTAATTAGTTTACTATAGTAAAGTTGACCGAGTGGATCAGGTATTCTGAGCTGGTTTGAGTGGGTGGAGGCGGGGCTAATTTGCATATTCATTAATACCCACATACTAAATGAAGCAAGTGTGTACGGTAATTACATTCAAGCTGTTTTAAAGCATTCACTGGAAAAAAAAAAACATTTAAATATGTCCTTTTGCTGATCTGGTGAGTTTGAAGCGAAAAAATTATTGACTACAGAGGGACTTTAACGTTAACTAACAATGAAAAAAAACTAAAGGCATTTATTAATTGAATTCATTATTAAAATCAAAATATGTATTATTTTATAGACCTGAGCTAACATGAACAGTTGTATTTTTATTAACTAACATTAACAAAAATTAATAAACACAGTAACAAATTTGTTTCTCATTCTTAGTTAATGCAACTAACTTTAACTATGGACTTTATTGTAAATCGTTACCAAATCTTCCCCCGTAATGTCATTGTAAATCCTTGTTTGTGAAACTCTGACCAAAAACACTGAATACAATCCATTAAACTGTGGCATTAGTCATTTTGATTATTGCTACAGCACATACAGTATCAATTCATCTATTCACACTCATCTAAGTTGCAGCCTCTTAAAATAACGAGACAACCCAACAATCCTCCAATAACGATTCAAACGAAGCACTGCATATGATCTCAGTATTGATGTGATATTTCTTCTTAATCATAGTGCAGAGAATGCCACAGGCACTCTTAACACCTTCAAACTGGCGGCACGCAATAAAAAGCTATGTTGCAATTACATTTAAAGTAGTCCCTCCACCGCTGACTGATTTACATTGTGATTTACAGTAACATGACTGTCAGAGTTACACAGTTGGAACATTTGTTTCTACTCCCATGACTGCAGTATAGAAGTGTTTAAACTCATAAAATGAGGCGAGACTTCATTATTTACAACATTAATAAACATAAACAGACTTGTTGACAGCTTTAAATTGATGGGCTAGCAACACCTAGGGATTGTCATAACTGAATGCAACGTATTACACATATAATCATTACTAGAAAGGCTGACGGAATAACACTTTGATCTTTTAAACAAACGACTCTCTTCAGAAAGGAGGCTGGATATAAATGGGAACCCATTTTTCATCTGGTATGTTCGATATCGAGCAATGGCAAACATCAGAGCCCTTCATGCTGGTAACTTCTATCAGCTAGTGAGGACAACCCAACAGCATGTATTATTGCTCTGAAACACATATTCTTGGCCACTCCCCTTCACATATATTCAAGGATTTTGATGAAACCATTAATTTGCATAAACATTCCAGCACATTTAATTCCAAACCATCACAGGTGGTCCAATTTCAAAAGCCGTGACAAGCAAGCGTCTGGTGATTTAAAGCTTCTAATGGAAAATTGCTTAGCAATAAAAAAGAAACTGTTCACGGATGGCCTTTTTGAACACAATTTCCAGATGACTGACTTTATAGTTTGAGCTTAACAACACTGCCTCTACATTAAACCAAAACCTTATTTTGCATGCAATTTACCATTAAATTGTTACCCAATTAATTTTTAAGCAGAAAACACAACAACAATGTATTTTTATTGGCTTAAGCAACTATGGGAGGTGGGGGGGGGGGGTCACTAATGGGGAAACAGTTACACCACTTCAGCACAAATATTTTTAGCTTAAAAATTGTGTTAGTTACTGCTAGTGAGTTTAACTGCGTAGTCATCTTGCATGTGAAGCCAATCAGATCTATTTCAATCATCGTGAAGTTCAGGGAAGTCTGAAAAAAATGAAAAACCTTCAGTGTCCAGTCTGATAAGACAACAGTGCTGTTTGCTGTGAAACTGCTGGAAAGATTCCGGCATTGCAGAACTCCTGCTTTTGCAAAGAGTGGCGCTTTTCAGATGGTAATCACATGCTCTCTAAAGTTGCAGCCCAACCACCATCCGCTTTCTGAAGGAACTTGTTTTCTTTGGCAGCCACTAAAGCTGCTCTACTGAGAAAGCATACCGTTTGACCAGAGCCGTCCCCTCCCCGGTTTATTCACCCAGCACTTTGACATGACCAACAGGGGGGGGGGGGTGAAAGAGGAAAGAAAAAGCTTGTGAAATTAAATGGAAAAAAAAAAACATCGGCAAAGGCCACACCCATATTTCAAGCAATATGGCTTCATGAGAGGTTATAGGAAACCTAGTAATTTGGTTGCATTCATTTCCGGAGCTTTACCACAGTAATGCAAAGGCTTATTTTGATGGACTCAGGGGACTCACTCTCAGAGCAATAAGTTCATTTGGAGTGGTTTCCTGACCACGGTCTCGCCTCGGTCTCCCACAGGTGAATGAGCTATATTTCAGGATCCATAAACAATGATCCAGGACCACATATCTCTTATTTTTAAAGTAAAAAATTTATGTAATTGTTATAACACTCTTAACACGGTTTATTGTGCAGAGACGACTTTAAGGCCACTTATACACTGCAGCTAAATTCGATTGTCAGTTCACCTTTTAGTGCTTTATCCTGTTCTGTACACACACACCGTTCAGTAATTTAAGAGCGTGACAACCGAATGAACTCCTGAAAAATGCAGGTAGAGATAACAGCATTTAAAAAAATTAAATGGAATCAAACCGAATTACTTGTTGTAAATTATATACAAGATGAGAGATCCATCTATACAGATTTTAATGTTTAAATGTATGGAAAGGGAATGTGCCAGAATTTCAGCCACTGAAAATGTTCCTGTAGCTCAATCCGTAGAGCATTGGTCATGGGTTCAAATCCCAGGGAAAGTGAGAACTGATTCAATGTGTTCCTTGAATTCAATGTAAGTCGCTTTGGATGAAAGCGTCTGCCAAAATGCATAAATGTAAATAGCGTGGGCCTTGCAATGCCAAGGTTGTGGGTTCAAATCCCAGGGAAAGCAAGAACTGAAGCAAGGTCAATGTGTGCCTTGAATGCAATGCAAGTTGCTTTGGATAAAAATATCCAAAAAATATAAATAAAACATTTTCATCTGAAAATGCCAACACATTCTATCTATAGAGTTGCATATTTTAAACATTGTGTATTTGTAAAAAATAATTTTCCAAACAAAGTCTAATTTAAAATAGTTATTTTCAGTTTTGTTTTCAGTCATATGGTTTTGGTTTAGCATTTTAAGGGTGAGTGCCCACATTTACTTTTTTGGTCAAACTATTTTATTGAAGTAACTAATGTTGATTTTATGCAATTCTGAACTTACACACACACACACACCATCATTCATTTCCTGCTTGCAATTAGTCTAGTGAGGACTATTTGTCAGGCCTGCAACTTTAAATACAGACTTCTCTTGTCCAAATCGGTTATTTCCTTCTATAGAAGAAAACAGAGCTGCTGTAGATTATTGTTGCACACTAGTAAAAGGAACCAAAATGGTTTCCACATTCCAGCATTTCAAACTCTTTTAATAAACCTCTATTTTAAAAAGGCAGCCGGGGGATAGGGAGGTCAATAATCATGTTCGGTCGACAAATATACAAGACAGAATGCTTGTTGTGTTATACTGTAAACTAAGCTATTCAGTATCCAATAACAAACATAAAACAGCTGACATGAGGTGGGAAACGTGTGCTCCACCTTCCCCCCGCCAGACCTGCAGGCCACTAAACAAACTCCACCACACTCTCGCTGAACGCTGATTGAAAAGAAACCAAGTGGCTACTTATGAGCTCCAGCCCTGTGATAGTGCATCTAGGTCCACCTGGTCTCCAATCACATGTATGAACCCGGATCACCGTCCTCACAATGATTTAGTCTTTAATTTTCTTGCTTATGTGTCCACCGTTCCCATTTAGGTAGAATCAATGACTGTTTCAAAGCAATGAAACTATTTCAGAGAAATCAGAAAAATATCCACTACCTAATTTAAAGGAAGCTGCTGACCAATATCTAATGTTTATTTTGTCAATGGACCCCTTTCTGTGTTCATCAACTTATGTGCTTGGTGCTCACGTGATTTCATACAATACACTCTTGGCCCATTGGGATCTAGTTCTTCTTGGGCGCTGTACAGTCATTTGTCACAAGGCTCTATATATTGACGCTATTTTGACACTTTACACAATAACTAAGTGACGCTAACCACATGTTACTTTGGCTTGAGAGATCGATCAACTTATCTTTGAGCAAAGACATGCAACGACAACAAAAAAAGCACACTTTTTCTGTGTTTGTCTAAACTGACCAGCCCTGCCAACAAAAAGGAACTGTAATTATGTTGAGATATTTAATCATTCGGCTGCTTCTGGTCCAAAGCGGTGAGTAATAGACCTCAGAGCTCAATATTCACATGCGTTGAGGTTTGTTTTGTCCAAAAGAAACACAGAAAAGAAAATACATGAGCAAACATGGTTACACATCTGTGAGACTGAATGCATTCAAGCACACAAATCTAAATATTGTTTAGATTTTAGCCAGGATATGGTCATGATGGTGCATGATACACTAACATCCAAAAGTTTGGGGTAAGTAAGATTCTTTAATGTTTTTTTCTCTGCTCACCAAGGTTGCATTTATTTGATCTAAAATAGAGTGAACATAGTAATGTAGTGAAATATTATTGCAATTTTAAATAACTTTTTTTCTATTTTAATGTATTTTAAAATGTACTTTATTCCTGTGATTTCAAAGCTGCATTTTCAACATCATTAGTCCAGTTTTCAGATGATTTGGTTCTCAAGAAACATTTATTATTATTATTATTATTATTATTATTATTATTGAAACAGTTGTGCTTAACATTTTTGTGGAAATAGTGATGCAATTTGTTTCAGGATTCTTTGATGCACAGAAAGTTCAAAATAACAGAAATGTAATAAAAGGGTTCATTTCTTTTTTCTTTTTAAAACCCTTATTGACCCCTAATGTTTTAACAGTAATGTATATTCATGGGCAATTTAATATTCATAGATAACAGGGAAAATATTATCGATATTACAGACAGCTTTAACTGCTAATTTATTACAGTAATTATCTCAGAATGGAGATGTAGCAAGAAAAACAACATCATATGTTGTACATGGAGGATTAAGTTTTCTATGATCATTAAAAATAATGAGCTTCATAAATGAAGCACCACTCACTCAGGTAATCAATATAACACCCGAAGACATCAGTAGTCAACCTATAGCACATCAAACACCCAAGACCAATTAACGCAGATAGAAACAATAAACATTTTTGTCAACCATAAATTAAATTCAGATGAAAAGAATGTGAACCAAGAGATCAATAATTCGTCATAAGGTGTGAGTGAAGTAATAGAGTTATCAGACAGCAGACGCTTCGTGTTGTTCTGCACACAAAGCGGTTTAGTCAAATGATTTTTGGTATTTAAAAATAGTGTGTGTCCGCTATGTTACAAATTACATGTGACAAACAAAAGGAAAACAGCTGTTGACTATGTTTTTGTAATTCTACAGCTTGCTGCATGCTAGAGGTGTCAGAAGAAGAAAAAAGAACGCTGTAAAGCATTTAGACCACAAGATTCACAAACCACGAACAAGCTTGTATCAATATACTGCACTTCACTCAGAGTGCTAAATGCATATACTAGCATATACACTTCACTTCCTTTAGGGAATGTATAACAGTAAATCATCAATTGAAAGGAGTCATGACATGAAAAATTACATTCGGCTCGGTCTTTTGACATATAAGAGGTCTTTGTACCACTACAACATACTGCAAGTTTCATAGCTTAAAATGTCCTCCTCTTTATAAATAAAGCATTTATTTCATCAAGATTCCCATCAACATTTGCATATGACTGCCTCCAGAGGAAGACATCAACAAGACAGTTTTATATGGATGTTTTAAAAACACAAAGGACACGTTCAAGTGACCAAAAGTGAAAGTAAAGACACTGTTTCCACACAAGCTATATATATATATATTAAGCAGTACAACTGTTTTCAACATTGATAATAAGAAACGCTTCTTGAGCAGCAAATCAGCATATTGAGATTCCGATGTCACTTTCTATAGAGACTGATGCCACTTATAAATAACATAAAACCAAGAAAACACCAGCACTACAGTCCAGGATCTATGTATTAGATTAGATTCAACTTTATTGTCATTACACAAGTACAGGTACAAGGCAACGAAATGCAGTAAATAAAACCCTCTGTAGATTTCATCCTAAAAGTGATGAAGTATACACACAAACATTTTCAAATGTATGAAATCATGCGTACACCAGAACCGCCGCATAATTTACTTTATAAAACTCGTTCAACGGAAAATTGTGCATACATGCATTTCCACCCAAATTAACCATATATGGAGCTTACAACACCTAGTTGTACTATCTGTAACGTCATCTGCATATCATTTCTATATGAATAGTCCACGTGATACCATATTTAATAGTGTACAAGACATCAAGGAAATTTGACTATTACATAATAAAAATAATTCAGTTTCCTTGTCTTGCTTTAGAATAAATAAAATACTGTTCAGAGAACAGTTATTCTAAGTTTTTAGAGAAAAGTTATTCTCATTCTTTTCCACTGGCCAAATAGTATTTTTTAATTATTTTAAACAAATGAATTTTGCCTATTAGGTAAATATATATTTTAGGATGTTTATATATTTTTAATAGAAACAAATAGGCCTTATTTTTACTTTGGAACTTTTCAAATGGAAAACTTTTTTTTTTTGGAAAAGATTTTAAAATCATTCTGTTTACTGTTTACGCTCCCTGTGCGTATGCGTACATATTTACACTTAGTTTAATTTTTATAAATGGAAAATTGTTTAAGCACAATGTTGATACATCAAGCCCCAGCTCTTTTTCTTTAGTGCACACGATGCAAAAGCAAAAACGTTACGGTGCCATACATAATTCCTTCAATTCTCAGCAGTGCCTGTAGGAGGTCGCCTTACCTGGCTTGTGGTACGTCGATGCTGGAAGAGACCACTTTGCGTTTTTGTTCCAGCAGAGAAATGGAGCGCGTGTGATCCTTCTCCGGCTCCATCGCCCGTCCCGTTCGTTTGTGCTCCAGCACCCGTGGCTCCTCTACACTCTCCGGGCTGAGGGAGGGCGCTTCTCTCTGCACACCCCCATTCTGGCCCTGCATGGGCCCGTCCCGCTGGCCACCGTTACAGGTGCTCTGCTGAGGGAAACGCAGTTGAGTTTTGTAACTGGTTTTGAAACGTCTCTTCACACGGCTCTGTCAATGAAGCCATATTTACACCTACGGGACCGTTGATGCTATAGACCCCCTACTGTGAGGCTTGTTTGCTTGCAATCACAGAGCATTAGGCTGCATTTAAACTGTTTGTGATTTATACATCAGTCAAACACCTGATCAATGTTTTGGATTAAAAAATCATATTCAGTGCTCTGCAAGCTTTGTTTGTTTTAGAAGACATTTGTGCTGCTGAAAAAAAGAAAAATAATTCCCCCTCACTCTGCCATTTCCCCCTTAGCGCAAGAAGCCACCATCCGTGACCACACTAATGCAAAGACGAGCAGCTTTTCCTCTTGCACGTCTCATCTGCACAGCAGCCATAGCCTTTTCTATTTACTGTGACTAAAGCTGCGGTACACTAAACCTCAAGCTACAGAAAGGACAAATAGGGGCCAAGACAACGCACATCACCGCATGCACCGGCGGAGAGCATGATCTAAGAGTGCGCAGCGTGCAATACATATCATTATCTTATTTTAACACGATTACTAAAGAGAGAGTAAACACCTATCACGTTGAGCTTTGAGCATCTGTGAGTTTACATACTACAATGGGGATAAAACTAAAATAGATTACCTGCCTTAATACCAATTCCTAAAAACGGTATTATAAAACATTAAAACAACTGATTGTTTGATTAAAACAACTGACAAACGGATTTCATCACTAGTATGAAGTGTGGTTACCTTAATAAACTCTGTTGAATTAATAACCTTTGATATATTTCACAACCCATTTAGAATTCTTTCTTTCGTAGAACACAAAGAAAGAAAGTTTGAAGAATGTGCTTGATGCTCTGTTCCACGCAAAAACAACAATTTAGGACTGGAGGTTTCAAGCTTCAAAAAAGGATACAGATGCACCATAAAATGTTTCACACACATGAAATATAAAGGTTTATGCACAATATTCTAATCCACATCTTTAAATAATAGCTTTAGGAGAAAAACTCACTTAATCTTTAAAAATGCAAATCATTTAATAATGTTAAATGTAGAATTTAGCAGATCTCAAATGAAATATACATGTTGCCTGCTGTGTCTGTGATGTGTAAATTCATTTTAAATTCAGCACTAAAATGTATTTTTTTATTTTAAACAAAAATATCATTAATAAATGATATTGCAATTCTATTATCAGCCATAGCATGAATCTCTATCTCTATCGGTCATAATTTTTCATCCGGTTGCATCTCTTTAAAATAGAATGATATTGAGTGAATGATGACAATTTTTAACTCTTCCTTTAAACCTCTCATAGGGCTGGAATAATGCTATTCCATGTAGAAGATGAATGCCAGGCTTTGGTGTATTTTCATGAGATAAACAGATCTGTTAAAGCGGCATCATGTTGTGCAAGACTTTCAAGCGTCAAATCAAAAATGCACAGTTGACAAGTTCAAATTTAAATTTCACACACTATTAAGTTCTGCCTTTCTCTCTCAAAACTCACACCCTTGCTTTGTGCATTTTAATGGTCACAGCTTTCTCACCTCATGTGGAGCACAGACTCCAAACGGATCAAATATGGGTCACAATTCATATGCCAGTCAAACTATTCAAATGAGATCTTGTTTTTGCTAAAGTGTTAGAGGATATTAATCAATTTAAACTGATCTCGACTGATCCAATAAGAGAATTAATTAGATTTGAGAGTAGGATGCACACAGATGAGCACTCGAAATTAATTATCTGCAAATTATTTATTTATCTTTGAATATTCACAAGGAAAATAAACACGCACTATGCACGTTCACGTGCGGGACGCTGCGATCTCATGCCAAAGGACCTGCGACGCTTTTCACGAACCCGTAAGAAACACATCAAACGCTTTTCTGTCTTGCATCTATCATGACCAAAACTTCAACCATTTCATGTGAATGAAATGTAAACCAGCAACAAAGCCTTGGTGCATAAAGAGTTGAGACTCGTAGACAGCTTGTGTGGGTTAATTAAATGTTGATATTAAGCAGTGGAAACAACAGGGGAATGAAAACAATCCAGTCCACCTTTGTCTGGAAATGCCACACTGTAACACACTTAACGTGAAGCCCCTCCTTACTATGCTAGTCAACAAGTGGCATTCCCCCCAAGCCGAATGCCACTCATTTGGGAATGCAAGTGCCAAACCCCCAGATTCTGTGAGCATGACCCTCTGTGGAGCTCCGTTTTGCTGCCGTTATGGAGCAGCTGCTCCGGGACCATTAGCCCCCACCCTAGTTTCACATCCCTCCCAGCTTGTGTTGCTTAGATCTTAACCTTTTTCCCCATCGTGCGTCACCAGAGAAGATGTCACCATGTCTCATATATAATAGTAGCTTGTGTTACATTAGAAAAGTGGCACATTATCATTTCTGATTACAAATTAAATGTCTGATTAAGAGTGCAGATGTGCATTACAAAAACATTACTGTGTAGCAGCTGCCATATTTGCAACAAACAAACACATACAAAGCAATAAATGAATGAATAAAATCTGCCTCCAAATATCCTATGCACATTTCAGTTATTACTGTTTGTTATTAATGATTATTAACCAAAGTCGTACAGCTCTGATAGTAAGAGAATGAATTAGAAGAACTGGTGCCATTCTTATCATTTTGACCCTCTTTGTTTTGATATGGCACCTCAGGCTGAATAACTTGATGACTGCAATTAGGTCATTATAAAAAAAACCTTTGTATTTAGCAATTACGTGCAAGTAGCTCAGCTAGTGTGCAATCACACAGAGTTCTGTGAATAAAATTAACTTGATCTAAAGCATTAACTAAATATCTTGTGACATATGTACGCAAACTGGATCACTGTAAAAGCAATTAATGTCGACAACACTAAAGAGCAGGTTGCAGAGGAGAAACGTTGTCCGCGCGCGGTGAGGCGCGTGAACGCTTAAGCGCGTGCTTGTTTGTAACGGTTATCCTCCCACAAAAGTCAGGTAATCAGCGGCTTACTAGCCTTATGCGACTAAAACTGCCACAAAATGCAACAAAACAACACCATTTTACGACAATCATTAAAAATCTAGTCATTCGGCAAAACTTTGTATGGTTTCGTCAGATTTCATCTCACGACTGGGTAGTTGTTTTGTTACATATTTATGTTTTGTTCCAGCACCGCTATTTTGCCTCTATCTGTTGCCCTGTATTTGCTGAACGAAATGAACACAGCGCGAGATGCCCAGTTCAAATGACTCGACTCTTAGGAACATGTTCTTAAATGACTCTTATGATCATGTTCTTAAATGACTCTTATGGACATGTTCATAAATGACTCTTATGAACATGTTCATAAATGACTCTTAAGGACATGTTATTTTTAATGAATCAGTCCAAACGATTAAAAAATAGAAGTATATAAGCGTTGAGCTCTCTCGATATTAATCATACAGAGAATCATTCAGAGCTGTCGTTGAATTCACAACTGACTCCCTCACTGAACTTGCGAGTCACTGTTTTCGCTTATGTTCGATTAAAAATAAACCGATCACGGCTATTTAGCGTTTAGATTCGTTATACTTAAGCTGAGTTGTACAGTCGAGTTATATTATAATAGATTAATAAGTCTAAAAAATGGTTAATTGTCCAATGAAATCACCTTATAATATGGATTAGTGGTGAAATTATAACTTTAGTAAGACTGTAAAATGAGAGATTTTTCTCCAAATATTCTCACAAAATATCGGTCTATTGCATGGATTCTGAATCACTGGCAGCGTAATTTCATCAAACACAAAATTACATAAACCTATAAAATATTTGTAATCGTTTTAAGCAGTTTTTAAACTAACAATTGCAAAGCTTCGTTAATGCAAAGCTTCGTTACTCTAAAAAAGTAATTGACCCCTAAAGGTTTCAAATTGAGGAGCCAATGACCCTCTAGTCATTTTAATACGGAGCTTCGTCCTCAGCAGGATTACTGCAATATCCACTCTCACACATTCAGATGAAAACTATTTGGACAATCAAACTAACATCCCTCGATGCACTGTAAACAATACTGCGTGTGACAAGAAGCACAACAACAACAACAAGCCCAGCTGACCACACACACCTTCAAGCTGGACTTCAGCGGCGCTTTCGCAGTCATCTGTGCAATCTCTTCCTCCGAGTATTCTTTCAAGCTCCCGTCTTGCATGAGCACCGTGTACACGTTGCGCCGATGGCCGGTTGAAGCATCTCTGTTGTCTTGTTTGACAGCCTGGATCACTCCTGTGAGCGGAGCCGCATCTCCCGTTAAACCCGGCGCGTAAACGCGGCTCCCAATGACCGAGCGCTTCACCAGCCGCCGCGTATGCATAGCTGATATATCAATGAAATGCGCAAATATAATTACCTCGAACGCTGCACAACAACGTCGCTTTAAAAACAAGAAGCGTCACGTTGACAAAACCCGAACGGACCGACCGTCATCATGGGCCGAACATGCGAATAATACGACAACATCATCACAGATCTGGACCGCATCCACATATTTCCCCGGCGTGAGCGCGCATGTTCTGTGCACAAGACCAACAAACCGTTACAATATGCAAATGAGTTACGCTTAATAACCTCTCAGTCCGTACGACCGAACAACCGACCGGCAACCGATATCTTTCTTCTGTCGACCTGTTTGTTTTGCCTGCCGTTCCCTTAAAGCTGGCGGTTGTGGTAAAACATGGAACGGAGCACCAGTTTTGGCTCGACAAACACGATGTATTTTTCACAAAACACACTGCAGGCATTTGTTCCGTAAATAACCGAGTAGTAGCTGAAAATAAATATAATTGCTATTATAATGTAATTAACGTCTCCAGTGTAGACTGTGTTGTTGTAATAGCCCGTTTCCCCCTAGATTAACGTAAATCAGGTTTCGTGTAAGAACGACTCCATTCCATAAAATGCATCCGGGTTTTCATGAGCCACTGGCTGTACCGGCGGAATGTCGCCTGTAAACATGTGCGCTCGCGCAGCCAGTGTGGGCTCTCATTGGCTCACGGCACACACGCCTCCACTCTCTCGCGCTCGGTTTATTCTACAGTTTCCTTCCAAAAGCAAGAAACGACCCGTGCTCTGCGATTAAAACAATAACACAAGGATGAAAGTCTTTGAGTAGTTATTATTTAGATAGGTCGGTCAGTGTACATAACATTTGTAATAGTGATGGTAATAACCCGTCGGTTATGGATGTAACGTGAGAGACCCGGCGAGAATGATTGACAGGCGTTCGGGATTCCCAAGGTCCTCAATGTTGTAACCTCTCATTAGTACTCAGACTGTTTATGCAAAATCAGTCACACTTGCCAGTTTCCAAATCATAACCTTGTCTAACTCTGACCATAATGAAAATATGTAGACAATTTGTTATGATGAGGAAGGAAATGCTGTAGACATATGTCTATTTTTGACTTCACCCAAAAAATGAGGATCTTATCATCAGTCAGTCATTCTCATGTTATTACAAACCTGTATGGATTTCTTTCGTCCACAGAACACATAGAAAATGTGATCCCCTTTTTTGTTGTTGTTGTGTTTTTCTGTCAAAACAATACATAATACAATACCATCGCAAATATTCTTGTATTATTACAGTTTTAATTGTGCAATTTGTAACGATTGCATTTAACAAGTAAATCCACCCTTAATTGGAAATGTGTACCTTTATGTCCTGTTAAACACAAACATGTACATGTTGTCGTATGTGCTTGTCAGTGTGAGTGCTGAATTGGTGGTAGCATGATGATTATTTCTCAGTGTATGTAATTACTGTGTGCTTGTGGGCATGATTCGTATATAACAAACTGTCTATATGAATAACCCCTAAAGGCACGGCTGGGAAGATTTAATCGTTTTAGAAACAATTTATCCTTATGAAGTGAAAATAAAAAATCAATTCAGTGCCCTTGTTTGCCACCGCTCCCTTATGGAGTACTTGCATTGAAAATGAATGTTGCTTTGACCACAGATTCAATCAATAGCAAGCCGTGCAGTGAAATATGTTCTTAAATTCCTGTGCGTTGACATAAGAAAACTTCCTCATTGCAGGTTGTTTTTCCACACTTGACAATTTAGTAGGATGTATCGACAGATTAAATATCAACAGATTATAAGGTGTTTTTGTCTTTCAGAGATTGCCATGTTATACATTGCACTTTTAAGGAAAAACTATGTCAGTGTACATTTAATAAATCAGTTGATGTGGATAAACACATGCACACACATTACATTAGTCCAGCATGACTATATTGTTTAAGAAGCAAATACCACAATACAAAGATTATGATGAAATAAACAAATGCAAAATTCATTCTTATTTACAACTAAATACACAGGATTTGGTTAGAGGGAGAAACAAAACATACAAAGCTTCACCATGATATTAACTTTAACAAGGACCATCTCAATATGAAACCTGCAACAACACAACGTACCATTACAAGCAAACACACGGACAACATTGCGACTCCATCCACAGTCCTTATTTAAACCTCACATTTTAAATAGTGCTTAAGAAATCCAAATCAACACATACAGTATTCCAACCTCCTTTAAACTTTCTTTAAGTACAAATGCATCTAGAAAACCGCATATATTCCACTGATTCATAAGTTTCATTAGTTCCTCAATACAAACAAACTATAAAATTTCCTCATGCTGTCATTTGAGAGCTGTTGCAATTATTACAGAAGCATACTTAAACAGTGATATAATTTAACAGATCAAAATAGTCATTTGAATATTCACAAGTGTCTCTTGGCATGAAGTGTCCCATGCGGCGTCTGGACACACTATGCGTTTTGATTACACTGCTACACGAATGTAAAAGCAGCTAAATGCATACCTGATAATAAAGTACATGTACTAAGCTGCCAGACAAAGCTGCAGTATGGCAGTACCACGATGTCTCTTTTCCCCTGTGCTTTCAGCCTTTTGAAATGTTGCGTACCTATTACATATAAAAACCAAACAATATCTGAAATATATAATGTATCTGATACACGAGCTGCATCAATAAAACAAATTCACACATAGCTCAATTGCGTCACAAATGGCAAATGGCGAACAACTGAACACCAGCAATAGATAATGGTCAACTTTTCATTAATACCGTTTTAGTACACTCATAAATGAGCATGCTTAACTTTGCGTACCTTAAAAATCACTTTGAGCCCGTCATTTGACATTAATTATAAAGCATGTTAAATAACTCAAAATGATGGCTACATTTAAATACTCATCTTTTATATTTTGATATGCGTTACATGAAAATCACTTGCTTACTACTTGTAAAATTAAATGCTCCAGCAGTTCTGAATGATTCAAATGAGCGACTGAGCTGAGAGGTCTGCTGTTGACTGTATCTGATTGGTTCTCTTTTCGGGTTATATAAGGACAAAGCTCTTTCAGTTGCTCAACTAGCATCACGTAAAAAAAGGCCAGGCAGAGGGCAGCTTACAGCAGGTGCGCTGTGCAAAAGCGTGGAAACTACTAGTACACTTTATGAATAAAATATCTCTCATAAGACAACAGCCACTGGTGTTACTTTGTTTTGAAAAGGAGTGGGGACATGTCGGAAGGGGGTTACACCGATGTGCTGTTATGTCACAGAATACTGAAGGCTTGGCTTCTGATATTAATTAGGATAATTGCAAAAATTATTTAACATGATTTTTTACTGTTCTATGTCTTAATGTTCTAAGCAGTCTATGTCTGATCAAGTGTGTAGTAGCGAATTTTGAGTCAAATCTGAAAAATCATTACCATTATAATCATTAAAACTATTTGTCGCTGATTGTTGATAAGTTCTTGATACGGTAGAATATTCCTACATTTGAATTTTGAATCTTTGGTCTAGTAAAAATGATTATTTTGTATATGAGGGGTTTGGGGGTTCAACCCTAATTACAGCTTGATATCGGTAGTGGGAATAAAATTGTTAGCAGTTTGTTTTGTGATATTACTTGAATGGGAACGAGCCATGGAAAAGCGATAGATATAACACATGTGCTGGAGAGAACATTGCTATCCTTGCTTTTTTTAGGGACATTATTATAACAACATACAAATGCACTGAAAACTCCCGCTTTTCAGAAAGTGGTGGGAACAAAACTAGCCATGGCAAAAAAAGTGGTGAAGACATGTATGACATAAATGATGCCAATGATCACAGCTGATTTAAAAGGGGCATCTTGAGTTTGTGGCACCCAAATATTCACATGAACAGCATAACAAACCCTCTTTCGAGCAACTCTAGAGTGTTTCATTTCCTATGCTGGGTCACAGGTCTGAACGAACCCTTCATTAATAACGGGGCACATAAATGCTGTACCAAGAAACATTCAATCAGGAAAGGTTAAGTGCATTATTCTCACGATACCACCTCAAATTCCACGTCTAAATTAAATTGTCCACAGTCCCTTAGATGGGCAGTCAGAGACGGGAAATGTCGCCGTTCAGACCCAGTTCCCCCACGCTCTCATAGTCAGGTTCCACAATCCCATTGCCCTGATGAGCCTCTTCAGCCGCTTTGGAGATCTTGATGCTCTCGTACGCAGGGTCTGCATTCTCTGTAATCTTCTCCGAAGGCTCAGAGCCAAGAGGCATTGAGTAATCATCTCCAACTGTGGCATAAAGATCACTGGAAGTCGACTCCGGCACCATTCCCTTGATCTCTCCGATGCTGCTGTAGTCATTCTCTGTTTCCTTTACGGTATTCTTCACTACCGTGGAATACATGTCTGATAACTGAAAATGGAAATGTAACCGAATGAGACATCTTTAAAACCTACAAAGACTTCAAGTTGGTCTTTACAAGGCTCTGAGATTTTGATAGACCCTACCTCACTGTCCGGAGACACATTGTCTTGAAGCTCTGGAGTCATCAGCGGGGAGTGTAACTGCAGGACAATGATTGATCGGACACCATTAGTAAAAAACATATTTAATCAATTTGGAAAAACATACAGCAGCACATGAAATAGCTGACACACGCTAGTGTCAAGAACTGATTGATGCAAAAACAGAGCCACTCAGTCATTACTTAAGAGTTACTGATGGAAATCAAATGTACAGTTCCTCTCCTAGCAAAAGTGGTTGTATATTTACAAAGAGAATCAATAACAGAGTCATTAATTAACAAAGTAAATCCTACAGCGATCAATAATGGACACCTTGGCTGTCGGAGAAGAATATCAATCCTTGTCTCAGTCACGTCACTGACAGAGAAATTACAGTCAAGTGGGACAATTTGCTATAACCCCTTCAAGATTAATCCTAATCCAAATTTTGTGTCAAAACGTCATGCCTCTTTTGATGAAGCCACCTCACTCAATGAAGCACGGTATGGTTTTCCTTTGATTACAGTCACGCAAAACGAGCATCAGGAGCTGGCCAGATGTGTTGTGATATTGGTTTAATTAGCAAAGCAATTAATTTAATAGCCCATCCGTGTAGCTCCGCAAAGACACCCCTGACCTCATCGCAACTAACAAACGTCTCTTACAATAGGTCTTATCTGTTAATTCACTCTTGCTTTTGTCTCTGTCTAGTCCTCTATATTAATTAAAGTGCTTCTTCCATTGATTTCCCATATAAGAAATGAATAATCATCAGCAATGTTTAAAAATCACTGCAAGATCACACAGATCAGGATCGTCACAATGGTTGTTTTTTGTGTATGACATAAATGTAATATAAATAACCATATTTACCCATCTACATTTTCATAATGACAATTTAATCTACAAAGTGCAAGACATATGCATATTTGCTGGACCAAACTGAAATATACACCTTTAAGAAACAACATTCATTAGAAATACAGTAGAACCCCGACTTACGAAACGCTCTACGTACGAAAAGTTCGATGTTTGATGGGGTTTTTTTCGCCCGAGTAACGACAAAATGATCGAGATGCGAAAACGAAATCTCGGCCGAGACACGATTTTCGGGTTTTGTTTTGAAATTCGCGCGCCACTGACCCGTAAACTCACACCAATCGTCCCGCTCTCCCATTGGCTGTCTCCCGGATCGGACTCTAGCTTTTGTTGCAACATCCTGCTCTCCTATTGGTCAGCATCGCTCCCACCAGCCTCTGCGTAGCGGCGTTCCTCTCCCATTTCGTCTGTGCCATGCTAACGCTAAAGTTCGTCCGCGCTTTCGCATACAAGTTTTGTTTTCATTGTGCTGCATCGCCATTATTTTGTGCCCAGTTAACAAACTTTTTTTCTAATCACTAGCCATGGATGTGAAGACTGTTGCTGAAGTGAAAGGGAAGACAGTATGGTGAGTGTATTTTAGCTTTATTATAAAATTAAATGTGGTGTTTTCGTAGGGCTTGGAATGGATTAGGCAATTTACATGTCCACTTACGAAAAGATCGACTTACGAAGCCAACCTCGGAATGGATTGTTTTCGTAAGTCGGGGTTCTACTGTAATAGGAACATTACATTTAAGTTTGGCAAGCAGTTTCAGATCTTCCCTATTCAGTCATGCCAGAGTTGGACTCTGTTGCAAATATGGCCGCAGAGTGAACTGGCTTTCCTTGAAATGAACTCTACCCACGAACACCAGCATAGATTTCGGAGGTGGATCAAATCTTAGCAAAATTTTGCATAGTACTGGGGTGGTATGCCATGACTGGTGGGTAACTTCCCTATTGATATCCGTTTGTAGTGCCCTTCAGAACACATACGTTCCCTTGAGTGGCAGAATACCCTGTGAAGTTCACATTGGAAGATATACCTTGAGTGTGACAGGATGCTGACAGTACAGCCCGGGTATGAGGCAACGGCCTGTGGTACTGCTCTCAACTGGTGTCAATTAATATTTGCTTTCACACAAATGTCAGCATGTGCCCACGCATCCTTATAAAACAACAGCACTAACAATAAAAGTCCTTCCCTTCAGCAGAAGACTTCAGAGTGTTGATGTGCTGAAATCACAGTTTATCAAAGACAGCTGCCCTCAGTCCATCAAGCCAGCATAGTGACAGTGGCACCAATACATAATGACACACATGGCAATCTGCTCAAGCCAGGCTTGCGTGCTTCGCACAAATAACCAAGCATACAGTCCACACCGTGAACTAATGAGGCAATGTGTCCGATGTGTAAATACGTGTTACAGGATGCGCTTGTCAGTTTGGGCATCCCAGCTTTAACTGACAAATCTTTTCAAACACAGACTGATGTACCTGTAAACACATGCTCTGCCGTCTCATTCATCATGAGGGTGAGCTGTCAGGCACTGGACAGCTGGAACACTCTTATCCCTATGCGCATATGTTAGCACAAACATGTGACCAATAAGATGAATCACTGCCGCCCCATTACATGTGTACATCAGGCCACAGCGAATGGGATCTGGAATGACAGGCGTTTAAACAAACAGAGTAGTAGGAGATGGGTTTCTAGAAACGATCAAGAGGATAATAGAGTAAACAGCTGATTTTACTGTTTCTCCATTAGCACTTTAATGGAGTACTGGGGAAGACTGTTCGCCCCAAAGGGTTCAGGTAAGTAACTCACCATCTGACTTCTACATATTCACTAAAGCCCCTTTTCCACTGCCAGATCCAGTGGCCAATCTGGAACCATTAAGGCCGGGACACACCAAGCCTTTGGTCGGCTGAGTTTTTTCGGTGCGTTTTCCACAATGTTGGCTCCAGTTGGAAGCATCTGTGGTTTTTGGGACGATTCAACATGGAGAGTGAACTCTGACTGGCTGTTTGACTTAGCATACGAGTCAGTGCACAAGAATAAAAGCGAAAGTGATGACAAGACGGTACAGATAGAAAGGTGTTATAATTTTACATCATTATACCAGAGCATTCGAATGCACGACTCTTTTCCAGCTAACTGAATTGAAGAAAGTGATCAGTGTGATTGTTATTCAAAAAATAAGCAAGGGCTGCTTTGTTAACAGTTTGGATATCTGCAGTCCTAGTTTCGATTTCCCTTTTTGAATGATTAAAATAGACTATTGATGTCTGCTGATAAAGACAGATATTTACTTACACACAGGCGCAGAACGCACGTGCTAGTTGACCGTCTCCTTTAGTGTGTTCAAATGCAGCTTTTTGCTCGAGACGCAGCCAACGATAGGCGACAACACAAGCTTTCGTCACTGCTAGTTCTTTGATGTCGGCTTGGTGTGTCCTGGTCACACATTTCCAAAGCATAAAGGTTGGGGGAAAAAATTGGCTCCGCATTGCCGGTTTCGAATCAGGAACCATTGATGTCAGAAGCCAGAGGGCTGCGAAGTTTTTAAAACAACTAGCTTTTGGCAAGTCTGATGCAAAGCCAAACTTTGCATCCCGTACATATGCAAGTCACGTAGCATCTGACTTGAAGTTTTATCATAAATTCTGATTGAAGCATTTTTGATGTTGTAAACAAAGACTCACAATGCGTACGAAAACAGAAATGTAGATCAGCTCAAATCAGTGGAAGTGTGGGTCAGAGTTTTTCAGACCTCTGGCTGAGCATGAAAACTAGCATCATTTTTGGTGGAAAAACATATACGGATATTGTACAAGTACAAAGGAAGCAGGGAGAAAAATGAAATGAGAACAACAAAAGGAGAGAGAGAGAGCGAGCGGGCAAAAAGAGAGATTGACAGAGCTAGAATGCATGAGGGAGTGATGAACAAAAGAGGTGCGGAACGTCCTCGACTGACAACAGCAACGTGTGGCTGTAGTGGATGCTTACGTCATGCGCAGACATTGACTGCGGGCACAACAGCAGCCTGTCTGCTCTCCTCTACGGATGGCTTCATTTGTATGCTACAGGCACACAAACGCATATCACCATCAACCAGAGCAAATATCCCAAAAGATTGTAATTAAACTGGAAACACACTGTTCTCTATTGTTCTCTTGTGGTCTTTAAGTTTGGTTTGCGAGAGAGAACGTTAGTGCTGTCATTGGTCTGTTTCTGAGATTGTTCTTCTTTGTTCTCGATTATACGTGCGAAGGCTCGCATTACTCCTGAGTGAGATGGAAAAGCTGGGTGTAAAGGAGATGATTACTGAAGGAGAGCAACTGATGCTGTTAACTCACTTTTTAACCCCTTAGTGAACCTTGCAAGGTGGTACCCTGGTAATGGCATTTCAAGATACCATAGTACTGTAAAATGCCACATTAATTTACATTCTACCTCAGGGGTGTCCAATCATGTTCCTGGAAGGCTATTAATTCTTAGCATCGACCCTAATTAAAGACCTAAGCCAGCTAATCAAGATTATCTTCATCTTTTTACCATTTATGATGGTAAAGTGCAATACCGCTAACTACTTTGTTGGAGTGTCAACCAGTTAACCTGTCGCAAGATTATTTACGATTTTAGTGTAATATTAACACAATATCAATGTTTAAATTTTTTGTCAGCAGCAGCATACTGTGACTACAGTAATCCCTCGCCACATCGCGTTTCACGGCCTCAGTGCATCACGGATTTTTCAAAAATATTCATAAAAAAATACAAATTCAAAAATACCACCATATCGGCAGTCGTATATTCAAAGCAGCGTTGCTTCATCGTGATGCGAGAGAAACGGTTTCCCAGGATGCCAGACAAAGAGAGAAACTCTCTTAGAGGCTTTGTACACACCCACAGCACTCAGACAAGACACGTGATTGGTTCCCGGCGCGAGATCGACCAATGAGAGCACGCATGGATGTATCCCGTGAGCTGATTGGCTCATCCTACTTCGTGGATTTTCACCTTTTGCGGGCAGTTCCGGTCTACATTAACCGCGATAAACGAGGGATCACTGTATTCTGTAGTAATTGAAAAGTGGTACTTTAAATGGTATGAGATCATGGGAAAAGATCTGTAAAAGGCGGGAAAGTTGTAGTTACATGACATTGGTGGACGTAGTACGGCAGGATGTCGCAGAATAAGTATTTCATGAAATGTAGTACGTACTCTATGGACACTATGTAATTTTAGAGGTTCTAGCAGGTTTGAGCTAAACCCGACAGGAACTTCATTTAGGACTTACATTGCATTCAAGGAACCTAAATCTGAATCAGGTCTTGCTTTCCCTGGGATCGAACCCATGACCTTGGAGTTGTAAGCACCAATGCTCTACTGATTGAGCTACAGGAAGGAGAAGGAATGGATACTCCTAAGCTACTCCCAAGGTACCAACTTACTACATAGTAAGTTGTAGAACAGAGTTTCAGCGAAATGGATGCATGGAACTTTTGTGAATTTTTTGTTAGAATTAACAATGGTACTTTTATAAGAAAAACAGTTCAGTAGCCCCACCTGTCCATTTGGAATCTGCTGGTTGTCATTCTCATCCACTACTTTATCTGGTATGGGAGGTGGTTTTTCTTCCTCAGGATCTGCGGGACTCACAATGGCGGCAGAGCGCCTGGCCTCCAGGTCAGTGCTGTAGCGGCTCTTCTTGCTGAGGTTAACAGACGCATACTCGACACCATTGGGCAGCATGGTGTGGTCTGGTGTAGCGGGGCTTGGGTGGCCATTGAGAAGAGGTGTAGGTGGTTCCTCAGGGCTTACTGTACCGTTGGGTAGGCCAATGTCCTTGAGCTCTTTAACCGTCTCATACAGACAGTCCTCGACACTGACATCACGGGAGGCGCATTCCTTCACCACCTCGTACGTCCCATCTCCTGAGGCAACTTGAGCTTCGACCACAGCTGCTTTGAGGCCATCGGTGGGTGGAATGCTGGGTAATTCACGATCCTGGTGATACTTTGAGGATCTGATCTCTGATTGGCTGGACAGCATGTCTTCTGAAGGCTGGGGACTTGTGTCCATTGTGTCTGTGAGTACTAAGGACAAAGATAAGGAGAAAGTGTGTAAACATCTGTTATAGTCAGTTGCAAACAGTGTCGGTGAAAACGGTTACCTGTACCACTTGTAAGAGGCCCGTTATAGGAACCGCTGACCACTAAGTCAGTGCCATGACTCTCTATTGATTGATTACATGTTTCCTTTTCTGACACCTGCAGAGAAACCAGATTTAAATGTTACCAATTCAGACAGTATGCAACAGCAAGGTAGACTCAGTTATTTGTTAACACATATCGAATAATAACACATTATTTGTTATAGTTACTTATAATACATTTTGAATGTGTAAAATGTGTTTATATCAGTGTAACATCATTTACATATTTTATGCTATTGAGTCGCTAATGTACATTAAATCTGGGAAACTGGTAGGGGTGCAAGTATTTAGATGTTAAAATTAGGTCATGGACCAAAAAAATAAGAGAACCCCTGCTATAAAGAGACCAGAGACAAAGACACTTGGATCGAGCTCTTTGTTTTCATCTTGAAACCCAGACTAAAAAACACCGTGAGGTAGCACTATGGGACCATCTAGTGGCGGCCCATTGAAAATGGCTGTTGCCAGGGTAATGAAGTCCTTCAGATACACAAGGTTAAAGCTGAGAGCCACTCAGATTGTCACAGCAAGACAAAGACCCCATTTAACCTGTCAGGCTGTGACAGACACCGCCATTTAAATGAAGCCTCCCACAGTATATTGACAGGCAAGATGTACATTATCGTGCAAAGGTTAGCCTTCAGATATCCATCAAAACTAAAGAGGTTTAAGGTGTTAACAGCGAGATAATGCCAGCCAATTGCTTGAGCATTTCACAATCGTTAATACTTGCTTTATATTATACGGAGGGTCTCAACCTTGAGGTCACAGCCACAATATATAAAATGTAAGAGCTTAAAAAAATAATGCAACAAATATCAGCTACAATGTGACCTAGGCGCAATGTTGATTAATAATGTCGTTTTTAGAGTTTATTTTAAATTCAAATAAATTCATAATTAATTCAATGAAATTTGTTGGTTTAAAATTTGGGGTCGGTAAGACTTTTTAGTCTCTTATGCTCATCAGGGATGCATGCAATTGATCAAAATACAGTAAAATCTGTGAAATATTATTACACTTTAAAATAACCTTTTATATTTGAATATATTTTAAAATGTAATTTATTCCTGTGATGGCAAAGCATCATTCCTCCAGTCTTCAGTGTAAAATGTGATTAAGGAACATTCGATAGAATATTATTTATTTGAAAAAGAATGTAAAAGTCACTTTTGATCAATTAAATGTATTGTTACTGTAATTGTAATTTTTGTAACTGTAATTTTTTTTAAATACCCTAAACCTTTAAATAGTAGAGTGTATTTCTAATCCCAGGAACATTTGTAAACGTAAACTTTATTGAACTGTCTTGATGAAAACATTTCTGTTTGAGACTGTTAATCTGAAAGATTAAGTGCTTTGGTTGATGCAAGTGAAGGTTTATCTCTTTTCCAATGCGTGGCAGGGTGCCCCTTAAGTTTTATAGTGTACCCACCTCTTTTTCACAACTACATCCCTGCACTCAAATGATTTGTTAAAGTTCTTGTCAGAGTCAACAACAATTCAACAAAGTAGTAAAATAACAACATATAACAACACATTCCTCTTGTAATGTCTGGGGTCAAATTGGCCCCAAAGCAACTTTGACATGAAAAATATGCTAATTGCATTAATGAGAAAAATGAATAAGCATGCACATGCTGTCTTACAGTTGTCAAAATGCCTGTTTTTACCTAATCAGTGATGTCTGGGGGCTTTTTGACCCCACACAAAAACAAAACTGAAATTGACGCATAACAGGAGGGTTAAGAACATCATTTTTAAGTCACTTAATTACACGTGTGAAAAAGTGTACTGTGTGCATAACCAATGGCTGTCACCAACATAATTTGCATATGGGATACAGAGTTTAGACATTTTTACATCTTTCATGGTGCTGTTATGTAGTGCAAATGTAGCGTATTTAACGATAAAGTTGAGGTAAACAAAACCTGATGAGCATTATAATAAACATAAAATCCACATCTGGCTGTGATGTATGTATGTGTTTCAGACGCCATTACAGTCAGTCAGCAAGCCATGAACACATGCTGGCAGCCCCTCTTATTTAAAGGCAGTTACAACGAACAATTCAAGCATAACACAATCTCACAGATCCTCCTTATCTAGCTGTTTTGTGTGTGTGTGTGTGTGTGTGTGTGTGTGTGTGTGTGTGTGTGTGTGTGTGTGTGTGTGTGTGTGTGTGTGTGTGTGTGTGTGTGTGTGTGCAGGCGTGTGTGTGTGTGTGTGTGCAGGCGTGTGTGTTTTAGCCGTCAACTATGCCCTCAGTAGGTCACACTAATCTCCTGATTACTAAACATCTCCTGAACTCTTGAACTCTGTCCTCGGATGATAATTTCACACAAGACACCCACTCAGATGCAGCAGACCCAGAGAGAAAGGGGACTCATGCATGAAGTTTCTCATCTCCCTGAAGCCAAACAAAAATGTTAATCTGTCTGCTACATGCTTTCCTCCCACAAAACCCAGGCCTCACAATGACCGTCCTTTCTCCTCTGCGCTCTCCCGACTTTACCAGGCCCTCAAGCACAGCGGTCACACATTCTCATGACTAAAACACTCTAAAGATGGTTCACATAATCTTGGGACTCTGTGTAACTGAAAATGCCTTCCGAGCTTAAAAAAAGAGGACTGGTTCACAGGGACATTGTGTAGCTGTGTTTGAGCCGCAGTGAGGCAGCATCTCTTAGCACATGCTTACCCCATTCATCAGGTTTTCATGGTCTCCCGGCGGCCCCCCTTTTTTCTGCCTGTGGAGTCAGAGGAAGAGCATTACTGAGAAATGTTGATTAAGTCTGTAGATTTGGTTGCGTACTCTGAATCTATTTTCTGTTGTTTTGTATTTGTTCAATATACATCATATTCTAAGATGCAAACTAAGCCTTTTTCTAGACAACAAAGAATTTAAAATCACATGTAATATAGTAGTGAATCAAGGATTAAGCTTTATCTGCTCCAAAGGAAACCACCATTGGGAGTTTACTGCTGGTTATACATTAAAATAAAATACAAAAATATGTATTAATAATAGCCATAATAATCAAAATTATTATTATTATTTACAACTGATCTTGAATATGCAGGTCACATTAGGTAAAAGCATAATATATGGGGCTACTAAATATTTGTGACAGAATGATTTATGACCAAACTAAAAATTCTTTGTTCAAAAATTTAAGAGAGTGATCATTTATATGAAAATCAGAGTATAGATGTAATGAAATTACTAAAATTATATATATTATTTAGTTATCAATGAATGATAAAAAGGGGGGAATTTATTTTCCATCTTATATATTATAAGATTATATTTTGTTTCTTGACATTATTGATAATTGTTTGACAATTGTATTTTTTATTCCGTAGAACTAGTAGGTAAGATATAATACGTTTGAGGTTTAGAGAGGGTAATGTGTTCCTGATAAGGAACTACAACTGAACCTTTAGCCTTGACTAGAGATATAAGTGCCGGAGTGGCCCTCCCTTCTTTGTCACAGTCTGCAGGGCAGCTTCGAATGTCAGTATGACTGTTGACCTTTTGTCATGAGAAAATATTGGGATATTTGTCTCTAATTCAGAATTGATAAAAGATTTAGCCACAACAGAGACAGAGTAAGAATAAAAATGTTCTAAGTTCTACATTTAAAATGTTATGGGTTTAAATATTATTTAACTGTAACTGTAGGGCTAAAAGACTATGCCCCTATCCGCATATGTGAATATTGTGAGCTATTGTTTAAATTCATGTTTTAATAGTAGGGTGTTCATTGCAGGTTTCATCAGTCCAGTCTATTCATTTAATGGCTTGCAACCATAAACATCTGCGTTAAGCTTCCAATGGGCGGTATTCTGTAAAAACGAAGACCATCTTTTTTAAAAATTCTGATTCTGACATTCAAAAGCTCTTATCCCGTGGATCTCGCCTACTTTCCTCCACTTGTTGCCACTGTTTTTCTTCCACCACAATGCACGTGCAATAGCAGTGACGTAACTGACTATGGTCTATAGGTTCGGAACAACAATACGTATTCATGAAAAAAATCATGTTTAAAAAATATATGACGTTTCAAAGAATATTAGTGTTTTAACGTTACTCACCCCTGGCAGCTCGCACACAGCAGGAGCAGGACAGAGAGCAGCAGGAAAGCCGTGAGTCCTGTGAGTGTGCCAACAAGTGCCAGCTCCCCTTTAGCCAGCACCGCCGCCCCCGCCGCGACCTGTGACCCCACGGCCCCTGACCCCAACATAGCACTCAGAGCAGGAGCCATTATACATCACAATGATGAGTCGCCTTCATCGAACAAATGCTCCTCACTGCAGAGGCTGCACACAGAAATGGACAGAGCCAGAGAGAAAGAATGGTGGGAGGAGAGGAGAGGAGAATAAGAACAGTTTGATGTTTGACAGTTTACCAAAACACCTTTGCACTTGATGGAATAAGCAGGCCAAATCAGATTAATAAGAAAATCTGAAACCTTCTTGTTCCAGGTTGATATATGTAAGTGAAATAACTGGATAGATCCAAATGATGTCATGGAAGAAACTTGCAATCATCCCTCACTATGGTAGAATTCTTTGTCTGCATGAGCTTTGCAAATCAACAGCCACAAGGGGGCAGAGTAATGCAGATGCACAATCCTGTCATGCCGTAATGCAGAGAACTCGGCTATTTCGGAACAAATGGCTCTTGGACTTTTCACTCAGTAACCTAAACATGTAGTCTAGTTTCATTTGACAGCAGTCCAAAAAGCCAAGCCAGATTAAACAGAGCTCTGGTCCAGGATGATGTGTGATGGTGGGCCCCACCTTCACAAGCTGAATAGACAGATAACAATCAAATGGCTGGCATCCCAGTGGAGACTGAGGCCCGGGCAGCGCTTCTGATCTTTTGTGTGAGAGGAGATGGACAGCTCAGCTGCCTCTCTCCGAGGGGTGAGTCTTTCCTCTCCACTCGCTCAAACTCTCCGATAAGAAACAGAAGAATGGAAAGCCTCCCAAACTCACCAAGAGCATAAAGTTGGCATTCATTCTGAATAGATGCAAAGTTTTTATGTTGGAATTATTCAGTCTTTTGGTTTTATGCAAATACAAATCATCCTACTCTTAGTTAATGCATACCAGAAGAAGTTCTGTAGGTTTGTTCGTGATGAAAAAGCCAATTGTGCAACTCGAGAAACTATGCAAATGTGACTGAAGCGTAGGCAGTTACTGGTTCTTAAACTAACTTGTAAATAATGAGTGTTAAACTGTGTATGTTTCTTATGCATTCTTTTTAGTAGTGTAGGTTTCATGTGAATGAAATATACAAATAATTTATAAAAATATCACCTATAACAATTAAAAATGCAATAATTTAAGAACTTATGTCCATTTTCACAGCTTTTTTCAGATGCTGGCTAACTTCCACATGATATGCAGGCAGACAAATACAATATTTCATATTTTTAGTATGTGTTTTAATGTATATTTAGAAAGTTTTTATTTGTATTGAATTCATTATCAACTTTTCATCAATAGATTGCAAACTCCAATTTGGGAAACATTGATCTATATCCCTGGTAGTAGTAACAATAATAATAATAATAATAATAATAATAATAAGTGTTATTTAATGTTTTATAATTAATTATCACTTATTTATTTCAGAAATAATCAAATACATGCTTTAGGCTTCATGTATATGACTGTTTAAGATACAAAATTAAATTAAAAAAAGATATTGTGAGAAAAAATGTGTTAAATATCTTTTTAAAATAACGACCTAAAAAAAAACATCACATTGGTAAAATATATTTTGGGGGAAAACACTTCCCCAAAAAGCTGTAAAAAACATGAACACATCATTACAAACCAGCCTTGCACAGTTCTCAACACCAAAAAAAAGACAAACGAGTCCTACCTGAAGACTTGTTTGGCTCCAGTGATTGTTGCCTGCAGGGAAACAGAGAGAGCAGACGATTAGATTCAGGAGGGCAGCTCTGCACATACCAGACAACATTGTGCATCCTGAATTATCCGATACTCAAAGTCAAACATCTAAATGACTGACCATAAATCACAATCAGTTATTTAAAGCATCATATTATGAGGAAACTATTACAGCAAAACGAAGCAACTCTTCTATTCAATGATAAATTCAGGAAGTCTATGGGAGTCTATGGATCACTGGTTCCCAGTAGCAGAGCACTTATGAGTCTCACAGCATCTCAAACATCAGCTAAAATGCATGTAAGCACCAGCATGTGTTGTTCAGCAGTTCTCCCCAATCTGTGTCTGTCTGAAGAACATGCACCAAGAATCTTTTCTAGATCCTCACAAACGCGCTCCAGAGTAACTATAGCAACCATGATCTGAAGATAGTTTGTGCAATGATTTGCTCTAATAAATGTATTTAATGCCATATTAAGGAGTATAATATGCAGATGAAGATAGTTGGAAATTATAGAACTAGATTTTGATATGTTACAGCCACAGTACTAAGGGGTGTGTGTCAGTTGTTTTAATGTTGCTATGCACTTGCTAAGGTGCTCTGAGTGGTTTTTAGCATGTTGTTGCGAGGCATGCACTACACAAATTTTACACCCGGTTTACATTCTGGACAATTTGACACTAGTTACCGAAAGTCAGAGCCAGTCTGCAGATTGGAGTTCGATTGTGTGGTGTATGATGGTCACAGACTGTGATTTTTTTGGCTTAAAAGTTTGATTCTGTCCAGTCGGAGGATATCAAAAGCCTTTGATATTTTGAACAGATTTTAGAAAACACTCTCAAAAGCAACACGCTGTGTCAGGGTTCTGCCACATTTTGTCTAGTCAACCTCTTGGTGTTGTGGCAGAGCTCTGACACTACCGTAATGTCTAGTAATTTTTGTGTGTGCGCGCGCGGATTCCAGTGTTTCGAGCCGCGCGTGCTCGTCTGTGTAGCGTCTGGTGTGCGCGTTATGATGTCCGGCCCCGATACTTTGGTCTGGTTCAGTTTTGGTTTTGTGTCGGGATTCGAGCATTCATGACTCGTGTGTTCATCCTTGTTGTGAGCGCATGAGACAAGTGGTTCCTCGTTCTCGCGCTCTCCACGTCATGTGAGTGGGCGCGGTTTCGGGCTTTGCTTGAACCGCGTCCTCTCGGGTCTGTGTTTAGTGTTGTTAGCACGTGGTTCATGTTTACTTCGGCCGTGTGCTTTCATGTTATGTTTTGGTGTCGCACGCGCAGTTTGGTTGTCACCAGCTGCGCACTGTCTTCGTCTAATGTGAACATGTGGCGATGTGCCTCCGCATTGGCTGCGTGTTTGTGTCTTGTCATTGTGTTCTACTCCCTCCTTGTTTTTGTCATTAGTTTTATTTATCCCGGCTGTTTTCCCTCATTACCTTCCCCATGTTTCCCTCATTACCTTCCCCCATTTATTCCCTCTGTGTTTGCTGTCTTGTGCTGGTTCGTCGTCGTATTTTGGTAGTGTTGTTGTCTTGTTCCTGTCCTGCATTTTGTCCAGTTCCAAGTCTAGTCTGCTGAGTTTAGTTACACACCCCCCCGAAAGTGAAAGTCTGGTAGTGTGTGATCCTCAGTCTTTAGTGCATGAGGCCCAGTTGTTCCTCAGTATTTATTTACAAAGTTGGCAAGTGCATGATACCTAGTGTTTTACAATCTTCAGAATTTGAAAGTCATGCAGTATATTCCATTCCAGCCTTTAGCAGTTTTTTGGTGGTTGCTTATTAGAGTCCAAAGTACCGATCGCAAAGTCTCTACAATATTTGTCTATGGGATTTTGGTAACCATTTCATTGCCCATCATTAAATGCATAACCCTCTAAATAAAATACCTAAATCAAGCACTAGTAAACAACTATAGCTTATGAAATACAGGGCCCATTCTTACTGAAACGTTAGATGGAAAATGTATTTGCAGGGAATGTTAGGATTGTGCGTTTCATGCCATTTAAAATAAGGTACTGGAAAAGCAATTTAATGGTGGAATGTCTTTGGAAAGGCTGTAGTCCCAGACCGAGGTGAGCAAGTGTCGTCCTTGGCAACATCCTATTTTACCAGAATCACTAAGAACCTTAAAGATCCAGATCATCAGATCATGTTTAAGAACAACCTCCATCTGGAGCCTTAAATATGGCATCAAATCAGATCCATACATTTGTGTATCTGGCTGCCAATGGTCAGAATGGGAAAAAAGTGTGGATGCCATACTGTACCTACAGATGTCTGGCATATAGTTACAGACAACCATATAGCAAAGACTTTCCTCCCCTGGGGTCACAAAGAGCGGGATTTTGTGGAAAAGCACAGCTGGATTGCTGCTGAGAACGCATCCGGTAAAAGATTCTCATGCGAACGCCAGCGGCATGTCTTGAATAAATAATTGCACTGGAGAAGGAGTAATGCAATAAGGAATTTTGTGGATGCTCTGTTATTATAAGTTTTTCTGCTGACAGAAGCTTTGATAATAACTCATCCCCAGCAGAGGAAGGAGCTCGCTCTAAAAAAAGAACATTGTAATACTGCGGCATTTGTAAACCCTAATGGAAATCGTCTGCATTCGGGTTGTAGTCTAAAATGACTAAATATTTGCAGCAGGAGGTGGTTAGAATAATACTGTTTCCATAGGTGTCAATCAAGAGGCCATTAGCTTATAAAACCCCAATGGTGTCACAGCTTCTCTCTGGCCATGTTAGAGGAGAATGACACATTCGACATATGTCGCATTCTGGCTCTGTGCTGGACTTAAGGGCGCATGTCGTCTGTCGCTACATTGCACTCGCTGTGACAGGAAGCTCGGTCTGCTTCAGGGCACATTTAAGTGATTTAAAGGAAGATTTCACCCATAATAAAGAACTGTATCATCATTACTCACTTGTATGTCGTTCCATACCCATATGGCTTTCTTTGGAACACATAATGTGAATTTTTCAATATTCTGGCCTTTATTTTTACATAATGAAGGTGAATGAGGAATGAAGTTGTCAAAATGCTCCAAAGTTTGCACAGTTTTTCATCTGAAGTCATGCAATAGCGTTATGTGAGAAAAAAGACCATTGTTCACTGAAAATCTTGCTCAAGCTCATGAATTCATGAAAGCAGTAGCAAAATAATTGTGTGATTCATTTCACAAATCGAGTCTAGAAGATTAACACTTTTATTCAGTAAGAATGAATTAAATTGTTCAAAAGTGACAGTAAAGATAAGATTCCATTTCAAATAAACTGTTTTTCAGTAACAATTTAAAAGACATTTTAAAGTATAGATGAACTGTGAGAATATTTCAAAATATTGCTATTTGTGATCAAATAAATGCAGCCTTGATGAGCAAAACATTTCGACCCCAAAACTTTGAACGGTATTGTAGACTACTTTCTTTCTTTCTTTTTTAAAGCTTGAGAGCTCAATCCCCATTCATTATTACTGAACAGAAAATTGAAGTAAAACACATAATTCACGTAATGTTACATTTTGGCTCAACTAGCCCTTTAAGACCCAACATAGCTCTTTTCTAAACGCAACACTGCAGCTTATGTGCAACAACATTCTGCAACATCCTCGGCTTCACAAAATGAACAATATGACAACAGTCAGGACACAGTTGTCCGCCCAACCCCTACTCATCACCAGACTGAGGCCAATTCATAGCAAGAGGAGAGCATGCTGGCCATCTTGAGTCTGGATGCTACAAGGCCATGTGTCTTGGTGAAAACAGAGGGGTGAGCGAAAGAGGACAGCCTGTTTCGAAGAATAAATCTGATCCTCACAGTATTCATATATTCCTATGAGACGAAGATGATGAAATAAAACCCTTTACAGACAGCTAATGAACTGTGTAAGGTTTCATTAAGACCAGTCTTGGGGGCAGATGAACAGGAAGCAATTTCCTTGGGTCAACGGTTTGTCATCTGTGCCTTACAGCAACCAACTATCCAATCAGAGAGCTCGTAGTCGAGCGCAAGCCAGAGGGCCCTTCCAATTAAAACGGCCACATTTGATCAACTGACGGCATCTCTATGGCAACCGCACTCATCCCATGGGTTAATCAGCTGGCATGGAAATCGATCCCCTGATGGTTTGCATATAAAGCGAACTTTCAGCAGCGTGTACTAATGTCCCCGCTAATAACAATTTGCGCGAAGGTCAGACAGCCCAGAAGTGCAGCATCACCACAGAGAGAGACTATAAAACACAGATCAGAGGAAGTGATTATTTGCTGAACTCGTTTGTTTTTTCGGATTGACATCCTTCTTTGAAATGTGACAGATGTTTAAAGAGGACACGTTCCTCTCGTTATGAAACCACAGTCTCAGCTTCCCTTGCAGTGTGTTGGAGTGCGTATGCAACAGCTGTGCCTCTCCGTTCTCCCACAGACAGAGTGATGTCCCATTAAAGCCCGTCTCTGGAGACACTGTCATTTCCTACTGCACGTACCACGAGCCTGCCTTGACCTCCCACATACAGAGATACATCGACACAGGGTATGATGGGAATGGAATCATCATTTACTGATGTACTAGTTTACTATCTGCTGAAATAAATGCTGGTTTGTTGGTCTTAGCTGATTTAAGGGTTCTCTTGGTTGTTTTGGTGCGGATTGAAAATGAAAATTATGCATTTAGGGTGTTTTCACACTTGATATGTTTGGTTCAATTTAAGAAAACCCTGGTGTGATTTCCATGTTAGTGTCTTTGGTCAATGTTGTGCATACATTTGCCGGCAGCAATGTCACCCTGTAGCCTAGGACTTGTTGCTCACGGAAGCTAAGCGGGGCTGAGCGTGGTCATTTTCCTGGATGTGAGACTTGATTACTGCTGGAAGTGGTGTTAGCAGGCCAGCAGGGGGTCCTACCGCCCCAGTATAGTGACGGGGACACTGTACTGCAAAGAGCACCGTCTTTCGGATGAGACATTAAACCGAGGTCCGAACTCTCTGTGGTCATTAAAAATCCCAGGATGTCTTTCGCAAGAGTAGGGGTGTAACCCCGGCATCCTGGCCAAATTTGTCCATCATGGCTTCCTAACCATCCCCTTTCTCTGATTGGCTTCATCACTCTGTCTCCTCTCCACCAATAAAGCTGGTGTGTGGTGAGCGTTCTGGCGCAATATGGCTGCCGTCGCATCATCCAGGTGGATGCTGCACTCTAGTGGCGGTTGAGGAGATTCCCCCCTTCCATGTAAGCGCTTTGAAATACTTTGATAAAGCGCTATATAAATGTACCGTAATGAATTATTATTATTTTATTATTATATTTCAGTCAAACCGCTCCAAGTTTGATTGGTGCGCACCAGGGTTCAGACTTATTCAAATGAATCACACAAACAAAGCAATCGCACCAGGGTTTGTTTTAACCTGCCTTGTTTAAAGTGTGATTACAGTCAACACACCCTAAGATATAGACTAGTCTGACCAGCTGAAAAGTGGCCAAAACCCTTCTAAACCCAGCCAAAAGATCAGCTAGACCAAGCTGGGAGATGGTTTTAGGTTGGTTTAAGTAGATGTTGTTCAGCAAGGATATGTAAATATAATATCTTATTGAAACCGAATACATACCAGGTTTCAAACATGCTGTTGTTGTCAAAAGCCCTCATCATTATTCATATTTAATTCAGCGAGTGCTGTCCAGTTTGCAAAAACATACTATGGAAATAATATACTTTTAAAATAATATATGGTTACTCCAGTTTGTGTCCTTGTTAAAGTGTAATTATACACTTAAGTACTGAGTGATATTATTTAACAACATGTATTTACTATATGTGTCTTCTTACAGAAGAGGCACGAAGATGATGAATGATGTTCCAACACAAAGTTTAATAACAAACCATACAAGAACAATCAAAACCGGCAGTAGCAACACATGTAAACACGGCTGGCCAACAAACAGGGGAAAAGGAGAAACTTATGTACTGACACAATTAAAGGTTAGTAACGACACACAGCTGAGAGAAACAAACTAATCATATCTCTAACCATGGAAACAAGGGAGTGGTGAGAAAAATCAAACAAAGGAACACAGCAACTAATAAAAATAAACTAAATGTCTGTGAAAACTAAAACTAACTCAGTGGTTCTCAAATAGTGGAGCGATGCCTGGGGGGCGCGCGAGACCGTGGGGAACATGCTTTTTTTTGTCAGGGAGTAGGTTTTCTTGCACTGAACAAGAGCAGCAGATATGAAGTTCAGATAACAAACCCTTCACCCGTTGATGTGTACGATCACACTGGTGTTCATGTGTCACGTGATCAATCGCTAAATTCACACGTGTTTTCACGCGCTATCTGGCACTGATCCAAAAAAGACGCGCTCAGAGAACTTGATCATTATAAAGGTTTTTAAGCGACAAACATTCACTTCCACATATCTGAGAATCTGAATATCAGGTAGTTGATAACAGAGCCAACAAGTTGGTGACTATTTTGAATAAAAAAGAAAAAACTAAATAAATGTGAAACATCTATCAAAGCATGACGCGTTGCCATGGAAACAATAAAGCGAAAGTTCCAAAATAGGGGGAGGGGGGCACGTGAAATGTTTACTTCTTCCTAGGGGGGGCGCGACAGAAAATAATTGAGAAGCACTGAACTAACTGAACATAACTAACAATAGGATTGAGTGTGAACTGAATTGGATATTTTCAGTAAGTAATGAAAATGTATTATAATGTAAAACTATATTAAATGCAATTAGTTTACTTTGAATTAGCTTTAGTATGTTAGCGGCACATCAAAATAAGTGGACTTCTTTAAAGCATGACAAGCGATTATTGAAACAATAAATTAAATTGTAATTTAAAGTAAAGCTATTAATCTGACATTACAAAGAGTATTTTTTTAAAAGGTACTTGTGGCGAGCAGGGCGGAGTAGGGGGACCGTGAGCACGTCACGAGAGTCGGTGGCGTGATTGAGAATGAGCGTCACCTGCGAAGCCACCGGTGTCTCTCGTCTCACGGAGGAGCGGAGACATAAAAGGAGGAGCGAAAGTGAAAGCGAGAGAGGACCAGGCCTGGAGTTTATGTTGTGTTTTGTGTGGGCGGCGGTCGACCGCGAGGGGCTGCCGCCATTACTTTCGTTTTGAGTTTGTTTTATTTATGTACTTAAGTGTGTTAAGAAACAGTCATGTAAGTGTACTCTCTTTAAGTAGACTTAGTCATCTTTTATTTAATTAATATTATATTATCTACATAATATATACACGCACTCGAAAAAAAAGTAAGACTTTTTTCAAGATTATTAGTAAAATCCCATCAAATTGAATTAAATAATTCTTACATATTATGAATTAAGAATTTTAAATGAGTAAAAAAAACGAGCTATTTTGAATAAATCTTTATAAATCTTTGAACCAATCACATAAACTCAATGGTCCATTAAGATTTATGCAAAAATTTTAGTTTTGCTACTAATTGAAATGCGTAAATCTTAGAAAAAGGCTTTAAAAATGGTTTTGAGCGTATTATACACAAGTACTGTACAGTTTGTTAAATGAATTCAAAGATTTTAAATCACAAGACAAGTACGAATCAATAAAATTAAGCCGACTTCTTTTTCACAAGGGTTTAGCACAATTCAAATGAGGATGAACGATGTTGCCAATTGATCATAAGAGCCACAATATTTACAGTAGACAATATCAAGTGTCAAGTGTAAGCAGTGTACAAGCTAGAGCAACCAGCTTGTACACCTGAACACTAAACATGCATAACCTAGATGAAAATTCGGAATCTTTTTAAACAGAATGAATGCCAAGCTGTAAAACCATCAAACCATGCATGACATTTATTTTGTAATAAACAACTTGGACTCAGTGTTAATGTTCCACTATAAATTCTGAAGATTAATGACAAGTAAAACCAAAAATATATCTGTAAAAAAACAGTGTTGAAAATGCAGTAAGTGATGCAAGTGGAGGGATTTTGTGCAGGTGAGTGAGGGGTGCATGTGAAAGGGATCCCGTATTTGGGATTTGGTGTTTTGGGTTCTTCTCCTCTTTCCTCTGTGATTTAGCCTCTTTTCCCAGTATCCTCTGTTGTGACCAAATTAAACGAACAAAACCTTGGTTCACTTGGCTGTCAGCTTGTGTAAACCCATTTCACTCACTTTTCCGCTTTCTCTCTCACACTTTAGCAAACACTGGAGAAAAAAAGCAGGCTGTGCCAGTTCAAGTAAATGAATTTGACACTGCTTATTTAGAGGAGAGAGAGAATTCAGCTGAAAGCAGAGCACTCTGGGGCAAATTGTGCTATTTTTGCACAAATTGTCAGTGTAAATTGAGTTCAGCACAGATTTTGTAGGCATGTTTACACGTTACCTGACTTGCAAATTCCTTTAGTGTACTGGACACTAAAGTATGTGCAAATAAATGACGCTATCAGTGGGCGCAATTCATTCTTATTGAATTCCCCCTCTCTGTATTCAGTACAAACAAAGAGAAATCTAGTTTCTCTGCCATTGTGGTGGAGATAATGTTCAGGTGCTAATCAAGCAGAGCTGTGATGCAGAGTTTTGGCAGCGGCTGCATCATTTTAAAATGCTAAGCACATTCAGCGCTGACAGATGAACAGTGACTTGTTGCCACAGTTACAGGGAGCGTCACAGATTATTCTTGACCTTTATCTTATTCATTAACATATTTAGGACCAAAACTGAACCACTGAACTCTGTTTTCAACGGGCAGTCAAACAATGCTTGCGTGCTGCACAAAAGAGGCCCAACTAATTGTAAGTGTGTGTGTGTGTGTGTGTGTGTGCGTTTAAGACTTCTCCACATTCGTAGCAAAACATGCCTGCAAAGTGTCTGCCAAATTATTTTTAACTGGTAGTTTAATACATTTTGTCACTATCTATCTATCTATATCTATATTTTGACAAAAGGTGGTCAAACTGATATTCAAGGAATACATTTAACATTACACATTCTCTCTATGTTGCGAGCACCAAGATTTACCAGTTTAACATTTCAGAAACAGAAAATACATAATTTTATATCTATACACAATCAGAAAGACAAAGTGAGTGATTCATATAGGTATTGTCATATTTGGTCTTATTTTTCAACCTCTAACTCTTTCTGTATATGTTTTGTTTAATAATTTCTATTTGTTAAAATAACTGTTTAAAATATAATTTATTTAAGATTAAAATGTAAAATGAATTACATTTTTAAAATATTTATTTTATTTAAAAAAATTTATATACAGATATTTTTGTATGCCAATAAAGCACACTATATTGAAAGAGAGAGAGAGAGAGAAGGGGGAGGAGGAGAAAGGGTCGTCTTAGTGAGACAATGTTTATTAGATTAACAGGCTGAACATGTCTCTCAATGAGAGACTATATAACTTAGATTGATAGAGATGCCGATAACTTTGCCGCCTGACATTGGAGCTCCAGTGAGAGGCCTCGCTGTGCAGATAAAGGGATTAGCACACACAGTATGAGAATAACTCCTGCCCTGCTCTCAGTCTGCTCTGCAGGGAAGGTACAAGTGTACCACCTTTGAGGGGATTAATCACAATACAGACCATCAATGCCAATCAGAGCTTCCTCCCTGTGAATATCCCATCATCATCATCATCTTAGTCATATTAAAACCTTTGAATCGAGATCGACCACACCCAATCACCAGTCCAGTTTACACACATCTCAGCCTATCAGAGAAGCTGCTGCAGGGCAATGAGCTTTTAATGCAGCAAATAAAGAACACACTGGACACATGACATGGGAGTATCATATTTCTTCATAAGGGCTCTTAAGTTCAGCAACAGCAAATGGATTTATTAAAAGCTGTCAGTAAACGCCTAAATGAAACCCCACCCCATCCCTTTAGCATGCACTTATTCACCACAACTGATGACTTGTCTCATTTTGTGTAGAAAGTGAGATGTGAAACTCTCCAACTGTCAAATGGTGTGTTCCACCCTTAATAACTAATAATTCTTTCGGTAAACACATGTATGTATGCATATGTGTGCGTGTATGTATGCATGTGGTGTACACATATACATACATATATTTCACACACGTATACGCATGTTTCTATTTGTACAGTGTGTACACACACACACGCACTAATATATATATATATATATATATATACACACACACACACACACTGTACACATAGATACATGCATTCATAAATTTAAAGATTGTGCTACTTGTGTTCAAAATGTTTGAAACTTTATATTGTAAGCGCTCTTATGTGTTTTTGTATCCTTTGGACAAATTGCTTCTATACTACTCAAATTGTAAGTCGCTTTGGATAAAAGCGTCTGCTAAATGAGTAAATGTAAAATGTAAATGTAAAATTCTTTATCTCAAATATGTGTTCATCTCTCAGTTCTTGCAACATACACGTTCTGACTACTGGTTTATCGTTTTTAGGAAGTACTGTAACTGTAAGTGAGCAATAATAATATTTTTTTGGGGAAACTACATTTCATTTAATACAAAGACAATGTTGATTTTATAGAAATTAGTATTTTCCAGATAGAATTTTAATATTTAAAATAAAAAAGCCAAATATTTGATTTTCAGAAATGAACATTGTCCTCATAATGTCACAAAATATTTGTAATATTATTGTAGCCCTTTATGCTTTAAGAAAAGCCCCTTTGCATCATACACTCTAAACAAAAATAGTGCTAAATAGCAATAGAACCACTTTAACTGTTATATAGCAGCTGTCGTTACAGGCGTTATACAGCCCCTTAGTCAAATGGTGCCATGTAGAACCATAAGAGGTGGACAGTGGACAACTACACAGTTTTCTCGAGTTTTCTTTGAGGAGCACTTACAGTGCACACCTGACCTGCACACTATAGGGGGGTTTAGGGCAAAACGGTTGAGGACCTCAGGAAATACACTGCATTTTAATGTTGTTTTTTATCCTCTTCCCCAACTAAACTAAGAAACTAAGAGAGAGTTAGAGTACCTTTAAAGAACTATACAGGGGCTTAATGGGTTATTTGTATGGCAGGGGTGTTTTATAGCACCTCAAGCACCCCAAAGAACCACTGAATAAACAAATTTTTTTTTATATATTTGGAGGTCCTTAAAATTAAAGTTTAAAAATCATTGTTTTATAATAATGAATAATATTACACCATCAAGGTTACTGGGGAAAAATGCTTCCGTCCCTCCACCCTTCCATGTGGTTTTCTGCAGAATTGGGCTGCACCTCCGTGTGATTTATTTGAAGGTGGGGGAGGGGAAGCTCCTCAGAACAGTATCACCACTACCCCCATTTCTCCATCTGATTTATTTGATTTAGTACACATAGAGTGGGGGTGCTGGTCAAACAAGTGTGTGTCTGTTGCGTGTTTGTGTAGATGGGGGGGTTAGCACATAACTCTCCTGACGATTACACTGACCTTTCCAACACACCATTTATCAGCAGAGCCACCACAGGGTATGAATCCATATTGCTTTTGTTAGGATGTCTCTTTCTCTCTATATCTCATCACATACTCTGCTTCCACAATATGTATCATCAAGCAATATCAGCCTGTAAAGGAATATGGAAATATGGAAGCTGTATGACCTCAGCATGAAATGAAGGATCATTTGAATGACAGTGAAGGTTATAATGGTGGAAATGCACCAACACAGCCTAGTTGTATCATACTGTATATACACTTTATCAAACATGCAGTAACATGTAGCTTGTATTTAGTAAGTGTCATTGTTATGGCTGTCATTTTAACACATTAATTTAGTACAATTAACCCAAAAAATTTAATTTACTCTTTGTTCCAAACCTGCTTTCTTCAGGAACACAAAATATTTTTCCCATACAATGATGTTGTGGTTTTGGACCCCATTTACTTTCATTGTATGTACAAAACTACTGGGGGGAAAACTAATTTGTTAATCTGTTCTGCAGAAGAACAAAAGACATACAGGACTGGAATGACATGAAGAGTACATGATGACAATAGTAAGGAAATGTGCCCTCTTTCACAAAGGTTCACAGGGTTTCAATTTAGGATCCTAGGTTTCTTGACTCAATTTTGAAGAATCATTTATGCCAAAAACGTTCTATATAACGAGAGATGTCTTAAATTATTGCATAATATGTTCATGTTTAATGGGTTATTTAAATGTTTTCTAGTGATGAAGTAGATTTACAGGCTGTTTAATTTATAAAATTAAAACAAATGAATTAAAACCAAATTAATTCAAAAGATAGGGAACTATATAGATTCTAATGAAGCGCCTAAAATACCCATTTCAGGTTCTATATAAAGGCCTGATACTGGTATATCAAAATAATGTATTTTGTTTTCTCAGCAAATGTTAATTCATTCGATTGAATTTTTCATCTCATTGTGCTCAAAATCCAGTATTTTATGATAGTAAATGAATCAAAAGAGGGTGTGAATCCATAATACGGAGTGATTCAGTCGAGTTGAGTTGACTGAGATGTCTGGCAACAGAATAGAAATGAACCAATTAAAGCCACTGCCTGCCCTACAGAGCTCAGTCTGAGCAGGAGAATACATTATCAAGCTGTGAAGCTGAATCTACAGACATGTCTGACACTTTTAGGTGCTCAGCTGCTGTAGTCAACGCTACAGATTTGAAAGCATTCGATTATCTAGCAGAAAGCACGACTACCTGCAGGCAAGGGTCTTTACCAGTCATCGCTGCCTATCTTTAGTAGTACAGAGTGTATGTTGATTCAGACTGGTACAATCTGCAACAAAAAAAAAGCCTGTTCAGGGTCTAATTAATTCCCTTTAATTAGGAATATGCAGACCCTGATGTGCTTGCTAACATATGAATTAAAATATGAAATAGTATAAAAGATGTTCAGAGCTTAATAAAAGCTACCCATCCTCAAGGTACGTTTCGTTAATGATAAATAAATATGCACACAATGTGTAATTGCATTCTCTTGAGAGCTTTCGCTGCTTTCACGTCATGTCAGAATTAGCATAATTACAGTTTCCAACTTGTAAAAACCATTATAGTCCTAATTATAAGTTTGAATGTATTAAAAGCTTTCTTCCCTCGCTTGTGACTCAATGTAAAAACAACTAAAATGGCAACAGCTTTAACAATTAGCAACCTTGTACATGTTCTTGAAGACATTTTATTACATACAGTGCTACTTTGTTCTTGATAACATATCAAGGTGAATTTAGAAGTGTTTTCCTGTCATCAATAATAAAAATGCACTTCCTCATTGCCATAGAAACAAATAATTTCTGAGTTCAAGGATGTGAACAGCTCTGGTTGCCATATAGTAATTCTGATAACATGAACATATTCGTTGCAGTGCCTAACCCATAAGATGAATTCCAATTTGAAGCATGACATAAACACGCACATCGACCCGTTCACTTTATATATAGTATTCATGTAAACACTATGTTTAGAATCATCAATCAGAATGATTTAATTCTGATTAAAACGAAATATCCATCCAAATGTAGTTCAAAATTTAACTGACAGGATAATAGTTACATAGGCTACTGAATTCTGAATCAGCATTATGTTGCAGCATTTCATTTACGAATGCTGGACTGAAACTACAGGAGTTTAAGGCCGATTTATGCCTTGAAAACAATCCAGAGCATTGGATGGTTTCAGTGCTTGACCCAGATTATCTAATGTGAGGTGTTTACAGATCAAATCTTAAACCTCCTTATCACTTAAGTCAGTAATTCCACAATAGTGGAACTTTGACTGAACTTTGAAATGGCAACCGCAAAACAACAAGCAGCTGTATGGGTAGCAGACAATGTAGATGGAGAAACATTATATCTACAACAGTGATTCTTAACCTGGGTTCGATCGAACCCCAGGGGTTCGGTGAGTCAGTCTTTGGGGTTCGGTGGAGCAGTGGTCCCCAACCCCCGGTCCGCGGATCGTATCGCGGATCAAATGGTATCAGTCCGCCCATGGAAATACAATTATGTCCAGGAGCTGAGCACCGCACACCCAACGTCAACAGTCGATCACCGTGCAACCAACCCCAGCCGAGCCCAGCTTTAGAGCCAAAGCAAAAACAAAATAAAATATAGCACCGGGGTTCAAACGTAGCAAGCTGAGCTGTTATGTCGGTTTTTTGTCAATCTGACTAGTTCCCCTAATGTGCACAGTTCTGTGAAGTTTCAAGTTTGTGCAAACAATGTATAGACATCTTACAAAGTTGTTCAGAATGAGATGATCTATCAAATGATACTAATTTGGTGTGGATGTGTTTAACACCACATGTTATCCGATCTGTTATGTCAGTTTATATCAATCTATGTCAATCTGACTTGTTCATAAACAGAGTTTTGTGAAAAAATCTAAATGAATCAAATGACAAAAAAAATTATAGACTGATATGAAATCGGAGATATAAATTTTTTACGTCTCGGGCCAAGGATTCCAGGGATATAAGACACTTGAGTGTACGACAAACGGTTTACGAGTTATGAGAGATTATGCGTTTTTAGTCTCTGTAGCGCCACCTATTGGCCAAATTGCGTCATATTTTGATAAGTTCCCCACAAATTGAGACCTACCATCTGGCCAACTTTCAAGTCTCTAAACCTTACGGCTTGTTCTGCACGATCAGAACTACGGCAGAAATATAATAATAACAATTGTAACAATTACAATAGGTTTTCAACGCTTTGCGTTTGAACCCCTTAAAACAACTTACCCAAACTTACCTAAAACATTAATTCTTATCTTATTGTACCATGTCTTGCTAGCACTGGTACTTCTTTTAGCAGTTTCGTTTTGTTGGTACATTCGTAATCAGGCTAGTGTTACTCTACTCCACACCTATGAAAAAAAGCCCCACGGCTCTTCGCTTCCTCTCTTTGTACTGAAATCTGGCTTGAAAGGTTTTGAAAAACCACCTTCCATTAGCAACAATTACATCTCAATTGACTGCCTTAATTTCTCCTATCAGAGCATTAATTCCCTAGATACTTAAAGCTGAAGAAGTAATGCACACACATCCATACACGCCAGTGCCCTCCCTCACCATTGTTCAGCGCTGACATATTGCCCATCATGTCTGTCTGGCTTTCTGCCTGATCACTCTATCAGGATGTAATTTGAGCAGCCGTTCAAAGCCCACGTCGTTAGCATGAAATATGATGAAGCACCCGAGTCCCAGCACACTGTCCAGCAGTTCGCTTTCATATTTCCCCTCAAATCTACAGGGTCATTAATAATTCTGTTAAAATGGTTCTATAATGGCTATCATATTTTTTTCCCCCTCACAGGCTGGAAAACCCTATATCCACTGAAGGGCCTTGCCCTCAATCCTGTATAAACAATAACCATCTAAATACTGGGCTAACGAGAAATCAAGTCAATACCAAATTAGCTTAGACTTAAGGTCAGCTCACACCAAGAATGATAACGATAAACTATATTAGCAGAGTGGAGGATTCATTCTAAGCACATACTGCAGTTCTGACGTCTGCTGATTCTGAAAAGTCAATGTTTTTTATCGTTTATCAGCTGGAAGATTAAAGCTGATTCAAAAAATATTGTTCCGCTCTGTTGTTATCGCTATAGTTATGTGGTGTGGACGCTGATATCCTTGTATAAATAGAATGTATAATATATTTTAGAAGTATATATATTAAACATTATCATTCTAGTCAACATCCTTGGTGTGAACTGGCCTTTAAGTCTGATGAGAGGTGAAGAGTTTAATTTCTGATCCAATGGTGGCATTAAACAGAACTGAAAGGGAAAAAAAAAATCAGGAACTCAGGAAGAAGATATATACCTCACTTAAAGGTTAATAAACCGAAAACAAAAAATGTTATAATATTATTAATATGTTGTAATATTATCAATTAAATATCATTTCCTACCCTACCCTTTTTTATCAATTTCCTACCCTTTAAATATCAATTGAAAAAGTGAAAGTGATAGTTCATCCCTAAATAATTTTTTTAATCATTTTTCAGACAGAGACAGTATATATTTTTCTATATATATATAGTATCTATATAAATATATTTTATATTTTTTTTTATGAATATTATACAGTTAAATTTAAAGGGTGAAGAAATTCTGTACTTTTTGAGTAAATTATCCCTTTGAGAGCAGATGCAGAAAGAACTAGGCACTTCTTTTTTCTACACTGCCTGAAATGCTAGAAAAGAAATATGTGTAATCCTCTGTGAGCAAATGCAGTATTTTTACCTATGACTTTATGACTTTACGCCATTGCCTGGCGTTCACATAATCAGAACGGTGTTCTCCGAAGTCTCTCTCCACATATCAGGCTGTTTGAGACTCCCGCTGGAGTTGACAAACAGGATGATGGATTAGTTCCTCTCTGAGCCTTTGCAGTAAACAGAGTCCTTACAGCCCCTCATAATTAAAGAGAGAGCAAATCCAGTCCTAATGCTACATCACTAGGAGTTATATTTCTAGGGACTCTTTCAAGGCTCTAATGCCTTGGCCCTGTGACTTTCAAGGGGCCTCGGAAAAAAAAAAAAAAAAAAACAGACAGCGCACAAGGCCACAGGAAACATAAGTTCAGAGGCGTAGAAAGAATCCAGCCTAAAAATACACCAGCATAAGGAATAACAAAGACACATGGATCAATGTCTTCAATGGCATTAGAGGAATGTAGCTCTGTGTAGACCTTAAATGATGAACTTAAAGTTTGTACGCACGTAAGCTAAATGCAAATCTGTAGTGGACTAATATGTTGTTGCATCTGCTTGAACACAGAAATGAGTAATAGTACAAGTGAGGTGAAGTACTGAAGTACACAAGCCTGTTGCTTCCGCTTTCCTTCAAATGCCTTTACACATCTGTGGAACTCAGGATTGTGAGACAAATGATAGGTTCACTTGTAATTGGCATTCTGCTTGGGACAATGGATTTTCTAGGTCAATAAGAGATTAGGACAGTGTCTCAGAGCAGGGATGAATGAAAACGGTCACCAAAAGAACGAAACAAGTGATCTGGTATGTTTAGAACATCAGCTGCAGTTAAAAAGCTAAAAAACTACAACTTCTCCTTTTCTTACGTGGGTTTAAGCTGTTTTGTGGTTTATTTCAAAAGTTCCACTTTCTTATATTGTCCATAGCAGTCATGAGAAAGAACAAGTATCCTTTGGACAAGAAATGGTATCTCTTACATGAAAATATTGGGATGGTCATCAGGGATTCAAAATGCTTCTTTTCACTATTTTCACTGGAGATTATGAGCAGGTTACAGTAAATAAGGCAAATCCTCCTCATCCATTATGGCAAAGCTCTATTGGATGAAGTGGAGTGTCACAATCCAGAAAAGGGATTAATTCCCTGAAACAGCAGCTGCTCATCAGGTACTGAGTGAGGAAATGGTCACAAGTATTTACAAAGTCACTCTGATTATTTGTCTTCTAGATAGGAATCAATCAGGCCATTTGGGTGTATATTTAAAAATCAAACAGATGATGAATATTTTTTTATGGATTTGCAAAAGCTGTAAAAGCAAGTGTTTACTTCGAAAATACTGTATTACCCTTCTTTTCTTTTAGGACTTTAATTTAACAAAAAGTGACACCCCTAAGGAACACCCCACTGCTTTATGAGCGCACAAATCAAGACCATGTGAGGTTTGTTTTTGACAGGAAATCATTATGCAGCCCTAAAAACCCTACACCTGCCAACCAGCAATAAATGGGTGCTTTGATGTGGGATCCTTTAAGATGAGAGACGAGTATGCGGGACAGAGAGGGGGAAGAGAGGGAGAGAGAGAATGAGGAAGGTAGAAAGAGTGAAACTTGCTTCTGCTGAGCAAGTCGTCTGTAGACCTTCGGAAGTGGCCTAGCGTTTTTGTGTAAAGATAAAAATTTGTATTTCTCAGAAGTTGCTCTTTCTTTGCTCTTGAGAAAGGGGAGAAATAAAAATAGACATAAATGAGTTGCTGACAAGAGCGCAGAGACATCTTCTGAAACTGGAGACAGGTGTGAGGGATCTGTTTTCTCAGGAGAAAAAAAAAAGTACTTTTTTTCCTATGGGAATTGAGTCAAACCATGATCTGAGTCTGAAAGATATACACTACCATTCAAAAGTTTGGGATTTTCTTGGAAAGAAATGAAGCAAGGATGCATCAAATTGATCTAAAGTAACAGTAAAGGCATTTATAATGCTACAGAAGATTTCTATTTTCTGGATGTTTTTTTTTTTTTTTTTTTGTACATTTTTGATCATTTTCACAAACCTTTCATGGTCCCCGGAATATTAAATGAATATCTTAACACGGAATCAGTCAAAAGAAATCATATTGAATTTAGAACGATGATCAAAACGTAGATGGAGTCCATCAACACCCCCAATACTTGCACAGTCTTATATCTCATCCTGGGTTGACATTTAATTTGGTAACATCGATTCTTTATGCTGATTAATTTTACATGACTGCATTATTCTACATGCTTCTATCGCTTGTTTCTGCTGCTTCATTTCCTGTGTTTTAATCCTGAGATTCTATGAGGTTTCTATGTTAATAGCGCCCCCTACCATTTAACAGTGAAAATATGGATTGTCGTGACATTGTCAAAAATGGATAGCCGAAAACATTCTTTCAATGGTGGGAAGGGTTGTGTCATAAAAGGCGGAAAAATTCTGTCAATGGCGAGGAAAGAGTTAAGCAGCTGAACTGTTTTAAGCATTGATAATAATAAGAAATGTTTCTTGAGCAGAAAATCTGCATATTAGAATGATTTCTGAAGACTCATGCTGCTTCAGCTTTGCCATCACAGGAATAAAATCACATTTTAAAATACATTAAAACAGAAAACAGCTATTTTAGGTTCTGAGAATATTTCACAATGTTACATCACTAAAAGAAACCATGCACACAATAACTACAGTATAGTTGAGCGTAAGTCCAATAAAAAACAGCTAACATTAAACCCTAACAGTTGCAAGCTATGTCATCTCTAAGCTTGCATTCAATTCTATTATATTCACATTCTTGAATCAGAGACTTTTAAAACCTGGCAAGCTGCCTTGGTGTCTTAATGAATTCATAGACAGCTGTCGTCTTAGGCAATATGAATATCCTAACTGAAATTAACCTTTGAATCATACAAGATTCCTGACTCATAACTGATTCCAACAGAGCTTGATGCTACCTCATGTTGCCACAATGATACCAACAAAAGACAATGCTTTAATGTGCATAAAAATACACTGCACGTAAAAATATTGAGTAAAATCGTCAATGTTTAATTTCACTTATCTGTTTTAATTAATTGCTATAAAAGTTATCTTGTTCATAATTGTTGCTCTTTAGAACAGCTTCTTTTTAATGCGTTCCTTTCTTTTTACAATCTTGTATTTGTCACAACTGTTCAGACAGTCCATCTCTCTCTCTCTCTGGTTGGTTTGTAAAGACGACAGCGCACAATGGTCCTTTAATGGAGTTATGACACAGGGTATCAAATCCGTGATACTATAATCGGTAGCGATGGACTCCGGCTGCTGATGTAATTCTCTCTCCCGTCTGTCCTGTCCTCAGAGAGGCTGGACTGTTCTGTATGACAGGCATTCATATACACTACACGGTAAATTAAGCTTCAAGTAAAACAGTTTGACTGAACCTTCAATGGATGTTGATACACAACACACCTCAGTGAATTGGACGAGTGGGAATTAACTACACTGTTACAATAAACTGCTTTCGACACTGTTAACAATAAGAAATGTTTCTTGATGAACAAATAAGCATATTAGAATGATTTATTAAAGATCATTTGACACTGAAGACTGAAGGTCATTGATAATATTTTAAAATAGAAAATAGTTATTTTAAATTGTAATAATATTTCACCATATTACAATTTTACTGTATTTTTTATCAAATAAATGCATCCCAGGTGAGCATAAGAGACTTATTTTTAAAACATTAAAAACTCTTACCAACCCCAAACTTTTGAACAGTAGAATATGTGATTACCTGTTGAATTCCAACAATTGTAGTATGTGGAAGTACATATAGTGTATGGCCATGGTCCATTTCAAGAATCCACATCTGTGTCCAATCATAACATCAGGAATGATAAACATGTAGCAAACTATGGGTGCTCAACTGTGCTCATTTCTTATTATTCTCCCATAATCCTTGGCTTTTACATTCGTCACAGCTGCCAGCATTATCCCTAGTGCTGGCGAAAAGAAAACTTCAGAGAGACCAAATAAACACATGTGGCCTGATCATTCCCACACATGCACAGTTTCAAATATTTCCCTTTTCATGTTAATGTAAACTTGTCTTCTCATATAAATGCTTAAGTGGATATGGAAACTTCCTCAAGCCACAAAAAAAAGATCGCTCCCCATCGTGCTTTCCAACTATTCGAAAATATGTAGCATTTCCAGCCCACAATAACATAATATTTCAATTGACAGTTTATTTGGGTAAAAACTCACCAAAATTTCCCTCCCGCCTTTGGCTGGAATACTAAACTTGGGCAATTTTTCTGGGAGATGAGTACTGTCAGGAATGCTAACTGTAGGATTAAAAGCCAGCGGAGACTCTAAGTGCCCATCTGGCAGACGACAGGCATCTCTCTGCCCACTCCACTGCCCTGTATTAAAATACAGAATGCACAGGTCATGACACTAAAAACTGCTGCATCCTCCCTAAATCCCAGCACAGAGAGGCAAAGTAATTAGAGAGATCAAAAGAAAAAGCTATAAATAAATAGACAATGGACCTAGCATGTGTGAGAAATTAGCAGCTGATGAATCGCACTAAAATATTCTCAAAGTGAATAAAAAAAGAACCATAAAGCATCTATAGAGTCACCTTGAAGCGATGCATATCTATTTTAGCGCCCGCATTGAACGGTAACAGTATCTACGAGTAAAACAGTGTTGCAGACAAGAAGCATAGGTGTTTTGGTGTTATATATGGCGAAAATGTACTAAAACTATTTATCGCCATAATGTTTAGCAATATTACCCAAGTCGAATCAATGGCCAATACTGCCGTGCAAATGGGTGAGTAGTTCCCTCTAGTATATTTAAAATATGTCTTTCAGCCTTGATGGAATTTAAACATGCAGTTTCTATTCAGCAATCTGACTGAATTCAGATAATTAAGGCAGTTCATAGCTAGCCCTGGGGTTTGGGTTCCATTTCAGGTAGATTAATTATCATTTGAGTGTAAATATGCCTCGTCTCTGTGTAAAATAGATTTTTACTATTATCAAGATTATAATAATTCACCATGGTCAAATTTTGATAACTTTATGATTTTATAATTTTCTGATCGTTATTAAAGGAAATATTAAATGTAATATTAAATAAATATACAGTGGAGTTCACTTATCTTGACCTCGGTTAACTCGCCAATCCCATTCTTATCGGTTATGTCGATTCTTTTATGTCGCAGAACCCTAATATCTCGAGCACAAAAGAGGGACAAATTCGCCACTTCACATGGTTATCTCGTGACTAATGATCGTACCTAGTTCACTGCGCATGCGCTGAGTTTGCGTTGCACATGGATCGCGGTACATATGGTCGCTCTGTCAGTGACGCTTCACTCACAGTGCCGTGCAGCCACAGAAGAACTCGCTTTACTAAGTCAAAACGCCATCAGTGTGAAAGCTCAAGTCAACTGCTATTATAGTTACTCGGGAGCTTTGCTTTCATGTCGCTTGAGTATGTGATGTGCAACGGCTTAGTCTAGAATATTTCAGTTTAAAAGATGGAGAACTGTGATGGAAGTGAAGAGACAAAGCAAGTGTAATATGAGAGATCTTAGCACCAGTCCAAACCATAAAGGCTCATTCACAGTTTTGAGGGGGGGCATGAAGCATCTGTTTTGATGGTATGTGCCTCTTTCTGGCCTCTCGGCTCTCGCTGAGATTCGGTCACAAAGTCACTCTCCGGAACGTTCTGTTGCAATTATTTCTGCTCAGCAGCGGTTAAACGGCAGGAACAGCTGGGGTGGAAGTTTGATGTCTTGGGCGAGTGCGTGTTATCGTATGTATGCGTGTGATTTAGGGTCCTGTAAGCTCACAGTCCCTTAGCAATGACAAATGAGGGCCAGGATGGAAAAATGACATTTACCACTTTTACAGGTCTCACAGAACCCGTGGCAGATTTACTCGCCTGTGCGCTTTAAGTACTTTTTCTTCACTTACAAATCAAAAGTTCTTAAACTGGCATCGAGCCTAGAAGGAGCTCGGGTGATGAAAAGAAACATTCTCAAATGACCCATCACATATTTGGAGGGATGAGATTGAAAATGGAGGGCAAATGAAAGAGAAACACTTTCAGTCCTATCAGCAGGAATTTGAGGGATGCTTGAAGTCAACATGAAGTCAAAAAGGAACCCTAGTTGATTTCTTAATAGGCGTTCCTGGTCTGATAGTTTATCTATCAGCGTTCAGTGACCATGCTAATGTGACCAGCTATTTATACAGCAAAAATGATTTTATTATAAAGTGATTCATTGAGTAAATTAGTTTTAGTCTACCTTTTTTTACTGGTTTTCCAGTAAATGTATCCAAAAATCCTTAAGTAAAAAATAATAATTATTAATTAAAGAAACATTCCCTTAAATGCTCATTGTAAAATCTGGTTTCACTCTGAAACGTGACGGTATAGAAGAAAAATAGGTTTTGTTGTCTTATAATTGTGGCTTTAAACTGTGGGCAGTCTTATTGTGTAAAAGCCAAACTCAGCACTATTCTGGACAGGCCACTTTTAACGCATAAATCCATTATCCAACAATGTGTTACACAACATGTCTCTTACTAAATAACCCTCAGGTCTCTCTCAGTCATCTTCTGGTGTGTGATTATCGTTGGGATTTCCCCTTCATCCTGAATCACCCTCAGCACAACAGTCCATTCCTTTTTTTACTTGCTCTTGATTTCTTCCTGCTACCACCATTTGTTCTCCATTTGCGGCCACATATTTAAAAAGAAAAAAAGCCCAGAGAAACACGCCTCCCCCTCATTCTTCTTTTCTCAGCCTCTAAATGTTTCTTTTCAATTACCTGAGAAATACTTCAAACTTCATTTGAGGTAGTGTGGATTAAAAGACGACCAGGAACACCCTGATTTGAAGTTCTCTTCAGATTAGGTCAAACAAACAGTTCTCAGGTTTTCTTCTGTTTTTTCTCCTGTTCTGTTCTTCTGCTAAATGGCTCAGTCCTCTACGGGACTAGTCTACGGGACAAAATCTGCCAGTGCAGGAATACACTCATTAAGCACATTTTCTGAGAGTAAAACAATTTTTATAGTGTACTGAATGTTTCATTTGTGTCTATTTTTACTTCACCCAGTGAATTTTAAGAGAAACATATGAGATTCACATTTGAAAGTTAAATCAAAATGAGAATTCCACAAAGTCTTTTCTTGAGCCATGAAAAACAATGTTTGAGTGATAAAATTTTCCTCTTGGCACAACTGCTCAACTTTAACTGTTCCTAAGATTTTTTTTAAATGCATATTTTAAGTATTAATCAACAAAATATTAGTGATATTTATTATCTGTTCAAATTTATATGATCAATAATGTTTTTACATTGCTTGATCTCTTCAAAATAAGCCAAGCAATTATTTAATTAATCAACTATTATACTATACAACTAATATACTTACAAGATTATAACATTTTTCAGTTTAATTCAGTTTAAGACAGTTTAATATAATTTAAGTTGAAATGACTTAAAAATATAAGTTGACTGTGGTCAAAAAAGTAACAATTTTAATTCTAAAACAAATTTATATTGTTTCAAGGAGGTTTACTTTCTTTTTTTCTAGAAACCAATACAATAATACAGTATTTTGAAAGAAACGCTGACCAAAACCAGATATCTTAGCTTTAGCTTCTTCAAGCTTTCTCACTTCTAAATGATCATCTCCAAGCTTAAAATAGAGAATACCACTAGCTGTGGAATATGATAAACTGATTGGATCAAAAGTATCCTGCAGTGAAACTCTAAAACCTGCATTTTTTAGCAGCTCTGACACATCAAAGATAATGGAACCAGACCATAGCAATGAGCCTTAAACTAGTCTGATCTGCAGAAAGATGGAGTATTAATTCAAATGCAGCAACATAAGGGGGGCAACTGCAGCTATTTCAAGCCATATGCGTCTATGAGAAAGGGCTTCTCCATTATACGCTGACAAACACTGGTATCATTTCGACAGATTATCCTGCCATACAAGCAAAGGGGAGGGAGAGAGAGAGAGAGAGAGAGAGATTAATTGAAGAGCTCATTCACATAATCACATTGGTATGAATTAACATAATCCTCGGCACTATTCCTTTAGCATGACCGGTAATTATTTTGGTGGGCAGATACTATAAAGGCTTCAAAAACGGAGGCCATTATCATTATAATAATGTTTGTAGACCAATGGTTGTCACACTAATCAGCACTCACACACAAAAATGACAATGAAAGACCCTTTTCCCAGGAGGGAATCCCCCCCCCACTCACAAAATGTGCACATTCCAAGGAACCTCAAGACTGACAAGTGGAACTGGGAGCGTGTTTTTGATAATAATATAGCCATTTAAGAAAGCATTCTTTCAGCTCAAACCAAAACCAATGCATGACAGTGCTTTCAGTCCCATGATCTTTCACAGGGGTCTCTTATGGCAAAGCCTGATTCACAATGGAGCCCAAAGCTATTGTCCGAGACATTTCCATATTGTCTTGGCCTGGCAAGCCACCAGCCACTGGTTTTTCCATTGCTTACAAACTCTTTCTTTGCATAGACTTCATGTCCAATTTGCTTTTCAGAAAACAGCCCCAGAGATGAGCACAGTGGCAACAAATAAGGGAAAAACATGGGTAATGGCCCTAATCGCATCATTTTACCATGCTGTTGTGCTCCCATTACGGATTTGCTTTGACATACATTGCTGAAAGCAAAGAGATGAGGGAAATTCAATGATGTGGCCTATTCATATTACAGGACCATTAGAGCAAATGATGTTATTGAGCCGTCTGGTTTCATTCAGGCAACTCAAAAGAACTTTTATTGCTTAACTTACAAGAAGTTTTAGGCATCATTGGCATGTTACCAATCACTAAGCATCACAATTATGCTTCATTTTGTCTAAATTCTAAAGCAGCATTGCACGTATCCTTGATGAGACAACCCCAGAATGCAATGGAGGCCAGATAAAATGTACTAATATTTTATTTAATACTGAGAAATATTGACAAAAAGCCTAATTTAATAAAAAAAACATCGACCATGTCACCTAATACTTGTGTGTTTTTGTGCTAATAAGGCAAGTCAGTTTACTCTGCTGCCATCTTATCAGGCAACTATTTTCTATATTCAGATCTTTTCCACACTACAATTTAAAAGTTTTGTGTTGTAAATGTTTATATATTTTGTGTTGTGCTCACAAAGACTGAATTTATTTAATCAAAATAGGGTAAATGTGCCGTAATAAAGTGAAATATTATTAAAAATTTTAATTATCTTTTTCTATTTTAATATATTATATATTTATTATATATATAATATAAGTATAATTCTTCAGTGTCACATGATTCTTCAGAAATCAATCTAATATGAAGATTTACGGCTCAAAAGACATTTCTTATTGCGATGAATTGTGCTGAAAACAGTTGTGCCGCTTAATATTCTTGTGAAAATTCTCTTATGAGCAGCATTCATTTGAAAACATAAGAAATGTCTTATTGTCACATTTGATCAATTTAATCTGTCCTTGTTGAATAACAATATTAATATATTAAAAAAGAAATACACATACTTATATACACATGCATGCATACACACACACACACGCACGTACTGTGTATGTGTTGCGCAGTTACTATATGTATATATCTTGTCTGTTTCTATTCTACTTTTGTCCTGATTATACATACACACAAACATCTCACAGGACTGGCTTTGTAACCACTGGAGAATACTTGTAGTTTCACTTCTGCAAGTCAAGTTGTGAAATGCAAAACAACTCAACTACTCACACTACCCAGTGCAACAATTAAGGATCAATTCCAGCAATATCATCTATTCATCCAGCAGACAACACAACTGTCAAACTCTGCACTTCCTGTTCTCTAAAATATTGTTGATCCAATGTCCAGCGCACACACATTAGCTCTTTGAAGTTGTTTGGGCACAGATGTGGCTAGGGCAGCTCTCTATTAGCTAGCCATTGTTTTTCAAGGTCTTTTATTAATATGCCTTCTGTTGATAATGGCACATTTCCGAAAGGAAGGGACAGGGGGAGGGTTAAGTAATAAGAAAAGTCTAGTGTGTATGCAGGTTACTTCAATATAACATTTCAGACATGGTCTCCCCCATCCCCACCCATACTGGCTGGCAGCCACCATATCAGAGTGATCAGGAAGTTTACGTTCCCAGGGACAAAGAAATGAATTGAGCGCAAAATAGTGCAAATAGGGTGGCCAGTCGTCCTGCATGGTACAGAATTGTCCTTATTTGAAGGAAGAGAACTGTGTGGCCTATTAAATCCATACAGAACACAGTTTGTCCCATATTTTGGCAACTTACTCAAACATCTGAGGGAGCTTCACTGTTTATTACATTTGAATTGGCTTTACTGATAAGATTTCCCAGGCCTTATAGCTCTGAAAGGGATTATATAATAATAATAATAATAATTTAATAATAGTAATAACATATAAAAATTAAATAATATATAATAGTAATAACACAACATTACTATATACAATATTACTATTGTAAATCAACTACACTGTAAAATCAAAAATGTGTTGCTTATGTCAATGCTTATTACAGTACTTAAAGTTAACCTCTCTTTTGGGGGTGAACAACTGCAGAAAGACCTCTACGTTTGTGACAACATATAGGGTTGCAAAATTCTAGGATTTCTTTTTGAAGTTGGAAACTTTCCAATTAACGGGAATATATGTGAATTAATGGAAATATAAGGAAATAGATGGGAATAAACTTAAAATTAGCAAAATTGCAGGTTATAGGTTAGCCTATACAAGGCAACTTAAATGTAGATGAAACAATTGTGTTGCATAATCTGTTAAAACAGATTTAATTTAAATTCCGTTGACTTTCTACACTGTGTATTTCTTAAATCACATTTCTTAATCACATGGGCTATTGAGGATTGAGAAGGAAAATGCAGAACCAAAGGCTTGAGAGGCACGAGAAAAATTGCTTGCATTTCACATTTTGAATGGGACTTTTGGGGGGGAAGGGGAATATGTTTATTTTATTCAACATTTATGCTTTTTTTGTTGTTGAATGAATGACAGAATCTATTAGAGTTTCTCTAGCTCTACAATTAAATCAAATTCTGCACCTCCACACATGCAGAGAGAGAATCTACAGCATTAACTGTGAACCGAGCCGCTCTGACACAATGAAAACGCTGGATCACAAGCTGACTGCATGTAAATTATCGTGTTACTTTTGAATGAACAGACTATACACATATTATATTAAAATAGAAATACCGTGGTGTCAATTCGCTCTCGGGGGAGAAAGCACAGGTGTATCGATACAGTGGAAAATGAGTACTGAAATAGTTTCAAATATTCAGAATCAATGTGCTTGGAAAAATCTACATTATTGACAACATTACAACAAAAATATTTGTGTACATTCACAACCAACTCTTTGTCAAGCCTCACCTTATAATGTTACTGAACAATTCTACCGTAGCAACTTTTATCATGCAAGTCTATAAAGATCTGTCTGTTTTAAGTGCAATTTTACTGAAATTATCCAAAAATATGATCAAATGTTGTTGACGGTAAACTTAAAGTAGCTGAGTGTAGAGGGTTGCCATCGATGATTTATTAAATTCTCAAATGGCATATATGTGGTATAAAATAAAAAAAACATACAATAATGTATTTCCCTAAAAATATTTTTTTCCTGCTGATCCGGGCAACCCTACTCTCAAACCTTGCTCGATAAATGAGCGTAAATGTCTTGTCATTGCAGTTTTCTTTCATTCACGTTCCTGCTATTTCAGCAGCACATCAGAACCCTGACTTCACACATTTCTGTTTAACAATACAAACATTATGTGAATGCAGCCAGTGAGTAAATATGCCTCCCTTCATTTTCTTCAGAAGACGTCCAAACAGAAGAGCATTTGTATAGCTCGGTCATAAGCCACTGCCTGTAGGACAGACGCTTTGCATCTTTCCATCACAGTGTCCACATGGTATGCACCTGAAATTAAATAATAATCAAAAGTAGGAAAAACACTATATATTTTTTCATTTCTCAAAAAACAGATCAGCTTCAGTCTGTTCTCAAACAGGCGGCACTGGAAGGCAATGTTTGGCTCTCTCTGTATGGCTGAATGGTTAGAGGAAGAGAGGCTGAAAAACCCTCGGTGTGCCATATAAACCCACGGGCAGCATGCCAAAATAACACCGGTCTACAGCTCTTCAGACATCCCCACAGACCCAACATTCAGTTGAGAAGCCTCTCAATGAAATCAATCATAAACATAAAGGTAGACACACTAAAACCATTCACAGCAGTTGTAGCAAGAACATAATTGAATGACAATCCATAAACAGCATGGTAGTACAGTGGTACTCTGGTAACAGTAGTACATTACAACTCCGTAATGATACTGATATAAGTCTCGCAAACCTCAAGCACTCAAAACGTGCTTCATTTCCATATACAGTAAGAGCCTTTTCGAATGACTCAAAAAAGAAACAAGAGTTTCGTTTCGGGCATTTGTTGCAAGTACTTTTTATGGACACTCATTTGCATACACATACTCACATCTTCAGTGAAATAGAATTTATTTAGCCGTAAGAAATGACGGCACAGATTCAACAGTGCAGGAAACACTGGACAATGGTGAATCTATTCATTTTTAGCATACAACTACAGTAATACCTCGAGATAAGAGCGTCTCTACATACGAGTATTCCAAGATACGAGCAAGCCTTAGGGCAGATTTTTGCTTCTAGATACGAGTAAAGACGCTGATGCCGACGCTCGTTCACTTCAGTGTTCACTGACTTCTGTACGCGTCGCCTGCGCCTTCATAATAGCGACGATTCCTAAGAAAGTGAGTGGTAAGGATGGTAGTGAGAAGAAGAAACGCATGATGATCATGGAAATGAAGCATGAAATTGTGGATAACTATGAGCGTGTGCTCGTGTGAGTAATTGAGCAGCAGGAAGAACTGTCGATCGCTGATCGAGCTGCAGACATGGATCATACTCGGGTGTTGCAAGAGCTCAGCCGTGGCGAGGAGGAGGAGGAACCGGAGGAAAACATTTCTACAACTGAAATTAAGGAAGTGATGGCTATGTGGCAGAAGGTTTTTAAAGGGAGGCAGAAACCAATCTCACTCGATTAACAGGTCTGCGCCAAGTGAAAGTGGTCAGGTGAAAAAGGTAAGAAAGGTACGAAAACTAATCGAAAAAAGCAAAACAATAGTATAAAATAGAAAAGTAAAAAAAAAAATACGTAAGCTAAGTTCAGTTATGTTAATTTAAGTTTATGTAAGTTATGTAGTGTTCGTATCTACGTACCAACCCCCCCTCCTCCCTCCTCTGCACCTGCCACTACTGAGTGTAAAAACTTATAATTAAAACCACATCATTTTATTTGATATCACACAAATCCTTATACTGTATACTTGTGTGTGTCTAAACCAATAAAAATGTTTTTTTTTTCATTGTTACGGATCTGAAATGGATTAATTAAATTTCAAAAATCATTGTATGACCAAGATCATAGATAGTGTACATGTTATTTTCTAGCTACCACAAGAATGTGAAATGCTAATCAGAGAACCATAGAAGTTCTACTTAGCAACTGTCAGAAACCTGGTTTTGAAACCATGTTTGAGGTATAACTGTGAGTAATTTATGATGCAGGACAAAATCTCTTCAAGTAATAATAACCACAGATCTTATTTCACTCATAAATCCAAAACCACTATTCTAAAAACCCATTAGAAATTCCCCAAGGGAGCCTATGTCCAAATAAATGTCCAGGTTGGCTTACAAATGTATGCCATTATGATCCCTTTATTAGTTGTAGAATATGATGTCATACGGTTTGTTTATACGGTCTCTGTGAAATGTTAATCAGAAAAAAAGCATATAATCCGTGGCTTTGTAGAAGCTCACTGAAGTCATGATAGGAACTGAAATGACTCTAATAGTCCAGTTATCTACAGCATGACCACCCATGGGGGACAGAAGCAAATGACACACAGGGTGAGCTTGATGTGGCACATTACGTACGCTCTCCAGAAGCCTTTGATTTCCCAGCACCACTCTGATAATTTGGTTTAATTAAATTTGCTCTGTTTTTATGTGAAGGAGTCAGGCACTTCCTCAGCAGGAAGCAATTTCTATTTGAGCGGCGTGGAGCGAGTGAGTGCAGTCAACAAAACAACAATCAAACACAACTCCCAAATTGCAATTGGCCCCTCATTCGATAAGAGAGAGCGACAAGATCAGGCAAGCCCTGTTATGTCTGAGACCGGCCAAACATGTCTGATGACAGCTAACACTGTCAACTTTACGTAGAATTTTTTTTTGAAGCGGAGAATCGACATTCCAGAGTTACATCTTATCGACACAACATGCAAGGGAAATTGGCCACATTCATTTTGTGATTCACTATGGAGACAATTGGCTGTAGCAGCTTCCCATTATTTAACATTTTATGTGTAATTAATGAGTTTTATGTTGGGGTGTCATGCAGATATTGTAGCTCTTCACCTACAATGGAAAATGTGTATCTTGTAACAATGGACCCATCGCTTATCTCACATGTGTCTTGGGTCAGTAATAAATGCTTTCACTTTACAACGTGTTCAAAAAAGGTTTCACTTTATGCTAGTTAGGTTCGCTGTGCAGTTCTCTGCAGTTGCAGCTGTTTCTTCAATTAGAAGCTCTTTTGACTTTAAATCTAGAAAAATGTAACTCCTTAAGACTGTTCCAGAAACATTTATCACATAAATCATTTATCACCGAATTAAAGATCTCACCATACAATTTCATTTCCATTATAAATCCACACAATCACAAAGAATACTAAAACAGTTTGTAATAGTGTGGATTTGTTATAAAAATGACATGATATTAAAAAGCGACAGCTTTGTTATCATTTACTGTTATCATGCTTGAAGTTTCTTTCCTCTGTTAAACACAGAATCACATATTTTAAAGAATGTTGGTAACCAGACAGTTGACAGAAACCATTATATATTTTTTTAGAAAAATTCAATAGTTCTCTAAAATTCTTGTTGTGATTAATAGTCAATTTAATCTTAATCTTTAGTCTTAGTCGAAGTTAATAGTCTTGCTGTCAGTATTTGAAAAAAGCAGGTTAGTTCAAATTTTCTGAAGAGACACAAACAATCACTTTATAGGATGAACACATTGAATTCTGGCTTTTATTCACATATATACATTGATCAGTGAACAAACAGAGACTCAACCGGAGGTTGTGGAAGATCAAATGTGCTGCGTAACACAAGAATGAACCTCATTGGTTCTTGCTGAAGCTCAAATGTGCTGCGTAACAAGAATGAACCTCATTGGTTCTTGCTGAAGCTCAAATGTGATCGTGTTTTCAAAAAAGTTGGACTAAAGCGTTCAATTCATATGGTTTAGTTTTACGATCTCTTGTCAAAGTTGTAACTGTGCAGCTATAAATGGAGGGACAGAAAGCTCTCAGTATTAATTTAGAATATCTGAAGATGAATGAAAGTCTTACAACACGAGGATGAGTAAATGATGACAGAATTTTCATTTTTGGGTGAACTAACCTTTTAAAGTGCACTTTTTCTTTTTGCAATTTTCATAACACACTAATCACATTCATTCATTCTATAAAACTCCAAAGAATAGTGCAAAAGAGCGCAAATTGGGATGCACATAATGAATATTCTACTCTATTTAGTGCTTGAAAACTTGTCCACCGTTTTTCACTTGTGAGGTAATCTAGAATGCAGAACTGTTTCATTCAAATCAAGGAAATCTTGAAACTCGAGGAATAATTTCAGCTCTTGTTGGTATGCTGTTCATCTTTATCACCATCAGGAATATGTCTCTACTAAACATCATTTGCCTTTATCATTTGCATTTGTACAGTTTAGTCAAAGTTGGACCTAGAAATTATTTAAATGATGCAGCATTAACAATCCATCTACAATGATGATTTACATATTTCCTGTCTGAACAATTTGAAAGCAGACACACCAAAGTCTAACTTCAAACAAGTTACATGCACTGCCCTTAACATCATCTGTTTGACAGCAGACAACTTTAACATGAATTAATCAGTGATTATGAGAGAAACTTCATGTGTGAAAAGCTGAATTCTAGTGCTTCCTGTTTCCTTGACTACAACACTTGGGTCACTGACTGTACCTGCATGAGTATGTTCTCTACTCTACCGAATCAAAGCAGTTCAAATTTTTGCATCCTGGCTGTTTGTTCTTTAATGATCATTAGCAGAACATCTGGTTTTATTCTGTTTACTCACATTGAACATCACATCTCATCTCCTGCTGTGTATCTTAGCAACAAGCGCTGAACAACAATACCATTAAGTTTAATGATAATGTAGAGAATATCCATGTATGCATTGAGGATTATATACCATCCGATCATAGTGTCCCATTTAAGAGGATTTAGCACACCCCCTATAGAAAAGAGTCCAGCCACAGCTGTAGAAAAATCCATAGATCCAATCAGACGTTCCTCAAAAGCAAGAACCGCTTCAGACTTCACAGTTCAAACTAGCTCTGTTGCATTTAAGATTCAAAGCCTTTGAGGGAAACTTCACTTTCTTTGACTCCCACCCTTTCTTTTGACATTTATGAGCAAAACTCCATGAAGCAGCAGAGCTGTGCTAACCAACATATCCTGAATTCAAAAGCCTTCTTCCACTGGTGCTCATTTGCATCGATGTTGAGAAACAGCTCCAAGGCCGGAACAGAGTCCAAAGTCCCGACAATATAAACCGTTTTTGGCAATGCTTTGTTGTAGCAAAGCATGCAATCTGGATTCTGCTATACAAGAATCATTCAGGGGAAACTCAAGTGTAAAGGACAGGTGCAGACACAGAAAAACCTGCACTGCTGCAGACTCGAGAGTGCCAGCAGTGGAACGGAGCCTGAATCCATTCTCCGCCAACCAGAAAAACACTATCTGCCTAATAAATATGTGAGGCAGGGCTTCTGTCCCGAGTGTTTGACCTCAATCCAAATGTTTTTGTGTCTCGATGCCTCTTAGATGTGGGGAAACTGATGGATTTAAGACAATACATGGTGATCCTACTTAAAAACCTGCTATGTTGTCTGCGTTCAGAGCTGTCAGGGCGTTTTAATGTCACAACAGGCTTTATTTTGTGCTGAGAGGGAACATTTACAATGAACTGATATTTACACACTTTGCTGACTTGCAGACAACAGATCTATGTAATGATGAGTTATGTGTGATTTGTTTTTAGCCGTCTTCATGCTTTTAATCATATGTAATGGCATTACCCTTATCCCTGTTCTGACCAGGAAATATAAAGATTTAAGATCAGCTACATAAAATGAGCATGCGGAAAAAAGATCTGTCTGTTTGTTTAAGATAAAGTTGTAGAAGACTATATTGTTCAATGCCGTTTCAAAGTCACTGTATGTGTATGACATTTTATTTACATAAGTTACTTAGTACATATTACACAAATCAAAGGTGTTAATTTGCCTTTTGATCAATCATAAAAGCATAAATGTGATGTGATGCTAATTTGTTTTGACCCGATCTAAAATTACGTCATTAGGTTATTCTTCAGTTCAGTTCAGTGTTCAGTTTTTGGGAAAAAAGGTTTTGTGGGGCTTAAAGTAAAAGAATGTAAGGTAATGCAACTGTCCAGAGACTGTGAAAAGATTAATTACAAATCTAAAATATTTGAAAAATAAGAAAGAAATGTTGGCATTTATCGATTTGTTACATTTTTAAATGACTTTAAAAGACTGCTTTAGTTTTTTATTTATTATTATTACATATGTTGGCCTTTTATGAATAATATAATATATATACATATACACATACATATATGCCCATACATACACACACACACAAACACACACATATAAAATATTACAATATTATATTATTATAATATTATATATACATACACACACATACATATATATATATATATATATATATATATATATATATATACACATACATATACATACATACATATATATATATATATATATATATATATATATATATATATATATATATATATATATATATATATATATATCTTCTCAAGACAGTGAGTTCTACAATTGTTCCTTAACTTAATTAAACAAAATTAATTTATGAACTAGAAGCATACTTTCCACAATTATTTTGATTTACGGAGCGTTTATATATTTATATGTATATTGAAAATAAATATATATATTTATTGAAAGTGCTTGAACAGTATTTTATACTTTTTAATAGATAATTACCCCACAGAACAATTTTTAGAGCCAGTAAATCAAAACAAGGAGAAGCATGTAGAAATGTATACTCATGTCTCATAAATAACAAATTATTTATTATGCATAGGTTAAGGAAGATTAAATCTATGGAAGTGTAGAACTCTTAAGCCGATTGACACGTTGAAATAATTCTTATTTAAGCTCAATCAAATGTCAGTTGTATTGAAACATCCCGTGTCTCTTAAACAGACAGGAGCCAAACTGGGAAATCAACAGATGACTCCTGTCTCTGTCGATAATAAGCTATGCGTAGAGTCTCAGACACTTAATCATCCAGACTTACTCATTCCGTTACATTGCACTTTTCCCTGAATCGGAATGCAGGGAATTCCATCGTATAAATAAATAGCACTGGGATAAAGAGTCCGTCTGTCGTCTCTCACGCGCGCCATACAAGACGCATGAGAGAAGTTGAGCGAATATGTAGTCATAGTCTCACAGATATTTCTCCCTCCGCGCAACTTTTCCAGTCATGTAGCGTTCGGGTGGGCTAATATTAAAGGACCACTTACCCCAGACGACCATCCGTGGGTCAGCTGTTTCTCCGGTCTCGAGTTTATATGGTCAGCGCCGGCTCCGCGAGCTCACAGCGGCGCTCAAACAACATGCTGTATTTACAAATGATGACAGAGGACAGTGCGAGTGAGGCTGTAGAGCTGCAGTGCGCACTGAGATGTGTGCCGACACACACACATACACACACACCGCACCGCACAGGTCCGGTCCAGGGCTGCTGTGACTCTGCCTGCGATCCTCCGCTACACTTCACAGATGCATAGGGGTGGAGTGACAGATCCCAGCGGCGCAATGGCTCATGGGAAGTGTAGTTCTACACATGCAGCCACTGCAACAAAGCATCGGAAGAGGGTGTGTTGTTGCTGCTTTCAGTTTGTGGTCTTGATGTTGTGAAAATGAAAATGGCCAAAAATAATCTTAGTAACGACAGTTTATGTCTTGAGATCTTTTTCGATTTGTCTGTTGCATTTTAAGCGAGGCCTTTAGTAATGTGTGTAATATTGTGATGCTTTCATCGAAGGCCATATACATTTAAGCCAATTAAATATTTTATTATTGATATACAAATATAATTAACTTGTACATTACATTTTAACTTGACATGAAATATAGCTGAACTACAGCTTTTAGATGTTTTGCATTTTGCAAAAAATAAGTTTATATATAGCTTTTTACTGCTGTTTAAAAAGTCTGTTTAGTCATATTATTGGAATAGTTCAATAGGAATATGTACAGGGTTTTGTGTGTGTGTGTGTGTGTGTGTGTGTGTGTGTGTGTGTGTGTGTGTGTGTGTTTAAATGTTGTAGATTTAAGTAGCAAATGAGAATCAATACATTTATCAAATATATTTTGAGACAAAGACCTTAATGATTTTCAATTTTGTTCAAGCAAATAAAGCAACAGTTTTTTAATAACAGAAAAACTGTACTGTAAAGCTATATTAAATTACTGCAGGATCTCATTCAATGCTTTCAGAATCTTTTCTTTTTAAATACATTTTTTTCTGTATTTTTAAAATAATAATATTTTAATGACAGTATATTTAGTTGTATGTTTACATATATATTTATATTTTATATTTAGTGAACAAAAACAAATAATTTTATTTATCAAAATAAGCAACAACAACAACAAAAATTCCAACTTTGCATAAATGATTGTTTTGAACAAGTATTAACTTAGACGAAACGTATTACTTTTGTGTAAATATTTTGTGCCTTTTTTCCCCATGCCGGTGAGCCTTTTACCCCACTTTACCACCTCATACATTTCTAAGATTTTTAAACAAACAAAACACCTTTATGATTTATTGTCATACAAAATCTCTTACTTGAGTAATGGATTTTTATTTCTGCAATTAAACTCTTATTGGAATATTGAAAAGCACATTTTACCTAAGGAGTTGTAACATACACACACACACACACACACACACAAACACACATACACACATCCATACATCCATACATTATGCACTGTAATAATTTCAGTATCGGGTCCCACCCTACAGTGCTTCTTTCTAAACACAGTATCCAATGTTTGCTATCTGACTTCCTGGGGTGCATCCAAAACTATAATTAGAACAAAAAGCAATGACAGCAGTTCTGAAATAGCTTTTTGACGTGCATTATAAAGGGCTAACCCCTCCCTTGAGGGTTCTGCCTTATTGTTTATGTTTAGGTACTTGTAGCTTTCTTTATTTTGGATTATGGTGGCAGGAGCATTCATTTTCATTGTTTCAGTAAGGAAAAGAGAAACTTGTTTTTTGAAAGGGCTTGATAGGAAGTTCAGCCTTCAAGCTTGTGTGTAAATATAGTTCTAATGTGTGACCAAACTGTGTACTTAGTTTTTCAGGAAAGAACACTTCGGTCATCAGAAGCATGAGAACGGGGCCTTACTAAAACATTAGTATATGTGTAAGTGACAAGATATTTTTGGCATAATGAGAAAGAGTCAACTTGTTAGTTCCTCAAAATAGCATTTTACATGGGCCTAATACAGTTAAGTAGGCCTTTGCAAGATATTTATTATTCAAAATTATGTCTGTTTAAATACTTTGGCAATATTACTTTTTTTATTAGTTAAAATATTACTAATTTAACTGTTAACAATGAACATGCATATATGAGTATATTAATAATATTCAGTCTTGAGGCCTTATACATTTTATGTCAGTATAAACTTCTGAAATATAGCACAGTTCAATATTCTTCAGCATGATACAGTATATATAAACTCATATTCATATAAAAACTTATATAATAACTTATTTAAAGTAAGACTAAGACTGACTTGTGACCAAACCGCCATGCTCTTATCTGATCCCTCAACTGTGCCAAAAATAGCTAAAAGTATTTTTATGTGCTTGTTTATTTAAGTGTTCAAGCTGACTATAATCAATTCAAAAGGACAGGGCATACACATATTAGGTAAGTGTTTTGCTGGTTATTGGCACAATATGAATTGATTAACATGATTTGTTGTTAAATGCATTTGAATTCATTAACGTTGAGGGCTGTGCAACAGATTATGCACGATTGATCGGGCAAGATGAAACTATACAAAAATAAACTCAATGAACTCAACATAACATGATGTGGAAGGTAAAGCGAAGAATAATACACTGAACACTTGCGCCACCTACTGGATATGTTTCATGTTGTGTAAATGAAATGCTGTTCACTGAAAATGTACTGATCATTACGTTACAAATTTTTGTGAACATTTCTATATTATTTTACTAATACAGACTGTTTTATTTCATTACAAAATTGACTCATAATGAATCAAAGAAATTCAGTAATTAAAGCAATTTAATGCATTTAATGGAAGCATTAAAGTATGGAATTAAGCATGGAAGCTGTTTAGAAGCATAACAATTATACATTTGAATAAAATATAAATATTATAAATATCAATATAATATAAGAAATTAAATTAATGAATGAATAAGAAGGGTAATATAAATAATATCACATATGAAACGAAATAACTATCCAAAAATGTATGCATCATCTTTTTGAGCTTAAAATACTTTGAAATTCTGCTTGACAGAAAAACAGCTGCTTCGGTGAAAATTACCATATTGCCTTTGAAACAATACTTTTATATTTTTGTTCATATTTTTATAATGCAATTTTTTTATATCTAATTTTAATGCATTTTGCTGTACAATTCAAACAGCAGTAATGAAGTAAGATAAAATAAAACACATTCACAACATATTAAATTAATTTAACAGAGACAGGGTTGTTTTAGCTTTAGATTAAAAAAAACTTAGTAGAAGCTTTCATATTTTTTATTGAACTTTCAAAATTACATTATTACATAATTCAAGCTCTTAAAACATTTTTCAAGTAGAAATTAAAATAGCCATAATTTAATAAAATAAAATAAAACGAAATGAAATTAAATGAAATGAAAAAGGTTAAACATAAATTTAAGTCAATTACAAAGAGGTTCAATTAATTAAACAGAGAGACAATTATTTAGGCTTTTTTGATTTATAAAAGCTTTATAGAATCTAAATTAACTGTAAAAGGCTGTTTGAAAATGAGCGAAATTGGGTTCCCTTTTATAGATTCAGTCTGATGAATATAAAATGTCCTACTAACAAAAACAAATCGATATAATACATAACATATATTTTCCTTGTAAGGAATAAGTCATATTACTTCATTTGAATGAAGTAAAATAGATAATACATGTAAGCCAAGGTTGCAATTCATTTTAGCACTTAGAAATTGTGACGCTTTCATATTTTGTGTTGACCAGCCTTGCTCCATACGTCATCAGCAGCAGGTGAAAGTTCATGAGGAGAAAGATGGCGGCGTCCAGGGGAGCAGTAGCGTTAAAGACGGTTAAGAAAATTATTGTACAGTTTTGCCCCTTTGAATCTAATGTCCGCTCCACAAGGTAACCACACATCACACACATCGAATTACTTTGAATGAGCGTGATTAATATTGAACAGGTCTGTCTGTTAAAGTAAAATTTTGAGTATGAGCATGACTGTTTTTTGTCCTGCAATAGCGCTCGTAGGGACGTGATATATGATGCCACTTGTATGTATTTTGACACCGGACATTTCACGTTAGCGGACCAAAGTGCACAGGCATATCCTAAATATGTGCGTTAATACGCGGATTTATTGATATCGTGTAGAACTAATGTACATCGGGATTCAGTTGTGTTACGTTAACTTTCACATCTCTGGTGCCCCCTTCAGTCTAAAGGAGGTAATTGCAGCAAGCTGTCAAACTATTGAACTTGACCTAGTACAGCTGCTGCTATGAGCAGTAGTATTCACTACTCAGTAGTATTCACTATTCAAGTATTCACTACGTACTAAGCATGTACTAGTATTTCCGTATTATTCCCCCTACTATTGGTACGTCAAATTTCTGAACTCACTGAGTCACTTTCCAATGCCAAATTTCTTTTTTTAATGGCAATTAATTATACAGGACAATTTTCTTATCTGTTAAATGTACTGCCGTGAAATTCTTCTCAAATTTTGTTAGAACCATGCAAAATGTATTACTTTAAAATGAATCCGTTCTTGATGACAAACTACCCACTCTGTATAAATGACATTTAATGTGAGTTGTTTACTTCCAGAGTCACTTGAGGTTTGCATCCCACAATCCTCAAGTGTTTGTTGCGTAAATGAAATATGCTTTTAATTACACCTTCATAAATTCATAAGTCAGCCGCACTGTCAAGTTCCAAAAAACATTTCATTCCATCACATCCTTTATTTCTTATGTTCCTTTCCTTTCCTTCCTGCAGAGAATTTCTCATCAAGGTCGGCTCCGAAAAAGTCAGAGCCACAAATATGAATTGTGAAGTTATCACAGAAGTAAAGCATAACCAATCAGAGCCTACGGTTGACATCACATTCTGTGAGTGACCTCCGTTTAAGTCTGAATTACTCCAATATCGTAAAGAGACATTTAGCATAGTTGTGGTCTTTTGCAGTGGACGGAGAGAGGCTGGTGATGAAGGGATCCAAACTAACCACTCAAGAAATGCTCTCCGCCTTACAGACCCGCTGCAGTGCTAAAGATCCTCAGGCTAAAGCAGGAGACAAGAAGAAGTAGTGTATTCTATATTATGTATTTATATGTGCTTATATGTGTAATAAAATGGTCATATGTTTGTGAGTTTTGGTGAGACTTCTGAATTCAATCAACAGCCTTACTGTAGCTCAATCAGTAGAGCATTGGTGTTGACAATGCCTAGGTCATGGGTTTGATCCCAGGGAAAGCAAGAGCTGATTTAATGTGTTCTTTGAATGCAATGTAAGTCGCTTTGGATAAAAGCGTCTGCCAAATGCATAAATGTAAGCATATTCAAGCACACAACTGTATATACTCATCTACACTGGCAGACATTGTGAGAAAAATGTGAATCTGTTACTTTTACATGACGATCAGGTAATTCATGCATAACATTTTCGTGTTGAAAAATTTCTGGTGTGTTTTTATGTATTCTAAAACCTTTAATATCCTGAAAGGAGATTTACAGGTTTGTTGTTATGTACCATTCCTAATAGAGAATAGTTTGCAGAGTTCTGCACAGTAAAGTCAGTATTCCCTTCTGAATTTAGCCAAATATGCATAGCATTTGAACGGGACTTGTAAGTATTTATATGTTAGAGTCTGGTTTTCTCATTCTGATTATTTATGGGAGAGTGATGACTTTTGAATGCTTAGGAAAAAATATAGAGTTGTCTCAGTTGTAATAAGCATGTTATTACATAGTTATAAGTGTACATTGGTAACGTTTTGCATACAACAAGCTCTAATTGGTTAACTTTAGTTTAAAAATCATTTTTTACGGCATGCATTAATCTCGGTTGAAGTTTGTTAATAAAGCTAAAACATACATTCATGTTAGTTCAGGGTTCATCAACTAGACTAATATTAAACTATTGGTCTTAAAATGTATCAGTAAATATTGCGGTTAACCTTAACTACCGTAAGATGAATTAATACTGTAGAAGGATTTGTCATTGTTCACGTAAAGTAAATGAAACCTTGTCAGGCACAGTGAAAGAAGGTCGTCTTATAGTTGGTAAAACACTGAATTCCTATCCCTGTGACTGATCTTTGTGGCTGTTATCCTCTGACCCAGTGAATGTTATTTGACCGTTTGAATGGTCCCAAAAATGCGACCCGTTCCCCAGTTCTGAGTTGCGTTTGCGGGTGGGAGGTTGAGGAACTCCGCGCAGTGACGCTGGATCATCTGATTGGCTCGTGAAGTCATGCACGTGCCGGAGGAGCTGCTCAAAAACCCTGCAGTCATTCGATCAGATCAGATCAAATCTGAGCTTTGAGCTGTTGTTTGAGCGACAGGGAACATCATCTTCATCATCCAGAAAAATGGTTGACAAATTCGTGGGGACGTGGAAGATGACCACCAGCGACAACTTTGACGAGTACATGAAGGCTATAGGTATTATTCATCATCATTTAATAATTTGTTAAGAAATTAAATGCATGTTATTTTTGCAAATAGAACGGTTCAGTCAAGTTTGTCTGTGCATAATAAATTTTACCGTAAGTTAAAATATATACATATATATTATAGTTGATGGTTAGATGTCTCGTGACTGAAGGTGCGTTTCCTTTTCCAGGCGTCGGTTTCGCTACTCGTCAGGTGGGAAATCGGACCAAACCCAACCTGGTCGTGTGTGTGGATGACCAAGGGCTCATATGCATGAAGTCGCAGAGCACCTTCAAAACTACCGAGATCAAATTTAAGCTGAACGAGTCATTCGAGGAGACCACCGCAGATGATAGAAAGACTACGGTTTGTAATGCAATAGTCGGAATATTTTCAGTGCTTTGAAGTTATTTATGATATGAAGTTAACGGGCTCCTCTCTCTCTTTATCTGCAGACTGTTGTGACTCTTGAGAACGGCAAACTCGTGCAGAAACAGACCTGGGATGGCAAGGAGTCGACGATAGAGAGGGAGGTGACGGATGGGAAATTAGTAGCTGTAAGGATGCTCTTTCTTTTATTATCAGCACGTCATAGAATAGGTCATACCTAAGAAATGTTATTACATTATATAATGCTTTTAATACCATTGCTAACGCACTTTCAAAAACATTTTTATATTTTTTAAACTTAATGAAAAGTATTTGGAATTTGAAAATAAATCTAAAGAAATTATGGGTTTTTACTTTTATTAAAAAAAATAAAAAAATAAAAAAATATATATATATATATATATATATGTGTGTGTAATTCCATATATTAATATTTAGGCTGTTACAATTTTTTTTTTGTAAACTATATTTTGTAAACTTCAAATATTAATATTTAGGCTGTTACAATTTTTTTTTGTAAACTATATTTTGTAAACTTCAAATATTAATATTCAAGTTTCCCACAGAAAACTGAAAATGTTAGGAAACTTTAAAACAGTGATTTCCAGGGCCAGAAAGGTCATGAATTCTGTACTAAATAAATAAATAAATAAATATATAATGATTAAAATCCTTATCTAGTAACCATGAACAGCTAAATATGTAATAGGTATTCACATAAATAAAAAAAGCAGAATATTTTTGTGGAAAGCCCGAATATTTAACTGAACATGAATCTGTTTTTTAAAAGTTATTTTAAAATGTTACCTAATTATTCCCTTCTCAAATGTTCACATTTTTAAAGCTGAGTGGGTCGTTCAAAATAAATGAAATGACATGTAGTTTATTAATATAAACAGTACATATTTGAGTAAGTACTACATCTACAAGTACAGATTTTTACAACACTTTATTTTAAAGTGACAATTACATGTAGTAATAGCAGTAAATTATGCATAATTAAAAGTAACTAACCCTCAACCTAACCTTAACTGAAACTCTCACTGTAAAAACATTAGGTGATTAACAAGGTATGACAACGTATGTTTTTACATTGCTTTAACTCATCAAATTAAGTTAAGCAATTTTCAACTTTTTTATACGTTATACAAGATTCAACAAATTTTTAAGTACGTTTAATGTGATTTAAGTTGAAATGACTTAAATGTTCAAGTTGATTGTACTTAAAAATTTGAGGCAGCAACTTTTTTCTTTTTCTTTTTTTTTACATATATTGTTTGAGTAAATCATTTCCTATTTGCTTTCTCAGTTGAGGTGCTTATAACCATATCTTCTTTTGGCAGAAATGCACGATGGGTGATGTGGTGGCTGTAAGGACATATGTGAAGGAGGCATGAAGTTATCCAATCTGGATTTGAAGATGCCAGGCTCAGTTCAATGAGCAAAAAAGCCAAAGTGAAACGTTATTTCTCTACTGAAAATCTCATGTTATTTTTGACGCCAAAACAAATGCGTGCTGACCCTTTTAAAATGCATTTATTATCAGTCTTTATGGTGCTTTGAATAAAGTTGTTTTTATTTGCCTTCAGCTGAGTTGTGGTTTGTTGATCCCTGCTTTTTTAACATAGGCTTAGTCAAAATGCACGTGTCAACGTTTTTGAAAAAATCTAGGCCAGAGAGTTAGCGTTGACTCACAGTTAGGAATAAACTTCTCGTTTGTGCATACTCTGAAAGATATCGCATAATACAAGGCGTGAGAGGTGTTTTGTCATGAGAATAAAAGATTAAGCAATGCCTTCTCACAAATTACCGGTACATGGTGAGGTTTTTGAACTGTCAAATACTACATATCTTTCACATCCATGTATCCAAGAAATTCCTAAATTAGACACTTTAACTTCAACTGCCCTATTGTCTTAGTCTTCCATCTTTTGGAACCCTTACATATCTGTTCACATCTCAGGAAAAAAAGTGATTTATGCTTTAGTTATTCACGTAAGACCTTGGCTATGCTGGCTCAAATTGATAAAAACCTCTTTAAGGAGCAACAAAAGTGTGTTTTCTCACAGCATTTCAAATTAAATGGAGTACTGCCATTTTAAAACATCTTAAGGTTTACATCAATCCATGGTGTTCCAATGATGTTTCTGGCTGTGTATGGAAACAAGGTAATGATATTTAACTGTACGGTACTTCTGAATAAAAAGAGCTAGTGATTTGTAATTTTACCTAAACTATTACAACTTTATGCTTCTATAAAAATGATCCTAGCTGTCATCTATGAGTACTTAAAGCATTATGATTAACTCATTTACTATTTTTAAAAGCTTCTGTCTAAGGCATTCTTCGCTAAAAATGCGAGTTAACGTCACGGTGGACTGATCATGTGATTTATCTTCATTAAATGATCCAAAAGTGTTCTTATGTAGATACAGACGGTTCTTGCGTTCCCATGTCTTTTTTGGCCCTTCACCTCAGTTGGATGAAGAACATTTTCTCTTACAGTGGACTGTGTTCAAGGGTACAGAGGATATGTATTTCTTTCCTCCTTTTAGTCGAACATTTCCCTTTTTGAACATAGTTGTAGCATGCGTAACAAAATTGGAATACAACGAGTCCCCAGAGTAATTCCTTTTGACCTACACAAAGAGCAGAGAATGTTCCATCAGTGGCTACTTTCCCAGAACAGGAAAGTGTAGAGATACACTGATTGTAATTGACTGCAAAAACAGCTGAAACAGGTGGGTAATGGGCCAGCTCTCTCTGTACAGCCTATTCATTATAAACAATGCGTTTTCCTATTACCCTACCTGTATAAAGTTTAAAAGGTTGAAGGTGGTACTGGAAATGTGTTTTGAATTCATTTTTCAGACACATACAGTTGTGGTCAGATTTATTGGCACACCTGGTAAATGTGATCAAAGATGGCTGTAAAAAAATAAAAAATCAACATTGATTATCCTTTGATCTTTCATTCAGAAACATGAGCAAAAATACAACCTTTCATTGAAGTAAGAGAATTGATTAATCACATTATGAAATAAATGCTTTTCTCCAAAACATAAGTATTGGCACCCTTTTATGAAATACCTTTTACAACCTCCTTTTGCCAAGAAACAGCTCTGAGTTTTCTCCTGGAATATTTGGAGAACACCTGACAAGAGATCAGAGACCATTCCTCCATTCAGAATCTCTCCCTGTTTGCTGCAAACCCATCTGGTGGGTTTGCTTTCTTTTTTTGTTTGTTTCATCTGACATTGAATCCGGTCGCTTTTGAAGTTCCAGTCGTGTCTGACAACTGAATATGCAGGAGTTTGTTTTTGGATGAGCGAGGAGGATTTTTCTTGAAACGCTCCCAAACAACATGTGGTGCTATAGGGCCTGTTTGATTATTTATGTATTTATTTTTTTGTCTTTCTGCAATTCTCCATCTGTGATCCTTGGAGTCTTTGGCCATTCAAACTTTCCACTTTCCAACATGGACACAGGTCCTTATTCAGGAAGATTTGCACATCTTTAATTGATTGGAACTTTTCCCTCATAGTGGAAATGGGAATATTCAATGCTTAAGCTATTTTCTTACAGCCACTTTCTATTTTATGAAGCTCAACCATTTTTGCTGCACATCAGATCTACGTTCTTTGGTTTTACTCATGGCTAGACAATATCAAGTTCCTTTTCACCATGGAGTGCTGAAAAAATATATGTGAATATTAATGGGAATATACTTCAGAGATATTTTACTTTTAAAAATTCTAGCGGTGCCAATAATTGTGGCAAAACTCTTTTAGGATTTTATAATGTGATATTCACATTATTCACTTCAATTCTTTTGCTTCAATGAAAAGTTAGATTTTTGTGATTTAAAACAAGGATAAACAATGCAAATTTATTTCTACAACCATACTTGATCATATTTACCAGGGTTGCCAATAATTCTGACCACTACTGTATTATTATGTTCTAATTCTAACATATAGTTTTTCCGATCTCATTTGATTTGGGTTTGGCCCTGCGTGATGCGCCTCTTATCACCATGCTGAGATCAGAAGAGAGGAACATATGGAATGATTTACTTCATAAAAAGATGCTTGTTCTCATAACAACTGAGCCCAGACTCGTAAAAGTTAGATTACAAGCAATAGGTTTCATGTTTGTTGTCACAGAATTAAGTTCTGTTTCCCCAGTTTTTTAGAGTATTGTTGTATAGTTGTATTGTAAGAGTTATAATATTAGACATATAACAAGACAATATGCAGTATCGATATTGAATGTAAAGAAAACTTTGGCTAACATTTTATTTTACCATGTCCTTGTTACACATTACATATAGTTACCATGATAATAACTATAATTGATGCATCATTACATGCAAATAACCCTACAACAAACCTAACCCAAACATATAAGTACATGTAATTAATTAATATTACTCCGTATTAAATATATAGTCACACTGTAACAAGCACACCTAAAAACTAGAGTGTAACCAAACCATGACATAACATGACTGAAACGTGTCTTTTTGGAAAATATGTTTTATCTTTTGTAGTATTTGTTTTGTAAGAATGTTTCATTGTTGGAAGATTATTTATAAATTACATTTGCATTTATTTGTTACACAGCTATGAGTGGTCAGGTTATCCGTTTATTTTTTTTATCTTAGTCATCATGGCAATGCTTTATTACAATCTGACCTCCCACGTACAAACCGGCTCTACTTTCACGTGTCGAAACACACCGTTGATTTGAACCAGTCACTCTGCCATTAGAGAAAGCATAACAGTCAACTTGGATCACGTGTGCCTTTTAAAAATGTTTTAATACAACTACAGTCAGGAGGTACATTGAATAAACCAAAATAAGACAAATACATAAAATAAAATAAAACCTGTGGCAAACTTAACTAATCACATAAAAGCCTTGACGTCAGTGAATTTTAGTCAGAGTTGTCTGGAGAAATAAATGAGGAATGACGTAAATGGCATCCTATACCTGTCACAAAAGGTCTGTGACTTGTCCCCCCCCCCCCCCCCCCAAACTCAAAATATAGTTCAATCCAAAACGATTGTTTAATGGAAAACATGTAGAAGATTTGCTTACAAGTTCCCCACAAAATCAGCTTATTCAGCATAGTGAACCCTCTCCTCCATTGACATCTGTAAAAAAAGCACTCTGGTCCCCTACAACGTTGGAGTGGACAAGACCAAAATACTTATTTCAATACACTTCAACTCACTTGGGAAATGCAATCATGGAAGCTTTTAAAAAGACTAAAAGAAGACTAAATTAACTACATACAGGGGGCCGAATCTGCTTGACCAACTTCCGGTTAGTCTAGACTAGAGAATTAAACCCGCAACCTTTGGGTTACCAGTCTGACTCTCGAACCACAACTGCCCCATGATAGAAACATCCATTTTATGGCGACTTTAATAGACTATTTTGTTTCAATTTGTATAGGCATAATATATTGGTAAAGCTATAAAAGAACATCAACATTAATTTGGTGATTCTCCATGTAACAATGCATGTTATCTTGGTCCTTATTGACTAGCTAGAGGATCAGATCTCGTGAGCGTCTGTGTATTGCATTATGGGTGTGTGCACAGCTTGCGGGATGTCTCAGTATTGTGTGTCGGATTCACAGGGGTCCCGTCTTAGTGTGTTGACCCGCAGACTGTTTTGCTTTGGCAGATAACACTACAGGAATGAAATCATATCCTTTGAGTAACATCTGGAAAGCTGCACAGCAGGAGAGCGATCGCACCCTTCCGCTCGCTTTCCTTACGTTGCAACGGACAATCATATCGGACGGACTGTGTCTGAGATCAGGGCCAAGGTTACAGTCCCTCACACTGCAATAAAACGGTTTCCTCTTTTATTCACATGTCAGTGCAGCTTCTTTTACACACAGCGAAGGTTATAAAACCAACAGAGACCTGCAGGCTTATCCGATAATAGTCAGTTAGTATTTCTAACATGTTTGTAAATATTCCCTAGTTTATCAATGTTAATCTTGATCTCCTGAGGCCTACCATGACCTCTGTGGCTTAATTGGTCAATTCATGCCTTCACAACAGCAGCTGATTAGTTGTTGCAAAATGCTTTTGATTTGCAAATCAATCTGTCGACATAGTTGCTGAAAAGGGCTTTGAGTTCACTTTAGTTGCCTGGTGGGAATCAGGGTTGCTATGTGTCAGTTGAGTCAGGGCTCATATCAGCAGGGGCTTCTGGGAAGCGTGTTGCTATGCAACTAGCCTGTTGCACTCCAAATCCAGCTCGAAACACAAAGAGCTGCAGTGGTCACTGAAGGAGGGACGTCTGTGGATAAAGAATCCATTTATTAGTTCATATTTGCAAGAAACTAGGCTGGAAGATTTGAGTGAATAGCTCATGTTTTAAAGTTGAGAAATGGCTGTAAAATGCAAGAATCTTTCTCTTATTACTCCCATAAAGAAATGAACAAAAAGTAGACAGTGTGGTAATTATGAGACATACAATCTAGGAAATGAACCATGTTTGATGAAAAGTTGATTAAAGATTTAATGCTTAAAGAGACGTTACATAATTTGTTTTTGTGCAACACAAAATTAAATATTTACATTTATGCATTTGGCAGATGCTTTTATCCAAAGCTACTTACATTGCATTCAAGGAACAGATTGACATTCTCAGTTCTTGCTTTCCCTGGGAATCGAACCAATGACCTTGATGTTGCAAGCACCATGGTATACTGTTTGAGCTACAGGAAAGTTTAATTAATTTTAATTTAGCATAGTCTGAACTGTGCTTCCATAAAGTAAAAATGTATGGTAATTCACTCTGTAAAATCTGCTTTTGTGTTTTTACTTGGAAAAGTTTTGCAATGGAATATTGTTGAGTAAATAAAGTAAATTAACTAACTAACTATAACTAAATAAATAAATGCTTAAAACCTGAAATTAAAAAATGAAATTGTTCACTTTTCCCTTTATGCATTACTGTTTTTCAATTATTTACATTTTTGATCTTCTTTGTTGCATTTTTTGCTTTTGGACTAAAAGAAAAAAAAGATTACTTGCGTTAGCATTCATTACTTGAAACTGTTAATGCATGAGGTCAGCTTTGTTTAAGAACACTCTAATCTGTCCAAACTCTCCCTTCAGCCATGATAACGTAGGATGTGCTAAGAAGAGCATTTTCCTTCCTCATCCTTTGGATTCATTGAGGACATGTGATCTGTAATCCCATACAGAGCACTTCTCAGTATGGAGCCTCTATAGTACAACAAAAAAAAAGAGGGCCGGTCAAAACAGCCACAGATGTTCATCCTAAATAATCGTATAGGGGTTTCTCATGGGCCTAACGGTAACAGAACACAGGTGTGACCTTGAAACTATTGAATGCTGAATACAAAGCATTAGGCTTCTCCGTCTTTTCACTTGTGAATCAGATCTAGTTGTCTTTATTGCTTAGACATGAGGTGTATGAGGCTTGGACATTTATTTAATTTCCATACAAGGATTATATGTGTTTGATACCTGATTTTTTGAAACACTGTGAATCTTTCCATTTGGGACCAGATAAAGCACGAAAGGAAGATCTTTGGAATTCTGTTTAGGATTCCTGTTAGATGTAGTTGGAGGAACCTAGTACTAATCTCAGATAAGAGAATGTGGGAGTTAAATCTCATTCCCATAACCCATCCTAAGGCTGTGAATATGGCACGTTACACAAATACAGGCCTTAAAATTCTTTAAAATAAAAAATGTGGTCAGTGAAAAGAGGGGTTTAGCCTTCAGAAAATGTTGACTGTCAGTCTCAGTTAGTCAAACTATCTTTTCTATGAAGAGTTTATTTTTTTACTTAATTTATTTTATTTTATTTTTTTCTGAATGCAACAAACATGAAGAATATTAAGTAGAAAAAAACCATATAATTATAACGCACTGTATATTTCCCATAAATGAAAGAGCTTGATATTTTCTCTAAAAATGAATGGCTATTGGAATTATGTACCAAAGATTCAAAAGATTTTATGTCCTGATTGTCACAATTCTGTTTTGTTCAGGAATGATTGTGGGAGTGTTGGAAAAAAATATTGTAACAGGGTCGAATACCACCCCCCCCCCCCCCCCCCCTCCACACTCACATACACACACACACACACATATAGGCTATACATACAAAATCATTACAACATTTTTTAAACAACATCACAATTACAATAAATTGAATGTAAATTAAACAGAATAGTCAAGAAAGCCCTCTCATAGCGATTCATAACTATTTTACATTTCTGAGGAACCTATGGCTAATTTGTATGAATTTACAGTTAGATTTAGATATTAGATTAGGGATTTTCATGCTTATGTTTTTCCAATTGCATATGTTTCTGTTCTGTGTCAAAATTGCCACCTCATAAAGTAGTTACATTTTTTCATGTGATCGGGTTGGACAGGCCAAAACCAAAAAGGATTTTAATGTCTTAATAACAATATACTTTTGAAGCCATGGTAATTGTACATTAGATAATAATAATAATAATAGTAATAATAGTAATAATAAACATGATTTGTTCCTCTAATGCTTTGATTTTAGATTTATACCCTATTTGTGAACTGTGTCACATAAATCCACTATGGTTGTCTGACCCATTATGATCCTGTCTGTTATGTTCTGAACGAACACAGCTCTCCAATCCCTTTCCGTCTAAGTCTTTGTTTTCAGCTGATCAATTTCAATACGTGTCCAGCAATGAAAAAGTACTTTTTTCCTGTTGGAGAGGAGCAAGGGAATTTGACGTCTGAGCATCATTGGCAATATGTAGCCTGTAGTTTATAGCAAAAGAGATATATCTATGTGTTTTTATTTTTGAGAGCATGAGTCTAGAGAACAATAGCTCTGTGAACACCCTTCAATTACTTTCAAACACGTACTTCCACACGCTGTAGGGGGGAGATAACATGGATCTGTGATAGCTCAGAGGAAAAGGAAGCTATAAGTCATTCACTGACCTTTCTTCTTACTGCTTGTAAACAAACCACTTACGGTTGTACTTTAATTTAACCCCCCAATTCCTCAAGGATTGAGATTTATTTCAAATTACACCAAACAGGATTTGGTGTAATTTAGGTTAAGTTCACCAGTATATCACTACCATGTCATTCCTTCAGATCAATTCTATTTCAAGAATGACAAATTTAACCCGTTACATTGTTGCTCAATGCTCTAAATGTGGAATACAAAGCAACTTTGAAGTGACGGCTGCTTGTCTTCGGCTTTGTCTGCACACAGCTGCAAGTATAGCAAACAAACATTTTCGAATGTCAGATGTTCTGGAATGCTTTATGGCTTTTCCCACGGCTAACTTTTGATCTAGAAAAGCTGAGGGGGAAGTGGCTCATGTGATCAGACAGACAGGGCCACATATAGGGTGAGAGGTTCTCTGAATGGGCCAGAGAGAGGGAGGAGGTGGGAGGTATATGAGCTCTGACCGCATGACGCCAAACCCCTCACACTGGTGCTCACCTTTGAAATGTGACATAATTAACTTAATGGGGTCTCTGTGTCAAAAAATGACTACAAATCTTATGAAAAAGGATTTGCGTGCTCTTGGCTTTCAGTTAAAGAAAAAAGTACGTAAGCAGTCTACGTATATGGATGCAATAAAGGAACTTGTTTTGTTTTCCTTTTTTTGATATATGGGTAGATGTCATGAAATACTTTTGAGTCTTTATGTGATATACACGTGCTTTTACATAGAAGTTTTGTTCTTTTAAACAAAACCAAACAAAAACAGAACGGTAAAACAAAACAAACAAAAGAGAATTTTTGTCATTTACACAAACCAAAAAAAGAAGAGAAAAATAAAACAAAACCAAACAACACATCACAAAACAAGAAAACAGAATTTTTGTACTTTTAAACAAAACAAAATAAAGTAGAAAAAAAACATTAAACCCTGAATATTTGTACTTTTAACTGAAACAAAACAGATAAAACAAAGTAAAACAAAACAAACAAAAGAGAATTATTGTACTTTTACACAAAACAAAAACAGAAAAAAACAACAAAAAAAACACAAAACAAAACAAAACAAGAAAACAGTTTTTTTTTCTTTTAAACAAAACAAAATAGAAAAAACAAAACAATAAAACCCTGTGTTTGTACTTTTAAATGAAACAGAAAACAAATTAAAACTAAACAATAAATGTTCTTCCCAATGAGATCAGACATGCTGACTCTTATAGTGCTTTTAAAACGTATTCTTCACTTAAAACATATTTTTTTAGGCTTGCATACAAGTGATCATTATTATAATGTGTTCTGTTTTGTGTTCATATAATGCATCTTTCTCTTTTAAATTTGCTATAATGTATGTTTATCCTATTTATATGTTTCTGTGCAGCGCTTTGAGGTGTAACTTTTAATATAAAATAAAGTGTATTATTATTATTAAGAAAATAAATACAAACAACATGTAAATGTTGTACTTTTAAACAAAACAAAACAGAACAAATACAAAAATAATGACAATTTGTCCCACTACCAGACTATTTAAAATGAAGAAAATTGTAAGAATAAACTTATGATATGACTTTGATTATTTGTGATTCCTTATTCATCATTCAGTTTTAAACAGAAACCTTGTAAACATAATGCAATAAAGTGTTTATCAGGGATATAGTAGTCATTTAATAAAGTTATATGCCTACAATTTTTTATATAGTAGGCAAATCTCAGTGTGAGTATGCTGACATCACATGATTTCCTGCACTGTCACCACATTTGCTTATTAAGCTCTCTTAACATCAACACTAAAATAAGGGCAAACAGTAAGACTTTGCTGAGAAATGAGATTATAAGAAACCAAGTCAGCAAAGGAAAGAGGAATCACTGCATGAAGGAATTGTATAGCTTGAAATTATTCATATTTACAGGGTCATTATGCCAAGTACAGAAAAAATACATTTAATTTAAACTTCTAGCCTGCACCACTTAAATGCGAAACTGCAAATGTAAACATTCAGTTATCTACTGAGTAATTACATACAAAAAGGCGTACTATGAAGTTTGTCCTTCCTTAGCCCATTTATTAATCAAAAGAGGGGGCTTTTTGGGAGGGTTTGTTTTGTACTTGCATGCAGGAAAGTCGATTCCTCAGTTGATTTGGGTGTGTGTGAGGATAGCAAAGCACTTAACATGTATGGGCTACAGGTCGGGACAACCAAGAATGAGAACTATAACCAGGGTGCAATTTATGAAAAATCATAAGAGATGTTTTTGAAAAGAAAAAAAAGTATTCTTAAAAATAAATCATGAATCAAAGTGGGTATTTTGTGTAGCTTTTATAGTAACATTTATAGAATAAATATGAATGTTAATGAAACATTATCAGAACATTTATAATATTGTAATCCATTGTAACATTTTTATTCTTCAAGCATTAATTTTCAATCTTATGCCTTGTCCTTTCCTCATTGTATTCCATTCCTCATTCCTCATTCACATTGTCTATGTTTGAGCAGAGACTGAGATTTCGATTTGAATGGGTTCTTTTAAATTTCAAGCTTTCTATCATTCTTATTGTGACTGAGCCATGTATACACCAAGTTTCGGTTCATATTTCAAACATTATAATCACAAAACGCAATAGCACAATGTTCTGTCAATATAAAAAATAGACTATATGACTCACATGGCTTGAGTCAGCATGAGCATGGGAATTCACCTCTGTCCTACACACAGACAAATCAAGGCACAAGACTGTACCTAAAAGAGTACAAATGCTTTGTCACTCCAACTGTACCTTTGCTGGTTACATTGGTACATTATTGTACCTTCTTGTTTGTACCTCTAAGAGGAAATGTATGCATCCCTACTGATGGAAATGTACCTTTATGTCCTGTTATGGATTGAATGTACATTTATGCATTTGGCAGACGCTTCTGTCCAAAGCAATTCACATTGCAAGGTATACTCTGACATTCTAAGTTCTTGCTTCCCTGGGAAACGAATCCATGACCTTGTCGTTTCAAGCGCCACACTCTACTGTTTGAACTATTTACATCCTGGTATTTTCCCAGAGCATTTCACAGATGTCCTGCATGATTTTTCTATCAGTAGGGTGCATACATGTTCTTGTAGAGGTACAAACAAGAAGGTACAATAATGTGCCAATGATCAGAGGTACGTTGATGTACCCTGCTAAGGCACAGTTTGAGCAACAAAGCATTTGTTTTCTTTTAGGCACATCCCTGTACCCTGATTTTTCTGTGTAGTGGCTCCTGTAATCCTATTTTTTTAGTTGTAATATTTCTAGGATTTTTATTTTTTTATCCCGTAAAATATGATGACATGCTGCTCTAATTCATTTTTACTTTTACTTAATTTGGCTAGCTGTAGTTTTCATGTTGAAATGGACTATTGTGCTTTGTGGCATTATAAAAAACCGTGCATGGATTCCGGCCACTGGAACACGATCGTGACTTGAACGATCAAAGTCGTCTCTCATCACACGAGCAGGAGCGCTGACAGTCAAAATCCATTTCTGATTTTATAGTTTAAACGTGCGTGTGTAACAGAGTTATATAGAGTATATGGGAGTTTTATTAACACAACGCAGAGAACAGTTACACGTGTTGACGCGTTTTAATTAGTTATATACAGTACTTTAAAGAAAATCTTTGTTAGATATTTTATATGACCTATTTGTGAAGTAGCATCGATCACTGTTGAGGGGGGAGTCAATTTAATCGTCAACCACTTTGTGCTGGAGCCTTTAAAGTCTGGTGGTTTCTGATTGGCTATCATTGCACACCCCCCCCCCCCCCCCCCCCCGTTTGTCAATTCAAAAAATCGTTCTTAGAGTGATTTCAAGGATATCTTTTCTGTGCCGTTATAGTTATAGTTATAGTTGTGTGGATTTTTAGATTGTGTTATCATTATAGTTATCATCCTTGGTGTGAATGGGCCTCTTAAAGAAATGCTTTGAATTAACCATGGAATGATGAAGAAAAACACGTGTTTAACACTTAAATGTTCCTTAACTGTGCAGATCCTTTGTTAATATATGTGACACAGAGGTCAAGGTTTTGAGTCATTTATTGCCACAGACATTGCACGGTTCTTGACACAACCCCAGTAGTAACAAAGTTCAAGTATAACACAATAAATTCCAGTGTATGGTGTCCTCCTCTACATTTATTGTGAGATTTCATTTTGAATACTTTAACCCCTCGCAATTCTTTGCTTCAAACCGTGCAGGTAGTATGATTATCTGTGTATCGACAGCAGACAGACACACTCACACACCTCACTCGTAATCCTCAGCCGGTGGAAGGTTCCATGCGGGTCAGCGTTTGCTAGAACCAGCTTTTATTTGCCCCTGATTATTTCTGTGCAAGTCACCTCACATCCTGTCAGGGGCGATCATCCTCACATGGGCCGATTCTGTTCCGCCTGGGGGCCTCTATTCAGGGCCCAGCACAGGCACTAGGCCGGCCAGACCTTACTCACAGGCCCAGGGCAGCCCAGTCAGCAAATACACCACCAAGAGAGAATGAGAGCAACACACAGACATATATACATCACAGTCTTTTAACAGCTGGCCACCATAACAAGCATCCAGGGACAAAACAGGGTTGCTTCCGGCGGACGGTTTTTGGAGCCGTCTGCAATTGCCCCTTTTGCATTGAAATATGGATATCTAAATAAGCACAATTAATATCAGCCAGTCAGTACATATGCTAACTGCAGAAACTCAATTTAGGACTGCTCACAAATAGAGTTTAGAACTAAAACCCATCTCTCTTTTTTAAATATAACTTTTAAGTTTGAGAATCTGTGCCATTAAATTGAACTTGGTATATATTTGTTAATACAGAACTCAACTTAAATGAATTGAGAATTTACTAGTTCATTTCCATGACTGCAAAATCATTTGAATGACATTGTCACCACCTAGTGGTAATAATGAGTCTAGATTTGAGGACTTTTTTTTAATATCAACAAAATAGGTTCTGAATGGCCATTCAATGTGACTAATTATTTAAAAAAAATAAAAACATTCCAAATATTCTAAATACGAGTACATGACCACTACATGGATAATAATAATATAGCTGGATATATGGATAATAAATAATTAGCACAATTTTGTTTAAAATAGTTTTTCAGTATAACAACTGTTAAAAATACCAAACTAACAAAAGTAAATAATTATTTTCATTTTGCCACTGTATTCATTTTTTTGCATAAACCAAATGCATAAATAATAATTTTTCTATAAATATATTTAAAAAATATTGTAATAATTAGATTAATATTATATGAGCACTCACTGTATTCATATTTTAAATAAACGAGTTTCACACGAATCATGACAGCCTGTCTGATTAACCACGACATTCTGTTACATTATAATTAACATTATCAGTCCTAATGGTGTTTGCAGACTGCACCATAATTGGAAATTACAGGGGTGCATAAGCAGTTGATGCGGTTTAATTTTGTATTACTTTTGTACTTGTGTAGCAGACATGTCTTTTTTCTATGATAAATATACTTATAGAAACTGTCTTAGGCACCGGAAGTGAAAAAACTACAAAAAGATTGGTCCAAATGTTTTGGCATAGTGGTATATTCCGGCTTGAATTAGCCGTTGTCATGGCCGCTTCCTGAGCAGATTAGCCTCTTTAGTGAGTTGAAGTCTAAATAAAACGAATCAACATGACATCGAATAGTGTGGAGGAAACGGCGAGAAACGGTCACAAATCCGACGACACTGGCAACATGACAACAACTGAGTACTGTGCGCGGCTGCAGCAGTGGATGTGGCGCTATTACTGTGGCTATGCAAGCTGGCAGAGCTGGGTGTCCATGTCCGCGCCGCTGTTTCCTCCGCCTCAGTTCGGTTGCCAGGCACCCGGCAGCTCCACATCTGCATATACCGCGACGCCCGCGGACATCGCCGCCTGGTACAACCAGACGAGTCCGCCGTCCAGCCGCCCAGCGGCTAATGCCACAGCCAGCACTACTGACAGAGGACCAGCACAGCCTGCAGGTAACTAACTGTCAATCCAGTGCTGGAGTAATTAGCTACATCATTAAACACGTTAACTTAAGCTATTAAAGAACTGAATTAAATTCATTCACATTTTATTTACCTTAGTTTACCCCCATAACCCCCAGCTGTATGTACTTTTAGTATAATATCTAATTAGCATATTAAGTCAAGTACATTACAGGTTCCGTTTAAGACTGCATTGTCTGTGTCTACTCAATATTCAGCGTAAAGACATAATGCTGTATAAAAACCAAATTACGTTATGCCAACCCTGATCTGCCTCAACCCCTACTAACAAAGTATGTTGTTGAAATTGCCAGGCAAATGCATTTATGCCTCCTCTGAGCAGCATTAAAGCCACTTATGAAGCTCTTCTGTGCCATATTTTCATTATGGTGTATGCCATGGGATACAAAAGTCTTACACCACATAAAAATGCACATAGCCATATAAGTCATATAAGTCATATATATAGCCATATAAGTCATATATTATCTGTCAGTGGAAAAAATAAATAAACTGCATTGAGAATGAAATTTTAGGTTTGTTGAATTTCTTTTGAAATTGAATCATATCTCTTTTTCTTATCTAAAATCTTTTTTCTTTCAGGTAGGGAGTACACCATCCCATCACCTCTACGTAGATTTCTGGCAGAAACGGTGGATTTCTTCCTTCTCTTCTGTGTAAAGGCAACCATAGTGTTATGGATCATGCATCTCAATGGAATGAAGTGAGTTATGTCTGAATGATTTCCTTCTGGAAATATTCTTACGCTGGACAGTTATAGATGTATTTATATATTTCTAAAATAGTAGTAGTACATCATATATATATATATATATATATATATATATATATATATATATATATATATATATATATATATATATATATATATATATATATATATATATATATATATATATATATATATATATATATATACACTGCTCAACCAAAAGTCACTGAAAATTGAAATTATAATGATTGAAATGGGTAAATGCTTAAAAGTCTGTGATTGGATTATTGTTACATCGCATTAGTTTGATCTCGATCATTATTGAAATGGATTGTTATTATAAGATCTTGACTAAAAATTGATACAACTCTTGAAAGAAATTAAGGTTGTGACGTTACGTCCATCAAGAGATACTGTACATTTTTGGTTTAGATCTTGCATTGCTCTCTGTAAAGTCTCCTTCAGCACATCCCAAAAAATTGTAAGACTGGCCAATTCATGTGAGAAAATGATTCTTCATGCTCCCTCCCTACCATTTTTTCACAAATTGAACCTGATGAATCTTGACATTTTCATCCTGGAATATGGCCATGATGTGTCTTTCTGTGTCTTTTCCATCAGTTAGGGTTAGAAGAGCAAACATAAACGTATACCATGCTAAAAACATGTTTCTTGTGCACCAAATCAACATATTAGAATGATTAGAATGAGTAATGGCTGCTAAAAATTTAACTTTCAACAAGGAATAAATGACATTTGTTTAAATATATTAAAATAGAAAAAAGTTATTTCAAATTGTAATAGGACTTTACAGTATTACTGTTTTTACTGTATCTTTGTGCAAATAAATGCTTTCTTGGTGAGCATCAGTGACTTATTTCATTACCAACTCTACAGTGTCATTTATATATATTCATATGTCTTTGATCTTCTGAACAGAGATATTTCTAAATTCATGATGCAGTTTGTTGTGGAAGAGATCGATGAGACCACATCATTGGAGGACCTGCAGAGGATGATGGTCGTGGCTTTAGCATACAGAGTCTTAGTGTGCGTCTATGAAGTGAGTGAGTCTCTTCAAGCTTCTGCCATCATTTGACCTCAATTTTACAAGCCTTGTCTCTCAATAGGTTTATAAGTTACATGTCCCCTCCCCAGAAAGTTAAATGATTACTAACTTAGTAGCAATATCTGGTGCAAAGCCACTGTAGTTGAAAAATGATTTGAATGAGTTTGTGGTTTTAAACAGCTCACACATTCCTGTGTTCTATCTTTATCTGTAGATCATCTGTATTTGGGGAGCTGGAGGTGCCACCCCGGGGAAGTTCCTGCTGGGTCTTCGAGTTGTCACATGTGACACAACAGTCCTAGTGCAGCCGAATCGGGTTTTGGTGGTACCGGCATCCAACGTCAGCTTATCTGCGTGAGTTATGAGTGTATTTATAATGTATGGTGTGACAAACTAAAATAATAATAATGTTTTCTTTTCTTTTTTGTTTTATTTTGCAGGTCCACAGTACGGGCCTTAAACAAAAACTTCTCCATCGCCTTCCTGTTCCCTATCTTTATCACTCTACTCTTTTTCCAACACAACAGAACTGTTTATGACGTTGTGGCTGGAACCATCGTGGTTCGGAGGAGAAGAGCCAGATGACCAGTCTATTTGTGTCAAAGTCATGTGAAAACGGCCCCTGTCAAACAGCAAGGGCTTACAGATGTTCTCATTATTTAATTTGAATATATCAGCATAGTATGCAGATTTAGATTAATGATCACATAGCGATTGTTTACAACACTGAGAAAAATCTGTATTCTTAGAGAAGTTACTGATCATATAACAGACAGTATTTCATGTTGGAGAAGGATGAGTGATATTAAGCTCAAAACACATGTTTTATGTAGACATGCTTGGAAATTTCATCCGAGTGGAATGTTTCACTCTAAACACCAGGTTTTCATAACTTCTTCCCAGATTCAAGCTTTACGGCCCAGACGAGGCTGTTATTAATCTTACCGAAAGCAGGGAATTGAGCTTGCGTTCATCACGTATCCTTCCACACATCCTTGCAGCCGTCCGGAATGTTCCGTTCCTGTTGTAAATTCAGTCGGTGCCTGATATGCCTCTCTACTTTTCTCAGGATTTCTTAAAAACCTGTTTTATGTTTCAGTTATGATCTTTGATATATAAAGAATATAATATTACATTTTGAAATGATCTGTCCTACAGTATTCTGCATGCCAGACACATCAGCTGTTTTGATTATCAAATGTGCATGGTTCATAAAAATGTATTAAAGTCCTTGAAGACCGTATTTTCTGAGATACATTATATTTCTTGTATCATTTACCTTTATTCATTTAGCAGATGTGTTTATCCAAAGCGACTTACAATTTGAGGAATACAGAAAGTGATTCATCCTGAAGATGAAAAAGTGCACAATAGTGCTTACAATACAAAGTTTCGCACATTATGCAAGTAGTATAAGCATGGAGAATAGAGGAACTAAGAGGACGATTTTTTTTTATAAACGTGGTTGAGGTGGTATGTGCGTGCGTGTCTTGTTAGGAAGAGATGAGTTTTCAGCTGTCTTTTGAATATTGACAAGGATTCTGCATTCCGGATGAGGGCAGGGAGATCGTTCCACCAGCAAGGAACAGTGAACGAAAATGTTCTTGAGACTGATTTTTGCCTCTCTGTGATGCTACCATGAGTCGTCGCTCATTGATCGATTGAAGGTTTCTGATAGGTGTGTAGATTTGTAGTAGTGAATGGACGTATGGGAGATGAAGAGTGGTGTTCAGTTTTAGAAGTTTGATTGCACTAGAAAAGTCCGGCCAGAAGAGCGTTGCAATAATCAAGCCTGGAAATTACTATGGCCTGTACAAGAAGTTGTGTTGCTTGCTCCGTTAGGAATGGCCTGTTCCTCCTGATGTTGTGAAGTCTTTGTGATGTGATCTTTGAAGGTCAGCTGATCCTCAAAGATTTCTACAAGATTTCTGGCAGACCTTGATGGGATAATCATTGAGGAGCCGATCTGGACGCTGAAATCCACCATCATTGAAACACTAATATGTTTTTTAGTAATATTTTTACATTTTTAGTCATTGTAGAATTTAAACATTTTTGTAATATTGTGTTGCGTTTTTTTTTAGAAACAGGGTCTATAATTTTCTCGCCACTTCGCGGTTCAAGTTTCGTGCCCTCAGTGTATTGCAGATCTTTCAAAAATATTCATCGAAAAATAAAAGTAAAAAAATATCGGCAGCCGTATTGCGGAAAGCAGCATTGCTTCATCGTGATGCGAGAGAAACGGTTTCCCAGGATGTCAGACAAAGAGAGAAACTCTCAGAGGCTTTGTACACACCCACGTGATTGGTTCCCGGTGCGAGATCGACGAATGAGAGCACAAGTGGATGTGTCCCGTGAGCTGATTGGCTGATCCTACTTTGCTGATTTTCACCTATCGCGGGGGGGGGGGGGTTCCGGTCCACATTAACCGCGATAAACGAGGGATTACTGTATAGTTATTTTTGTACATCAAGTTAAAATCGAAATATTAAATGAAAATGAGAAACGTTGCCTTGGCAATAAAATACAATACGATTTTTATTTCAGGTAACAAAAGTTTTTTTATGGTTTTAATTTTGTTCACTCATACATCAGTACAATGTTGAGAATGATGACATTATTTACCAGAGAATGAAAACAATGCTTCTTGATGACCACTAGGTGGTAATATTTGATCTTAAACATCTTGAAACTCTAATTTGACAGTCATAGTGGGGAGTTATTTGAAATGCAAAGCAAATGTCCTTTGGCTTTTTTCAATTACACAGTCACATTCCATAGATAGGGCTGTCCACATTCTCACAAGCAGAAAATGTTTCCTGATGATCACATGCCAATCAGCCAACAACAACAAAATGTTTATTTGTTCTGGTAAGAATGAGTCACTGATGTTTTAGATCTTTGAAATATAGATTTAATCCATAACCATAAGGCCTGTTTTGTTTTTCTTTCTGTTTTCCCGTTCTGGTCTCCGAGGAAATCTTGGAGTTCCAGGGGCAATTTCTCATAATTGAAACCTTGTGGATCAAATGAAGACAACAGACACACATGGGTTGTCTTAGGACAAATATGCACGCCAACATGCCCTCATGAACAATTACAAAGTGATAAAGGTTTTGAACAAACATCACAAGACAATACAAGGTCATCTGATAATACATGGTGAATGTTTCTTTTTATAAGCGCTATTAGCACTTAAAAGCTGCTCAGTGATTTTTTTTCCTCATCAAAAATAAATGATAAATGTTTAAAGTACAGTCATATGATATGTATTCCTATATCAATAACCAATAAAAGCTACTTAATTTCACATGGAGAAGGTCGTTTCATAGGGGCAGCCATATTGAGATCACATGACTATCTGAATACTGTACTCACTTTTTCCATTGAAACCTCCACATTCAGTATTGTCAAGTCAGGCTACTTTTAAGTTGGTAAAGATAAAAGCAAGATAAAAATTTAAGCATGATTTTGACTCTCTAGCTCTATCTCTACTCTCTATTTTCAGCACTTTGTTGCACAGATCTGGCAACCTTGCCCTTGTTATGGACACTTTCACTCACAGAACAAATTAATCAAGGCTAACTGCGTATATCATTTTTCTACAACAGAATCACTAATCACAAACTTACAATCAACTAGGTGTCAGTATAAGTCTAAAAAGACTTGGCAATTGCAACATGAGTAAGGCTGTGTCTGAAATTGCTAACTTTCTTGAGTATGTACTTACATTGAATAAGTAATTGCTACATGAACGCTGAACAAGTAATATATGTAGTATGAATGTAATCTAAACACACTAAATTCACCATGTTGTTATCGTTTGACCTACCATTGTCAGCGGCGTTACTAAATTGTTAAAAGCGTCCTTTGTCCACACACTTCAGAATCGCACTGGAAATAGTAGGTCATCTGGATAGTTTGAATTCGGACATACTTCTTTTGTCACATACAGTATAACTATACAGTAGGGAAGTATGTGATTTCAAATTCAGCCTAACTACATCTTTAACATAGAAACTGGCTGAAATTGCATCTTGCATACATCCCTACTACAGTGGAATCCGGATATGTTGACTGCCTCGGTTGTTGCAAAAAAGCATTGAGATAACTGAGGATCGAGATAACCAACAGCAAATATGGCGATTTATTTGATGAAGCGATCGGCATGCTATAAAAATGTACATACACTGTATATGTTTGCTAACAACAAAAGGCATATGTGCACCAACTAACAGCAGAGATTTACCAGTATACAGTAAAAAACACCTTCAATTCTCGATACAAACCTTTAATCATATTCTCCAACATTGCAAACACAATTTCGCTCACAGCGTAAACAGTCACAACACACGTGTAAAGACATTCGCTCATAACACAGTCATTTCGCTCTGCCACAGTTCTGAATAGTATTGCACTCGCGGTTACTATGGTTTCTTTACAAACTCTAAAATGCTTTGTTGCTTTTTTGCCTTTAACGGTCTGCTTGAAAACAAATGCTTCTATCAGTAACAACGTCTTTGTCAGAACAGAAGCAGGCTGTGTTTGTGTGTGTGTGTTCATCTAAGCCTCATACTCATTGGTCAGTAACCTTTTGGATGGGGATTAACCTTTTGGATGGGGATTAGGCCCACGGCACCACTTGCTGTTCGTTGAGAAGCGTAAGAATGATATGTGCTTTCACTTCAGAGAGTCTCCAAAAGTCTACAATAACTCCAGATAAAGTCGTTAGATTTGTCGCTAGTCGCTTTTTTGAAAATGTGTCGCTAGAGTGGTCTGAATACTCGCTAAATATAGTGACAAAGGCGCGAAGTTGGCAACACTGTCCGCGAGTTTTTCTGCGGCTGCACGTGCTGCACATGCAACGCGAACTGGCGGTTCCACTTCAAAAACGTCGACATAATAGGATTGGCGAGTTAACCAAGGTCGAGATAAGTGAACTCCACTGTATATAGTAGGTGAAAAACAGAATGTGAACTCAGAATATCCAGATAAAAAAAGTGTCCATAGATCCAGCGAGATTCTTTACTATTTTTTACTTTACTATCTCATGAGGCCATGGGAGATGATTTAAGCGATGCAACTGACGCTGGTTGATTACATGATAATGACAACATGGTGAATATAGTACATCCGGATTACATTCATACTACATGTCACGGTTCGCAGAGTCATTGTCTCCTATTACTGCCTGTGTATGCATGCGGGATGAGTGTGGGGGGCGTGGTCACTGATCACCGCCACCGCTATCATCACACACACCTGATCCTTATCTCCTATGCCTATTTAGTGCTCTCTCACCACACCCTTATTGTCGAGTCGTTGTCTCGCCATGTTCCACGGCGACTGCTTCAGTGTTCCCGTGTTCCCGTGTTCCCGTGTTCCCGTGTTCCCGTGTTCCCGTGTTCCCGTGTTCCCGTGTTCCCGTGTTCCCGTGTTCCCGTGTTCCCGTGTTCCCGTGTTCCCGTGTTCCCGTGTTCCCGTGTTCCCGTGTTCCCGTGTTCCCGTGTTCCCGTGTTCCCGTGTTCCCGTGTTCCCGACTCCCGTGTCTGCGTCTTCCTGTATCCAGCGTCATTGTCAGCGTGAGTGTCAGCGTCAGAGTCAGAGTGTCTTCGTGTCCCAACCTGCTGTTCCGTGTTTCACTCTCCACGCCACGCACCTTGGATTACTCTGCACTGCACCGTCCATCGTCTGCCCATTGAGTCCCTGCGCCGCCTGCTTCATCTGGACATAACCTCTCAGTTACTCATCTCATTCAATAAATATACATTTGCATTTGAATCCGGCGTTGTGTTTTCCTGACACTACACACACTCATACTATGTAGAACATTGTCGTGAACTGATTACTTATTCAATATCAGTACCCACTCAAGAGAGAATGTGATTTTGTGTGCCACATAAATTTCCAGTTAAAAATAAAAACTTAACATTGTTTTATTCTCATTCTCAAACAAACTTAAATGTCATTAAGAGCAGCCTTGCTCTTTTTTTGTGTGGTCTGCCAGTTTGTCTCATATCTTTACTCACCTACAGGCCCACCAATGTCTGCCCGTCATTTCTAATGTGAATTTTATTGGGTTGCACATCTGGTTTGGCTGGCCAGCTGTGCTTGACAAGGTCACTGGGTTCACAGCTGCCGTCTCTTCCCACATCCTCTTCATCCGGGATTCTGGTAAAGCCGTCCCCATGGATAGTTCTTCACCCTGCCGAGAGGACTGAATGGCAGGCTCAAGACAACTTGATATGCTTGTTTTGTTTGCCACTGAGCCGCAGCCCAGCCTGCGACTGACAGCATGCTCAAATTATTAGTTGCATTAGTCTTGATTTCCAATGTGAAAAACAGACATTATATTTATTAATATTGTGCCACAGGAGCATCATCTGAGTGGTTAAAGTGATGGACTTTAACCAGTGGTGTTTCCAATGCAGATTTGAATCTTGCTTGTAACATAAGGCATGTTAAAAAGCTCATAAGCTAATTTCTTTCTAATTTCTTTTTAGTCACATCATTATAGGATTCTAAGTAGTTTTTTGTCCAATGTTACTATTCTGGATTGAGCTTTAGTTTTATATTATATCCTAATGACAAAAAAAAAAAAAAAAAAAAAAAACCACACAGGCTCTGGTGAGTTTTATTATTACTTATTATTAAACACTACTATGGAAAAGTTAAAGTTTTGAATTCCTTCAGATATACTGATTTGGTGCTCACAAAACATTTCTTAGTTGTGCTGCTTAATATTTTTGTGGAAAATGTGAAATATCTTTTTTCAGGATTCTATTCTGAACAGAAAGCGCAAAAGTATTTATTTGAAACAGAAAAATGTTAATATTATAAATGTTACTGTAATTGTTTTAACAATTTAATGCATTAATAAAAGTATTTATTTATGAAAAACAGATTTCTATTAACCTTTTTATTTTACATATACATATATATTATTTATTTTTATTTTTTTGTGATAATTTGCTTTAAAATTATAAGTATTTTAGTTACACCAGTAGACATGACTTAAATTGAACGCATGCATGATATGCAAATTGGGTTATTTTATCGTTGCCAATGATTTTCAGTCTGATTATGGTGACAAGAAAACTCTGAGAATCAGTATTTAACTAACCCAAATGGCCTATTAATCAACATTTCTAATAAATATTTGACACATAATTTTTTGTATCTGATGGTGTTCTGTCTGTATCACACAATTTGTGAGACAAGCACATAAACAAAGGGGAAAGTCTCTGAACATGTTGGATGTTATCCAAAATAATTCAGGCATAATTACTGTTCAGTTAGTTTTGTATTCTGTTTTATCCCAGTACTTAAGAATCAGTGACCCACTACCTGTGAAACAAAATTCACTTTGCACTTTTATCTCTAGTACACCTGAAAACAGTGCCTCATTAAAATGACTCTTTTTGTGTTTTGTGTATTGTGTGCTGCTCACTGTGAATCAGGAGAGACGAGGTGACTAATTAGGGAACTTCACAGCGAGAGGAGCTGGTGAGGATGCTTGTGACAATAACAAGCCCCGTCGACAGGAAGGAACTATGCTGAGCTGCTCCCACAGCGATCCACAGCACTGAACGCAGAGCGGAGTATTAATGCCTTGACTTAATGAGGCCTGTTTGGAGAGTAATAGAGCAAACCCGTCTGTTTACAACAGGTTACATTTGGCTGACCTATTTTTTTTAATGCACGATGTTCAGGAATGGTTTTAATATGAATGTTATTGCACACCTGCCAAAACAGGGCACAAGGTTATTCAATTTATATAGTGTTTTTAATTTATTTATTTATTTTTGTTGCATGAAGATTCTTTTTTAAGTGTAAAGTAACTACTTTCAGTGAATACAAATAAAAAAAGTCATCATTTTTTACTCTTTACAAAGTTATTTGGATCGTCAAATTATAAAACGGTCATCATGACCTACCTAGGTCTAAATGTTTTTCTTATGAAAAAATGTTTTTTCCCCCACCTGGACTTTGTAAATGCTATGAATAAATTGTACTTTTATTTGGCCACAGATATAGCAGTGATACATTTTCTTCAGGTTTCTTTGATGAATATAAAGTTAAAAAGAAAAGCTTTTATTTGAAATGTCCTTGCTGCATTAAAAAACAAAACAAAACAAACAAAAAACGTACTGACTTCAAACTTTTGATTTGAATGGTACTTACATAAACATATTTTATGTTCATTGTAATAGTTAGAAATGGTGCATTTGAAATGAAATGCACTTTGCAATAGTATCAAGCTGAAAAAATTTATGAATCTGGTTGCATCTGGTTCATTCTGGTTCTCCAGCACCAGTTACTGCCGACCAACCAATGTCTGATCAATATACAACATACACAGTTGTATAAAAAACTTGTCTGGTATCAGAATTCTGGCATAATGGCAAGTCTGATGATTGAACTTCACAGCATATTATTACAGAACAATCATTTTGGTGATAATCCAAGGATTTTCCACTTCCTTTCAGAATTGAAAAATGTGTCCCTGTCTTCTCTGCTCTGTGTAGAGAGACTTTAAATAGCCTCCATTAATCCTTATGCATTCATAATCACTAGCTCTCTGCCATTTTTATCACTCTAAGAGCTGAAATCACCAATGAAGCCAAAGCCATATATTACAAGCAGTCCATCTTGCAGATCCCTATACTCCCCTTCCGAAACTGAAAGGCAGAGTTGTTAAGACGTGGTCTAATCGGGTTTCCTACGTTGGAACAGAAGGAGAATTAGTGCCTTTCAAAAAAGAAGTCATACTGTGCACGAATAACTGCACTGCTGCTGTGTGCTGATACCGCTGTGGTGAAGTCTGAACCGATTGACCTTATTTAGTGTGACTCTGGATTTCAGTATTTTCCTCATGCACATGTGATGTGCTAAACAGCTTTACTAAAGTTAGAAATTCACTCGCATTTTAAGAAAGCATCTTACACAGAGCATTTGCAGAAGAATTGAAGATCCGCCGCTCCACTGTGATAGTCACGCACAGGTCAGGTCTCGATGACGTCCCGCTGAGATCCAGAAAGGTCTGTGAAGTTTCTGATGAGGAGGCTTGATGGTTGTTGTCTTCCACACAATAAGATTGGTAAAGATTTTGACTGTAATTGTGTCTCGAGTGGGCCAAATGCAAAGTGGAAAGGAGAACAGGAGAATGAGAAGTGCAGTGATTGTATATTCTGTATGATCTTCAGACATGGAATCTGCTAAGTGAAAATTCCCTGCAGGAATCCATTAAGATTCAGATTCTTACCAACGCCCGGAGTTACATAAGATACTTATTCAACACTATCTGCTCTATGAGGGTCATAAAACCAGTGTTCATGCAAAGTTCCTGATGTAAACAAAGTAGCATGTACACTAAAAGGTTACATTTTTGTTGCAGCCAATTATATTATATTATATAAACATACAGTAGTACCTCAAGATACGAATGGCTCAACTTACGGAAAATCCAAGTTACGAAAGCAAAGACGAAATTTTTTACTGCTCTACATACGAAAAGTTTTCAAGATACGAAATGTTTCTGAAAGTCCGAGATTCGCCCCATAACAATTTTGAAATTCGCGCCACACGCCGCCATCTTAGTTATAGTAGACTCGCCACAATCCTCCTACTCTCCCATTGGTTACACGTACTGTAACGCGTTTGTTCTCTTGGAGAGGCCGGATAGCTCGCCTAAACATAGAGTGAACCACAAGTGAGACACAACTGTTATTCCACAGGGGTCCTTTAATAACAGGATCTGTCCATTCGACACACACCAGAGCAGTCGGCAAACAATGCTTCACTCACCATCGCGTTACCAAACAATAAAACAATAGTAAGAGCAACAGAAAAAAAAGAAAACTGGGAAAAACACCTCACACCGCATACATGCGATGCTTCCCTGCTCGTGCTCAGTTCGAACCACCTCATTACTGAACTTGAGAGAGTGAAAGAGCGCTCCGCCTTAAAGGAGCCTTACCCAATATAACTCGTTACAGTACGTATGTACGTTATCTCCCGTTTGTCCTCCTCCTCCCCTGCCGCCACTTTCGGAGATAGCCTCACTCGAAAGGTAAGCTTCGACATTTTACGTTATTTCATTGTTTATAGGTCAATTTAGCTTTATTATGAAATGTAATGGGGTGTTTTTGGAGAGCTTGGAACGGATTAGCCATTTTACATGTAAAATGTGTTCCAAGATACGAAAAACTCATTATACGAAGGCCGCCTCGGAACGGATTAATTTCGTATCTTGAGGTACCACTGTATTTATACAACAGTTATTTCCAGAAATAACAGTCCAACAGCACTTATTTATTACTCTTTGTAATGTATCACTTTACTAGACTATGTTTGGTGTCTCTTCCTTCTGCAGGCTAAACCATTAGTCCAGTGCCAGTGGGTTGGGGACAAGTGACAGTATTTTATTTGCGTTTACTTAGACCCATTGAATCCTTAACTCAAAATGATTAGTTCAAAACACAGATTCATTCAGAATTAGATTGGGTGTTGAGTCATTGAATCATTCACTCAACCCATTAGTTCAAAACACTCATTCATTCATAAAGGAGCTGTGGCTTAAATTCCTGTGGCATTGTTTGAAAATATTTTCATTAACAGAACAAAATAGACAAACTGTATCTGTATTGTGCTGGTTTGTCGTCTTTTCATGTGTTTTGTGTGGCGTGCGCCGTCTTGTTTCATGCGGACATGCGGCTATGCGCGTTTGCATTGGCCACGTGTTCATGGCTTGTCATTGTGTAACCCCACCCACCTTGTTTCCTTGTTATTAGTTTGATTTTATCCCAGCTGTTTTCCCTCATTACCCTCCTCATGTGCTCCCTATTCTATCTTCCCTTCATCACCTCTGACAGTATATTGCTAAGTTTTATATTTGCCCATAAAAATCAGAAAGTGCTTGCTTGCAGACCTGTAAACCTGTGAAATAACATTTGCATGTTTACATCACAAAAGGTGAGCCCAACTAATTAATGCTTGAAGTACTTTATAGAGCAGATAGCTTAACTATACATACTATATGCTAAAGTGTGCAGTCTGACAGTATGGGTTATTCGCTTTCTCATGATGTTTCAAGAACCCAAACAATACTCTAGCACAAAGATAAAAGTTTTTCTTGGTTTGGACCAGTTCTGGGTAGGGCCTGCAAGGGTAAGCCAAGCTCATAAGGCGTCCTGTGGAGCTGGGTCTGCAAGAACCTTGTAAAACTTCAGAAATATGTAGCTTTATCGACTAGCATGCAGTATTTATAAAGCTAATCAGCCAACAGAGAACAGATGGTAAGATATAGATTTTAGATTTAGAGGTAAATTTGTAGCTCTCAGGCAGTCCAAGCATATTCTGTCTGATGATAACTAAGGTCGGCTCGCTTGACAGATTTACAGGGAGAATATTATCTGATCTTAGTATGCATTCATGAAAGACACAGTTATTTGTTTAAAAGGATCACCCTTTTGTTTTCCGGAAAGAAGCCAAACATGTCAATCAATGCAAAGGCCTCACAAATCAGACATGTCGTTTTGTCTTTTCATGTCATGACCTCAGATTGCTTTTAATATTTTTCATAGTGAGAAGTGATGTTTGCATTTCAAAAGACCAACAGGTGGCGGCATTCAGATTGTTTCGGTCCTTTACAGATATTTGAATGCTATCACATTAATCATATAAAGACTTATGTAACAATTTAGATTAGTGTCCAACTGTCATGATTAACTAGTTTCTTATTATCATGCATATTTTATTATTATCATAGCTTTATTATGCATTACCATATTGTGAATTACCATTATGTGAATACATTGTGAAATGCTTTACCTCCTTTAGTGGAATTGATCCAAAAGTCCAGTTTTGTGTCCTTAAAGAGCTTTTACTCTACAAGATTCTGTGTACAGGTTTTTGATCCAATAACCTCAATACAGTAGTCTTTAATAGAAGAAAATTACTTGTCATCCAATATTTTGTATCAACTTGGATAATTTAGAAATTTAATCTGGTCGTGATGAAAACTATAACTGAGCTGAAACTAATTGTATGCTTCCTAATAATCTAACAAAAATGGCAGCATTCATTTTGAAAATAGCAAAGGGCCTAAAACAACCCCTTGCAGCACTCCATAATTTACAACTGTTTACTTGGAAAATTACCCATTTAAAATAAACAAAATGGTAATGGTCAGATAGGCATGATCTTCTAAACAACCTAAATGCCTGTCTCTGAATACTAGCGCAATTATGTCATGATCAATAGTGTCGAACGCAGCACAAAGGTCAAATAAAACTAGTATTGAGATGCAGCCTTGGTCAGAAGCTTAAGATAAGTCATTTGCAATTTTAATGAGTGCAATTTCTATGCTATGATGGGGCCCGAATCCGGACTGAAGGCTTAATAACGCCAGCATGAAGGGTCTTGGGACTTGATAGTTAATAATATTTAGAACAGGCGCTGTGAAGATGCTTTTCCTCTTTCAGTAATATAGTGGGTATTGGATCTAATGAACATATTGTTGATTTAGATGCAATCCTAATGTTATTTAGCTCTTCCTGTCATATAGTTGTGAAGCATAGCAATTGTTCTTGAGGAATGATAATTGAGGCTGAATCATAAAACAATATCAAAGTGTTTACAAAACATTTACAATTGTATTTCTGATGTCAATTTTGTCAGTAAAGTAATTCGTGAAGTTATTACTACTAAACTATGATGAAATATTCAGTTTAGGTGACGTTTGTGTGTTTGTTAATCCAACCACTGTACTAAATAAAATGCTTGGATTGTTTTGGTTATTTTTAATGAGCTCTTAGAGCCTTTTTTAAATAATGGGACATATTGTCTTTCCATGCGACCCTAAAGAATAAATGAGTTTGTTTCCATTTGCACTCTAAGTTAAGAGTTTTTCTCTTGAGAGCGTAACTAATACTGTTGCACCATGGTAAAGTACTTTTCCCTCTAAGCTTTTTTAATCTGATGGGTGCAACAGTTTCTAATGTAGTAGATAAAGTCCTCACACTAATATTCATTTCAAGTTTATTTGTGTTTATGGGAATACTGAGCAGTTGAGACAGATAAGGCAGGTTAGGTTTAATGGTTGGGATAATTGTTCTTCCTTGGGCGATAACTCAAAGTGCTATGGCAAATATTAGTAGTATGCAGTTTGCACATTACAAGGTATTGATCAGTGACATCACTGCAAGAGAGAGGGGGAAGTTATATATATATTTTAAAATATTTTTTACGCAGATAAATCATTTAATAAATACTGCAATATTCCATAAAAAATAAGAACCCTTCATGGAGACTTTAAATGCCAACTTGGAAAGCAACGTTTCATTGCATTACATCAGTAAGCATCCTCACACTGGTTGATTCATTCTCTTTGCATACAGATAACAGATTTTCACAAGCACCAGATCCAATTTTCCCTTAGCTTAGTGGATGTCTTCCATTGTGTCTGATCCAGACTCTTTGAAAATGTCTTTGAGAGGAGATGTGAGGCTTTAGGGGGCTGGCTGCAGAAGAATGAAGGCGCAGTGGATCTTTGTTGAAACTATTTACTAATGTTTCAGGGTTTTACATAGTCTGAATAAATGAGTAGTCTTATGCCCATAACAACCAGGGCTTCAGCTGTCAGACCCCATGGCAATAACCATAAGGTGCCCACTGAAATGGCCCCGAGGGCTGTCTGGCATTCTTTCATTCCTTCGCAGATGTTTTTCACATGTCTGGGTGAGATTAGTATAAAACAGACAAAAGAACAGCAGGATAGTCAAAAGTGTTTCACGTTGTGTAACGTGTAAAGTGACAGAACAGTCTTCACTAAATCTAAAGATTTCAGAAAGCTGAATAGGCACCCGACTGTGTTTTTTCAACAGTATGCAGTGGCTGTGTGTGTCAGCACTGCCCTGTTCACCAGATGCCATTGATTTACTACTTTCCACAAGGCACTCTGGAGGAGGAAGCTCATTGGCTGCCTGCATCTCCGGTGTCAGAAGCTCCTCCACCAATCAGAGGTCTTCTGGGCCACAGATATCTAAAGTAGTAATAATGTGGAATGTGCTGCCTCAACATGTGCTGTCAGCTGTAAAGTGTAGTACTAAAAGCTCTTGGGCTTGCTGGAAGGAGCATAGAAAGAAGTGGAGAAACAAGGGGAGTGAGGGGAAGAACTAAACACTTGATGACAAGTGATTACAGTTTATGTTGTAAGGCTGTAGACTGTGGCTGTGCACTATATCTCAGTTAATTCAGTTACATCTGTCTAATATCTATCTATCTATCTATCTATCTATCTATCTATCTATCTATCTATCTATCTATCCATCTAACATTCAAAATTCTATCTATCTATCTATCATTCTAAATTCTATCTATCTATATATCTATCTAACATTCAAAATTCTATCTATCTAATATTCAAAATTCTATCTATCTATCTATCTATCTATCTATCTATCTATCTATCTATCTATCTATCTATCTATCTATCTATCTATCTATCTATCTATCTATCTATCTATCTATCTATCTATCTATCTATCTAACATTCAAAATTCTATCTATCTATGTCTAAAAAAACATTATTAATTTCTTTAGATTTGTAGTTGCATGTACTTATTTGCTTATGTTTGCTTGTGAGTCAGTGGAACATTTCAGTTGTGTATGCAGTGCTTTATGTAAGTACCATGTTTTTCACCAACAGTGATATTGATGTAACTCATTAAGGGCACCTGTTGCTCAAGACAGACTAGATTAGACACGTGGACGTAAAGAAAGTGATCTGACTCGGAGAGTTGGAAAGTTAAGAAATATAAGTTCAAATACATATGTGCAAGGCAGAAAATAGACTGGAATTTCAGTGTGTATTTACGTTTGTCTGACTAAGCATGACCTGTTGCTGTTGCTTTATGTGTTTATTTGAAACAGTGCATGTATGTCTGAGATCTTGCACTGAGTATCTGTATGTGTGGGTGTGTGGTAACTGGTATCATATTACTGGAACAAGCTCAGCTACCGATAATCTTGTTTACACAGACATTAGAGCCCCTCACTCAAAGCTTCTATGCTGGCTTGGCTGGCCTCTCCTTCACTCCCTATAAAAGTATGGGCTGCAGCCCAACTTCTCGTGGTTGTGTTTCTCTGCGCAAACACAACGCTCTCTGTGTGGGAAAAGACAAGCGCTGGTGACTCACAGGCCATGTTTCCAGGCACAAAACCCCCTCTGTAAGGCTTTGGTGACCCTGGGAATTACTAAACATCACAGCAGAGACTGTTCAAAATCTCCCCACCTGTAACACTTGCCGAACTTCCCTTTTGGGAAAATCCAACATAAGATGGTTAAAATGGTTGCTGGTTCCTGGGTTCTAGCTGGTCCAAGATGGTCTAAATGATTGAAATTATTCTTACTATTTTAATAAGGAAATTTAACTAATCTTTAAATAATTTCATTATACAGTAGTAATTAAAAATAAGCACATTTCGTTAGTTAATTTTTTTTAGTTTTTGTTTCATGGTAACACAATAGCTTGCAATAAAACCTAATGTAATAAAAACTATACTGACATACGAAAACAAAAAATGACAAAGCACAACAAAATTACTAAAACTTTAACAATAATTTCAATGAAAATAGAAAATAGAAAAATAAAATCTATTTCTAAATATTAACAAAAACGAGTATAGCATTCGTACTACTGTAAAATATCACTGGACTTTTATTGGGAGTCCTAAAATATTAAAAATAAAATAACAATTAAATAAACTGAAAACATTTTGGGGGGAACTTAACAAAATTAATACACATGTAAGGCAAATAGAAATAAAAATGAAATAAAAAAATTGGACTTGGATGAGTTAACAACCAGTTTGAACCAGCTAATGACCAGCTACCAACTTCAGCTGGATTTTTTCCAGCAATGTTATTATATCTATATTCATAAAATACACATGTGCAGCTCTAATAAACTTGTTTTAGCTGAGATCAGGCACCTGCTTAACTCTCATGGCCTAGTTCTGCTGCTGACAGGGCCAGACAGGCATGCGGTGTGTACAAATGCAAATAGTGTAGCATGTGCCCCTGACGTTCAAGCATGCGACCCAGGCTCAGAGGGACAGATTCTCCTGCAATACCCCAGGACAAGTGGCTACAATGGGGCCTCAGCAGGCGGCCCACCTAGTTCACCCGGTCAAGGTATGTACTCTATGCCGAAAGGCCTGTGGCTCATCCCTCAAAAATAATCACGAGCAGGAGTTAAAGAGACACACTTCAGATACAAAACATTATTTCAGCTGACCTTTAGTGGTTACGTCTGGTGATTACACATTCCTTTGCAAATTTTTTACTCTTTAACATGTGTTTTACATATTTAGTGTGTGAGTAAACATGGTAAACCCTATGTTATGAGGACAAAATGGCCCCACAAAGATGGCAGTATCCAAAATCCTTGTCTGTGTGGGGAAATGTTTTGGTTCCCATGAGGAAAACAGCTTATAAATCAGACTAAATTATGTTTTTTGAAAATGTAGGGGTCCCTGTGATGGGTAGTTTTAGGGGCAGGGAATTGAATATACAGTGTGCACAGGAGAAAAAAGCATTATGTCTATGAAAATTACCCATGAAAACACTACGTACACACTACATATGTGTGTGCGTATGTGTGTGTTCCTGGTAATCCCTACGTTATGGGGAAATGTCCCCACAAAGATTGCAATATCCAAAATCCTAGGACATTTTTTGCTACCTATGAGGATAACAGCGTATAAATCATACCAAGTGATGTTTTTTGAAAATATAATGAATTAATGAGGAAACGTTTCTGTGATGGCTATGTTTAGGATTAGGGGATGAAAAATGCAATGTGCACAGTATTAAAGTCATGGAATGTCCCCATAAAACATGAAAACCCAACGTGTGTTTGTATGTACAGTGGTTTACTAAAGCCCAAAGTCTGATGCCTCTAGTAAAAATGGTTCTTTAAAACTATATATATGTATATATATGTATATATATATATATATATATATATATATATATATATATATATATATTGCAGTTATATAAAACTTAAACAGTGAACCTTTAATTCAATTTTCAGTGTAGTCTCAGACTTTTAATGCATTTTTAAAGCTATGGCACTGTGTATGAGTGCCGTTTTTGTCTGCATCATTTCTACATGCATCAGCCATGATCAATACACATATAATTTGAGTTTGATAACCCACAGCTTTACGACCTTACTGATGCTGCCCACCCACCATGTTGCCCACAACACAGACTTCTGTTCCTGCCCCTGGAACCGTGCAGTACAAGACGATGCTGTATACATGAAACAAGATATGGTCACAGATGGTAGAAAAACAGCCTAATCTGTGAACCTGCTGACTGACAGTATGCATTTGAGAATGGCCTTGCGCTGTTAAGGTTTTTAAAAATAGCCCGGCAAAGATGGAGTGAGGGTTCACACAAATAATACACTCCAGCAGAGGCCAGCCATCTGTGTGTGGCTGTATGTGTTTGTGTGGGCGTGTTGTCTTGTCTCTATAACCCTGGCTCTGCAGCAGAAGTCATTTGAAGGATGCAGTAGTAACTCTGACTCATGGCTCTCAGCTGTAATGAGAGAAACTGCACCTTAATGGCGTTCGGTTACCAATAATAGCACTGCACACGACACAGATTTTTCTTATGGTGATGCTGTGAATTGACATTAAAGGGATATTTCACCAGGAAAAGTTATGTCACACATGACGTCCTCTTCTGACACACAAGAAATAGACCAAACACATATCTCATTTTTGTTTCCCTCTTAAATTGACATAAATTAATAATTAATTATAGTAATAAATTATATTTCATTATTACAATACTTTACTTGGCAAAATGTGTTATCATTTTATTTTATCATTATTATCATGTAATAAGTATGTATACGCACATACACATCCACAGACACACACACACATTCAATTTCGCTGTCTTTGTGGGGACTCTCCATAGGCGTAATGCTTTTTATACTGTACCAACTGTATCATCTATCCTCTTACACTAACCCTACCCATCACAGAAAACTTTCTACATTTTTATATTTTCAAGAAAACATAATTTAGTATGTTCATTAATCAATTTCCCTCCTGTGGACCGCTAGCTGGGTAGGTGACTAGGTGATATCAGTTTCTACTAACCTTGTGGGAACATTTGGGGGGACATTTCTCAACAGAGTAATATAAGCCTGTATATGCACACACACACACACACACACACACACACACGCATACAAACTTGATGAACTAACATATTTCATTTTATTAAACAACTCCAACAAAGATGAATAAATACTGCTCTTTGTTAGTTAATGTTAGTTATGGAAGTAATGGAACCTTATATTGTAAATGATTACCATATATGTAAAGTTTGGAGTCTATAGGACTTTTTAAATGTATTTTTAAAGAAGTGTCTTATGCTCATCGAAATTGCTTTTATTTGATAAAAAAAACTGTATTTCACACTAATATTGTGAAATATTATTAAAATTTAAAAACAGTTTTCTCTCTGGATATATTTTAAGATATTGTAATAATAATATTGTAATTTATACAGCAGACATTACAGTCGTCAGTCTTTCTCCATATTATGCTTTTGTTTTTATTATTTATGAACTATCCCTTTAAAGGTGCTAGATCAAGTGGAGATGTTTAGTGTATGTTTAGAAGCACTAGATTTCATACTGTTGCTCAGAAGAGGTGATTACACACCACTAAAAATAGTCATGGCAGTGTTGTCTAACAAGCGCCAAAGCTCATTCAGAGAAATGACAAATGCTATGGCTTACATTCAGCATATTTACATGAATGTAGCTTTGAAATCCCTTTGAATAACGTCTTTGGAGATATAATCGCTGAAGCTGTCATGCCAGTGTTGTAGGTGTTTGCGCAGGACTAGAACAACATTACAGGAAAGATTAAAAACACACTGAACTGAAACACAAACCACCGAGCCACATGAGGGCTCTACTTTGTCTTTAAAGCCCGGCGACAGGAACGATAGCAGCTTGGTTTGCTTAATGAGGGCTGTTTTTCCTCACAGAGCATTAATCAGAAGACGCTGTCAGCCGCCTCGAGAGCTAAGGGTGAGATGAGGGAGGGGGTTTTGAGAGTGATTGTGTAAGGTGAGTGTGAGGTGAATGGCTGACTGGGCACAAGTATGTCAGAAGTCTCTGGGGAAGAATGGAAAGCAACTGGTGAGAACAGATTTGAAAGGGGCCTGAAAGAATCTGTAGTTGTTCAGATGGCATTCACTCACACACACACACACACACACACACACACACACACACACACACACACACACACACACACACACACACACACACACACACACACACACACACACACACACACACGCCACATCACTACTGCTCCTTTGAGAAGTACAGCTAATGTGTGTGTGTGTGTGACCTCTGAGAAGTACATGACCTTCATTGTGTTCAGTGTAATTTCCAAGCTTGGTTAATTCTCTATTCTCAATCTCACAGTCTTTAGTGTTACTTCAAAAATCATTCTATGCTGATTTGCTGTTCAAGTAATGCTTCATATTTTTGGGGAAACCGTAATATAAATATATTACAAATATAAATAAATTTGTAACGTAATAATAAGTATTTACTGTCCCGTTTGATCCATTTAATTCATCTTTAGCAAATAAAAGCATGAATTTATTTTTAAACAATTGTACGGAGTCCAAACTTTTGAATGGTGGATGGAATATTAAAGCCCAAATTATGCTTATTTTTTGATGCGCACGCTATAGCGCATCAATTTAGCTGTACAACCTACTCCATTTGACAATATGCGCAAATGCAGGCGGTTTGCATTTGCGCTCTAGGAAAGTTTCATCTTTGTCTAGTGTCTGTGCAATTTTTCCTCAGAAGTTATAACCAATAACTAAAAACAGAAAACTTTTTATGTGTTTTGGCCATTAATTTAACAATTATAAAGGCTTTCCTGTACCTCAAAAAATTGAGAGTGGATCTTGTGATGCCAAAGCCCTGGGTTTGATTTCCAGGGAAAGCAAGACCTGATTAAAATGTCAATGTGAACCTTGAATGCAATGTAAGTCTATTTGGATAAAAAGCTTTTTGGGTTGCCTGAAAATACAAAATCAGATTCAAGTTGAAAACAATCCTGTTATGATACCTTGTAAACTAAAAAAGGTGAATTTGTGAAAATCTTTAGGCTCGTAGTCTTTCTTATCATAGTGACATCGCCAACTACTGGCCTGACATGCATAATACTGTACAGCCTTTTAAAATGTTTTCGCAGATCCGTGTGAACAGGGATGGTTTTGAGAACACTGTCGCCTGTATGTGAAAGACGCAAAGGAAAAGCTTTTGTCATGTAAGCGTTCCCTTAGTTCCTGGGCTGAGTTGCCACCTTGTGGAACAGCTGATTAGTGTAAAAACAAATACAATGCGCATTTTAAAAATCAGACGGTGCGTCACCTGAGGGGAACCACCAACTCCCCCACCCACCCCCTAGAATACAAGGGGGGCCCACAACTGGGGGGCCCAAAGCAACAGCCCAGATACTCCTGCTAAGGCCCTGACGAAATCATTCACGCACTATACGTGTGAAGAAAAGAAAGTATACTTTGGGCTTTACACTTAAACACATGATTGATTATTAAACACATTCTTTGTTTGTTTGATTAAAATCCTACTTTCAAAATCACCTTTTCAAACAGCCCAGGCAATCTCACTACATCCAATATGGGTCTTGTTTATTTACCCATTGTGCAAATATCTGACATAAGCACTTACAAACTCCCTGAAGAGAATCCAGCTGTAGGTTAAACCAGTTACTCAACCAGACTGCGAGCAGTCCCATTATGTAACTCACCAGAGGCCAGAGAGAAAGGCATTCATTTTAAACACACACACACACAAGCACACACACGCATACACGTACATTCTTTATCTATTAGCTGTTGCGAGTAATAAAGTGTGTGCACTATGTGTCAAGTTCAGGTTGCTAGGGCATGGATGAAGAAACTCAGAGGAGGCTTGATTTATTGTGCTGAATTATGTGAGACTGGGCTACAACTGGCAGTCTGCCATAGGGGGAGCCCTTGACCTAGAAACAAGTGAACAAAAAAAAACTACAAAAAAGAAAAGAAAAAAGTGAACACAGTGACAGCCACACAAAAAAGCTCCATAACCCTTCAGAAGCACCAAAGCTTGGGAGACTGTTTATCAGATGCTGCTCTTACAGTATGTTACACGCCACACAATGTTGATTCACATGCCTCTGGCCTCTTTTTAAATATGTTGTTCAGTGTAGTGCATAGATCTTAACAACCCCCCCCCCCCCCCACTCACCTTAAAAAAAGATTAAAGCTCACACAGCAGTTTCCTGAGATGACTGTGGCTGAGAATGTGATGCAGGAATTTAATTTGAATAACATTTCCGCTCTTCTCCCATCCTCTCTACAAGTCAAAGAAATGTACCGTATGTGTGTGTTTTATCCATCATAAATTAATAAGCCATAATAAAATAAAAATGCATAACTAATTAATTATGATGAACAGTTTTCATTTTTTCTCACAATCCATTTTGCTCAAACAGAACAAAGAGAAGATCATATGCAAATAATTTATTAACTTTTGTCTGTATTAGGATTTCCAGAGATTCCATTTTTTTTTATTCTTAACCACCACAAATTTCTTTTGAAACTCCAACTTTAAGGTACACTTTGTAAGTTTTGTCCCTCCTAGTGGTGTAAAAAAACTGCCTTGCATTTTGCAGAAGAACATTGTTTTGGTTGTGCTTTGATTCTGCGCGACTGTGAGGATGACTATGACCCTTCGCAATAGATAATGAAGTGTTAGAGAGCTACATATGGCAATATGTCTGTTTAATAAAATACCTCACTCACTTGTTGAATAATAAAAACGTCTTCTCTGCCTTGCTTTTACATTTTAAATCCCTCAGATTTCTATCTCCGAAAAGCCAAACCAATGTTGATTCTTGTTTTATAACCAATGTTGTCACGTTCTGTTTGCCAGCATTTTTTTTAAATGGGTGTTTTTTCCTGAAGGTTGAAGATTTAGTGCTCCATGACGACCTTTCTCCCTTGTTGTGACAACTAAAGGCAAAATTAAAGAACTTATGCGATGTCATTTCAAACAAAATCAGGCCCAAACTAACTTCACTTGGATTTTGTTTTGGGAGTTTGAAACAGTTTGCCAAAGCAAACTTTTACAGCTGGTAACCACCTTTGTACTACCATTGGTCTGTAGCAATTACATAATAGGTAAGTGTGAGCGGAGGCTACACCTTACTTCACATGGAAATCTTTTCTGGTTCATTTGCCCGGTTCAGTTGGTCAAGGTCAGACGTCCACAAGTGAAAACATGAACAGGGCTGCTTTATAATAGAAAATGAATTTGTACTGATGAAACAAGACACTGTGACACTGCTTTTCATGTTTAATACAGGAATTTTAAGCAATCGATTGCATAAAGTGGCATATAAAGAGCTCGTGCAAACAAACTAATCCACTTTGCTACGATCAGATGCTATTCCTATTTACTTATACAGTAATACCTCGGTTTACGAGCGGCTTGGTATACGAGCAAATCGGTGTACGAGCATGGAGGGTCAAATCGGTGTACGAGCATGGAGGGTCAAATCGGTGTACGAGCATGGAGGGTCAAATCGGTGTACGAGCATGGAGGGTTAAATCGGTGTACGAGCATGGAGGGTCGAATCGGTGTACGAGCATTGTATCGGTGTACGAGAAACATTTTCCCTCACCCACGTGCATGTTTTGTGTGGAAAAAATCCTAACGCTCAGCAGGTCGCGCGCATTTTTACTAGAAATATGGAACTAATTAAACTCGTAAACCGAGGTATTACTGTACGTCGATTTTGCTGTGTGTTAATTTTGTTATTGAGAGGAAAGCGAGCAGCACAGTGTATCGCCGCTCACATATTTTGAACTTTGTTTTACCCATAAGCAATGAAAAAGAACTTTGGCGTGAGTATATCAGGGCCTTAACCTACGCCACTCTCACACTACACATGAGTCAAAGTAGCAGAACTTTTCTCTATTTATGGATGTGATGAGATACACATGGGAGAGTAACATATGTATGCAATTTCCAGCAAAAACCTGTCAGATCTAAAATGTAAACACTTTTAATAGGCTTAACATATAAATAAGGGTAAGAAAAAAACATTTTGGAAGAAGAATTCATGATGTTTTGTCTCATTATGCAAAATTTGTATTCAAAGTACTCATGAAGAGAAAAAAAATGCTGTTTTGGTTGTACAAATCGTCATTATGAAACTGCTTCTTTTCCACAGAGAACTCTGCAGTCACGAGGGAGTTACGCATACATACCTGTACACGCTTCAGTGATGCTAACATCAAAGGATGGATTGAGGTCATCAGGTCCATGTGCCATTCCATCACTAATAGGAATGAAAGATTGAGGTGAAAAAATGCGATGCTGCGATAGATAGGCTCTCACGTTTTCACAGTGTACATTCTCTCAGTTAGTTAGCGTGCCGAAGGAACGTCATCTCTCTGTAGCTCTGCAGCTAATTAGCAATCACCTCATGAAAACAATCTGAAAAGAAAGAAGATGCTGCTTTTCTGATAATGCTGTGTTTGTCTGCTCTTGTTGTAGCAATGACTGAGCTTTTCCTTGACATGAGAAATCAATGTGACTGGCATTTTGTGCAGTTACACATTAGGGACACATCGCCTATCCACAGTAATATTCAGTACTGAACATTGGTGATAGAACTTTTGTACTTTGTATAAAACGGATAGTTCAGGGATAGAATATTCTATGATTATTTACTCACCCTCTTGTTCCAAACTTTTGTTCTTCTACTGAACACAAAAGAAGATATATGTGTCTTAGTGGTTTTGTTATTGTTTTTGTTTTTTTACCACACACTGAAAGTTGATGGGGCCAGCTGTGGTTTTGAACCTCACTGACTTATTTACAATGCTTTTTAACATTTACCATTTCCTTTAGTGTGTGATTTATATGTTTGTGAATGTATAACATCTGCAAAGTTAGAAAGCTCATAGTAAAATCTAACAATCACACTAGGTCAATCAGAGTAGGTAATGTAAGTAATCTACAGCAGTCATTCTCAAACATTTATGACTCAAACAATTTGACACTCTATTGTTAAGCAACTAGGAATAGCAATAAACAAATTAAAATCCGCCAATTTCCGTATCAGAATGTTTAAAATATGTATATTTATACTTGTTCTACACTCAATAACAGTAGTATCTTGAGACTTGACTCCAGTAATGACGACGATGACAGACCTGTGCGGTTCCATGAATGTGATGATGATGGTGTTACTGCACTGGTATAATGAGGCCTTTATATCAGTTCGGGATCATCAAAATTTGCTTCTGAGAGAGGCGAAGAGGCTCCCACTCCACTCGTGCTCTCATTCGTCGATCTCGCGCCGGGAACCAATCACGTGTCTTGTCTGAGTGCCGTGGGTGTGTACAAAGCCTCTGAGAGAGTTTCTCTCTTTGTCTGGCATCCTGGGAAACCGTTTCTCTCGCATCACGATGAAGCAACGCTGCTTTCCGCAATACGGCTGCCGATATGGTGATATTTTTGAATTTTTATTTTTCAATGAATATTTTTGAAAAATCCACAATGCACTGAGGCCGCAAAACTTGAACTGTGAAGTGGCGAGGGATTACTGTGTGTGTGTATATATATATATATATATATATATATATATATATATATATATATATATATATATACACTTGCATATGCGCATGTTAACCCTCTTTCTTAAAAAGCAATGGTGGCTGACAGAAACAAGCTAAGGAAACAAATTAAAATATGAAACATGATTTCAACTTATATTTAGATTTTTTTGCTGTTTTAGCTTATTCTAAACCTTATCTTATTTTAAATAAATTTAAACTTGGAAATGTACTAAGGCCTCCTAGTGAGTCCCATCCCCTTGCATGAGAACCATACCAGTGGTTTGTTCCATGTGATGCATTTATACATCTTGCTTATCCCTTTCAAAGCCTAACCAGTACACATCAGTTCAGCTTATAGACCCCATTGACTCACGTCCACCTCTGGTCCACCGCAGTTTACAGCAGCCACTGCGAAAGCTGATTCCCATTTTGTTCGCCGCCTGCCGCTGTTTCTCTCATCCATAATTTAGCCACCCCTAGATCGACCCCTCTTTTACAGGAACACACTCTGCAGGCTGTAGCGTGCTGATGTCACTGCGTGTATGCATGTGTGTGTGAGCGAGTAAGTGACAGGGGGTTAATGTATCTTCAGGGCTGCTCTCTCCATATGTCAATATTTAACCAAAGGCTTTCTTTCTCACTCCCTCGGCTTTACTCTTCTGACTCTTTCTCATGTTCCAAACACAAGCGTATAACTGAGCTGTCTGAGATCAAAGTTAGTGTAATGTCAGAACTGATCCCTGGTATTACAGTGCATGATTCATCTGTGCAAAATGTAGTAATGTCCTCTGCCTCTATAATGATTTTGCTTCACAATTGTCACCAAGCCTTATTTTCCAAATGGATAATGTTAACCAATATTTCTGGAGTCCTGTACAAACTAATGGTACGTTTCCATGACAGTGATGTGCTAAAAATGGCAATGTTTTTCCTTTGCACATTTTGATGGAGGGATAGTGATATGTGTGTCAAATTCTGAGCTCTGAGCCCTTGGACAGCACACCAAATACAAAGATTTTATACTATATCTGATTATATGTAAGTGTAATCTCGTGAATTAGCTTTTTTGAAGTTTACACGATAATGTTGGATGCAACAGAGCTAAAGGTGCAGTGGGGTAAAAGGACCTTTTATTTTCCTCTAAACCACTAGATGGGACAAAAACTTGCTGCAGCAAAACATCTGCTTTTCAAGATGCACATTGAAATTTGGCCGATCCTTGATGTGATCATGCAGCAGCGCAAAGTTTATTCTGTGCTTATTTGATCTAATATTAGAGGTTAAATTGTTGTAGATTTAAGTGGCAAATGGGAGTCACTACAATTGTTGAATATATTTTGACACAAAGGTCTTAATGATTTTCAGTTTAGTGTAAGGTCATTACAGCAACAGTTCATACAATAATGGAAAAATAAAGATTCAGATGGTAAGATGTGACACCTTTGGACCACTTACAGCAGGGTTTGACAAAATTCAGAATTTAAGAACTGGCTCCCATTTAAAAATATGAATTTGTATTGAATGTTCCACACCCAGAAGAAGTTGAATTGGAGTTTGAATAGCAATGGCAGGAAATGAAAGTTCCTTCATCAAGTGGAAGTTCCTTTTCCATTGACCTTGACTCCATTAACCATTGACCATAACCTTGTAAAGCCTGAGATATGAAATTATTGTCCAATGATTGTATCACTTCACAACAAAATATAAAAAAAAAAGTGTAGATATGTTTTTTTGCAAAAGTTGAGTTTTGCAAAAGCTCACACTCAAGGAGGATCAAGATGAGCAGAAATATGCAGTTGTTATTTATATGACCAAAACGTAAGATAAATTCTGATAGCTCTTAATATAAATCAATGAGATCATTATAGCAGTATAGCAGATTACTTACTTAAAATGCTCATAAATATCAGTTGTCACTCTATATCTAACAAATACATTGATTATAGTTGAGAAATTCCTCACATTTTAACATGACAATCCTATAAAATTATGTATGGATAATTAAGTAAACATAAAGTGCTTCAGTCCAGTAAATGTTCATTTTGAAATGTTACTAACAATACAAAAGATGTTTACTTTATAGAAATCAGTAAAGATGTCACAGCCTGAAGTTTTAGAATTTTACTTAGAGGCCATTTTTATGTATCAAATATGAACTATTTTTTATAGGACTGAAATTGTATCTACAATTGCAATTATTTGATAAAATAATGCATTCATACCAGGGTACTGTATTGTATTCCAATTGAACTTTAAGCTCTAACTAATTATTCCATACTAAAGTCAGACTCAGAAGTAAACTACACGTCACTTCTGCTCCAGGAACTACATCGGTTGTTATCTCTCTATTGACTTAGACCCAGTTGATTTGAGTACTGTTGGAATGGCAAGGTTTCTTAGCCAGCCTCATTTCCATGTGAATTTACTTTTGGGGGCATTTACCATCCATCTGAAGAGCCCCTCAGAGTCTCAAAGGAGAGAGAAAGGGGATTTTCTGTAGCTCCTGGGTTTCTCTCTGTTATCCCCGCCTTGTGTTGCTGAATGTGGTATGATAAGTGGAAGATGAGTTACCTTTGATCTGTTGGGTTATGCATTATTCAGATGTAGTCGCTTGCTTGCTCTATCTGGCTCTGTGCTGGAGACGGGCAAGATTTCTTCCTGACTCGGCATGTTCTCATGGATTTCCCAACCACTAATTAAGGCTACATTTTCTGAAGATCACATTAGGCATACAAAGATTAGCATTAATCGTTCAGAATCAAACATGCTGATTAAATTGTGTGGTTAATAGCGTGATAATAGCACTCTTCATGTATAATCTGGGAACTGTTTCTTGTAGCTGCTTTGGAACCACGTGTATCTTCAAATTCATGGCATGCAAAAGTCCCAGATAACTGAATGTATGTTGCACAACGAAGCGTACAGATCTACGCCACATGGAATGCTGAGAATGAAAGGGCTGTGAAATGCTAATGTGAAACAGCATGCCATGCTGAGGTTTACACTACACTGTCATCTGATAAATATCCGCTGGAGAATTCCCGGCTTTGTCTGTGCCTGCCTGCCTGCTCGTGTCACACCAGTGACTGAATACCTTGTATATCAGCTGTAGTAAGCAGAGATTCCCAACCATCAATTTTGCTTTGACTTTTATGACTCCTTTTATAAATTTAAAATGAATAAAAAAAAAAAAAATAAAAAAAAATATATATATATATACAGTACATTTATACATACTAAGAAATATTCCATATTAATATTGATACTGAATGATTTCGGAAGGATCAGGTGACACTCAAGACTGGAGTAATGGCTGCTGAAAATTCAGCATTGACATCACAGGAATAAATTATATTTTAACATATATTAAAATAGAAAACCATTATTTTAACTCAATATTATATATAACTTTTATATATTTCTCATGATTTTAACACAACATTAAGTTATCGTAACCAACGCAAAGATATTATGGAACCCCTAGCACAACTAAAGACATAAACAAAACACAAAACGTTAAGGATAATATTTGAAATATATAAACATAAGATGATAAATAATGACAGAACCAAGATTTTATTATGTACAGTGGTAACTCGAGATACGAAATTAATCCGTTCCGAGGCGGCCTTCATATAATGAGTTTTTCGTATCTTGGAACACATTTTACATGTAAAATGGCTAATCCGTTCCAAACCCTCCAAAAACACCCCATTAAATTTCATAATAAAGCTAAATTGACCTATAAACAATGAAATAACGTAAAATGTCGATGTGGCAAGGGGGGCGTGGATATAAACAGCCTGGAAGGGAAAGACGGAGAGGGAGTCGCGAGTCGGCACGGAAGCGGTGAACGCGAGGCTCACGAGCGAAACGAAAGTGAAACCGAAACCGAGAGAGATTGCGAGTGACACGGAACTCAGAGGGAGAAGCGTGACTCAGCTGGCTGAGAGAAGCGGGATAGGGATAACGCACCTGCTTATGTTTTGTTTTGTGTTTTGATTTATTTAAGACTCTAAAGAAATAAAAGCTCGTGAGTCTCAGTAAAGCTGACCCTGCCTCCTTCCTTCTCCGTGACTAACGAACCTTACCACAGTCGAAGCTTACCATTCGAGTGAGGCTATCTCCGAAAGTGGCGGCAGAGGAGGAGGAGGACAAACGGCAGATACCAGTTTCGTACTTCTTTATCATCTCTATCTTTGTCTCCAGAGCTAAAGCACGCCAGCACGTACAATAGAAGATGCATGATGAGAGGGATGCTGTCCAATTAGAGAGAAGGATCTCATGGCTTGGCTAGCATCAGGAACCAATGGGAGAGCAGGAGGATGGTGGCGAGTCTACTGTAACTAAGATGGCGGTGTGCGGCGCGAGTTTCAAAATTGTTATGGGGCGAATCTCGGACTTTCAGAAACCTTTTGTATCTTGAAAACTTTTCTTATGTAGAGCAGTAAAAATTTTCGTCTTTGCTTTCGTATCTTGGATTTTTCGTAAGTTGAGCCTTTCGTATCTTGAGGTACTACTGTACCTGTTTTTTTTTATCTGTGATCCTAACAAAAAGTGACAAACATTACAAAGTTTTTTCTACAGACATCTACCGTACTTGCACTCTTGTAATCCAACTTTTTTGATTATTGAATTTGTGGTTGCTTCAAAGAGGATCTGGTCCAGTCAACCAATCAGGGCGCATTGCTCTTTTCAACAGGAGGGGCTTCATAGAGACAGGAGAAAAAAACAGACAGGCTAAGAAAAGAGGTGCTGCAACAATGTAAAATATGTTTCTTGAACATTCAAACACGAAACCCTATTTTATTACTTTGTAAAAGGGCATACACAGCCTTATTTAAAAAAAGCTTTTGAAACATTTATATATCCAGTGTTGGGAAGGTTATATTGTAAATGTAATGGGTTACAAGTTACCCTATCTAAAATTTAGTATAATTTAATTACTTATTAAAGTAAAGTAACTGATTACATTTGATTACGTTTTAATTACTTTTCTAAAAAATGTTTTAAACCAGGCAGGGTTAACCTTACAGTAGTACTCAACACAACTACTGTCAGACTTTCAAAATCCTTCATCATTTAAATTAAGTTTATAATAATTTAATTTTAAAGCACAGCCATCACAAAATCAGGCTTTAGCACCTCTTTTTATTTTGAGATAATTCTGAGGTTGAATGCAGATTTCTGGATGAAATGATTTCAAAATTTCCAGCACCAGAAAGCATTTTTATCACTTGCCGTGGTGGAAACTCTCAGACAGATTGTAGCCTGAATAGCGCTGCAAATTCAATCCAAAACATCAGAATATCATCACTTTACTAAATGGCCTTTCAAAAGCCAGGTTCGTCGTGCAGATCAAAAACTGGCCAAGCAACTAATTTATTAAAAATACTTCATTTGTGTTCCAAAGATGAACAAAAGTCTTACGGGTTTGGAATGAAGAGTTTTTAATGACAGAGCTTTCATTTTTGGGTGAATTAAATAGTAAATTTAATTTCATGTCCATTTAAAAAACTACATTTTGTAAATAAAACAGTTTACTTTGTGTTTTTATGACATTTATTTCATGCAAAATTGAAAGTTAAATATTTGACCTGTTTATGGTACAACACTTTGAATAATTTACTGCATAAGCTTTAAACAGTTTTTAACTGCATGCAGTTTAAATAAAAAATTCAGCTGCCAACCATTAGTAGGCAGCAGTTAGGAAAATATATTGTATATACTGCATTTTACATGCTTTCTCTAAATATAGCAAATACACACATTCAAGTAGTTAAAAATAAATAAAAATACAGCAATTGTAAAAATACAGTTATTAACTGTAATCAGAAAATACAGGAAAATGCTGTAAATTAAATTACAGAACTGCTACTGTACAAGTTACAGCACCTGGCTGGCAACTCTGCTGCCAGTAATTTACTGTAAAATTTACAGGTAATTTTTAACAATGTACTCAATATTCATATTATTATTCAAAAATGATTATTCAACATTAGCTTTTTACAGAAAATATTCAGATGTAACCCCCTTCGTAATCCTAAACATTTTAACAAATAACTGTAATTGAATTATACATTTTTTAATCCACACTGTAATGGATTATTAAATTGTAATTAAATTACGTAATGCCGTTATATGTAACTAGAGTATAACCCCAACACTGTATATATCTATATATACAAGCTAAACCCCAAAAATTATCGCTTCTGTACTCCTCAAATTGTAAGTCGCTTTGGATAAAAGCGTCTGCTAAATGAATAAATGTAAATGTAAAATAAATGTAAAAAACATATAAAAACTTTAAATAGATGATTCTGTAGCAGTTCTCTTCTCCCTTACACTTCCAAACAAGAGTAGGCCTTCATCCCTATTTCCTATTTTTATCTCGTCAAATATACAATCATAACAATATTTGTCAAACTGCTGGGAAACACTGCACAATAACATCTGCATGCGTAGACCACCCTTCACATGACATGAATATGAACTTATAAAAATTTATTACAAACATAAACAGATATCATAATACAGTGTCTAGATGGCTGTATACACACAACTAAATCCACACAATATATGTAGTTAATGAACTGAAAAATCTTAAGCTGTTTTTTTTTTTAATGATTTAAATAACAGCTGTTTATATAGGCGGACCAAGTGTTTATCCTAAAGATCAGAGGAGAGAGTGTTCTGGCTGTAGATGTAAGAATATTACTCAAGATAAATCCCTTAGCACTCTTTATTTGTTGAGTTCATTTAAGTGTAAAATAAACTTAGGGAAGAGTGTGCAATAGCAAACACCCACACATGCATTTGTTCTCATGTCTAAATGCGCATGTTGAACAAAAACAGAGATCATCCACACAGATGTTCTCTCCAGCACAGGCCATCACATATTGAAGCATGTATGCGTGACACTGTGGAAAAGGCAGAAGAGGTTGGATTTAGTCATGCATTATCCACTATCACAACAAGGCAATCTCACATTCAATAAATTATTATTACAGTGGAAACTCATAAGGAGCTCAGAGAGAGATAGAGAGTGAGTGAGGGCTGATAAGGGAACATTTTCCCTGTCAAGTTTGTACAACATATGAATCTAATTTAGAGAGAATCGTGTGGGCAGTTTCTGTTTGCTAAAAGCTTAAGCTGAACGTCTTCTAATATAAAGTTCTCTCAACCTACAGCTAAAAAATCAGTCATTCTTTTTCAAGTATTGCATCAAGACTCTTTTAATGCTATAATATTATTATTGTGTGTAATAACTGATGTTTGCTAAGCAAGTGTTGTTTGCCAAAAGTATGAGAAATTGCCATTTTCAAATGTAAAAAAAAACATTCACTTATTTCGTAGACCTTGCATGACAATATATCTCTTTCCGTGACCAGTAGAGGGCAGACGTCTTGCTGCAACCCCTTTCCCATAGAATGCACACACTCTTCCTCAAACAACCCAAACTCTATTCAACTTCAAGACAGCTGTGCCTGCGACAATAGAGCAGAAATAAGGTATGGGAATCAACACGTCCTTCCATCATATTGAATACAACTTGACAAGATGCCTACCGAGCGTGACTGTGCTTGCAGGCGGAGAGAGGACTGGCATAAAGTGCGTGGCTGATATACAGATGAACATCTGACATGCCAGGGGAAGGAGGAGTGCTGTGCACGCTGTGCTGAGGATTTGACAGGCACATAGTCTCAGTTCTTGGGTGTGGTGCGAAAACAGGTACAGACAACTCAGTCTGTCGGCATTCAGAGAAAGTGAAATGTTAAAATGCTGCCGCAACTCCATCCCTCATTTTCATATTGAATAATGCTGCCTGTGTTTTTTGGCAGGCAGTGTATGATTGTGTGATCTAGCATGTGGTTGTGGGTTGCAGAAGCAGTGGCTGATCATTAGGGCACTAAGTGTAAACAGCAGCAGGCCCACAGGGGAAGGCCTAAACGCGCCCTCCTCACAGAAGATCAATAGCCCATCCACAGAGAGCGGCCTTGCCACTCACTCATGTACATATACGCTCATTCTTATCCTTAGCAACAGTCTTTGGCCCGGTCCCAAAAGGCACACTTCATACGGACTTGAGGCTGCCGTGTGCACATGCCTGTTAACTCCAAAAGACCATAGGGTATCCCATTTGTCATTCTAGGTTCCAAAAGGGCACTCGCCACTCTTGCCAAGCCCGCACTGAAGCAAGCTACCCAACAGTTTTCTACCCGGCAGTCAAAGTGCCGTCACGTCATAAAAAGTGCAGCCTCGTAGGATGATCGCGAAGGCTTAGGTTTTCATTTGGGACTGGACTTTGAGATCCATTCGATTTCTGCCACTCAGATTCTCATTAAGAAAATATCTCATTATTTACTTATTAATAAAAGGTGCTGTCAAGCTCCATTGCCAAAAATACACTTCATATGACGCATGCATAATATATTCCAAGAATTCCAAAGGATATTTATGTGAGCAACAAATTTACAGTAAGTTGAAGTTGTTATTCAGCTCTCTGTAGTTCATTAGTCACTCCATCAGTAAGGCTTGGTCACAGGATGCATAAGAACCAATGTCATTTGTTGAAATGCACCAATTTTGTAGTCCATTTTAGTGCTTTTATGGAGACAATTATCAGTAAATAACCAATTAAATTTCAGTCTGTTCCTCTCACAAGCATATTTTTGTACTTAAATGATACTGCCTTTTTGTTGTTGTTTTGGGAATTGACAAACCCAGTTCACTTTCATTATACTGAAAAGAGCAGTCATCATAGTCTTCAGAAATTTACCTTTTGTATTTCACAGAAGAAAGAAAATCATATTGGTTTGTTGCATATGATATGTTTGACATCTCTCCCACACTCTCTTTTTATACTGAGCACTAATTCCTAAAGTTCGGATTGTGTTGGCAATGTTTTCAAAAGTTGTATTTATAGGTTTTGAACATGCGAAACTTCGTGACCAAATGCTGTGTGCTGAAACTCTGAAATAATAGTGCAAATATGCTGATGTATTCCAGGGTGGAGGATGGGTATGTTATAGTCTCCATAGAAACCCAGGCGCAAACTCTTCTGGAAAGTCCCTTCCCTAATGCTGACCACAATGTGTCTGTGTATGTGAATGCATTCGTTTAACATTTAGTCTAATACTATTCACCTCCATAATGGGCTTTAAATTGCAAGAGGACATTTTCAAAGGAAATATTATAGACTACCATTGTTACTGAAATGGGTATGTCTTGGCAAAATGAACAATAGTTAAGCACAAACCCCACCCCACTGCCGATTCTAAAGATTTCATTGGCCAATCACAGTGGTGATTTTCTACACAACACTAGGCCTAAGCCTAACCTTAAAGTCACCATGAAATCAAAATGGTCAATTTTCTGTTTTGATTTTTTAAGGAACATTGGCGATGCTTATTATAAATCCATGCATTTTTTTTAATTCATGTGTACTCAAAATAACTTCTCCCACCTACATCTCTTTGATGATGCATTTACTGGTGATTCAGTAACTTCCTGAAGAACAATGTATGTCCCACGCTACACTTTGTTTTATATTCGAGAAGCCATTTCACTTAGATATGAATTAACTTATATTTGTTTTATATTGCTTTCATTAAAAGGTAATATAATCAAGAAATTAATATAGAGCAACTTACATTTCAGCCAAAAATCGTCTTTTTTTTGTAAATTGCTATCGCTAATTACTATCGCTGGCAAAGTTTCAACAGAAGCCACATCTTGTAGCTTAGTTTGCATACCAACGCGCAGGCTAAAAGCCGGCTTGGATCACTTTAAATGAGTGGAACGGAGTGACAAAGATTCATAGGTCATATAGCGTTCTATAATCCTTCGAGCTCCGCTCCACTCGGTACTACATCCAGTTTCCTGTTCTGAGCGAATTGAACATTTGGTGCCACTTCCCAGTGTTGTAGTACTAAATAGTAGCGAAACGACGCACTGTCACTTAAATGAGAGAAACTAAATTACCCGTAGCCTAATATTGTACTCTAAAATACGATTTGTTTATGGAGCCATATACGTCATTATGTTTTTCTATACTTTTAATGGAACAACCTCCTCCCTCCCCTTCTTTTTAACTGGGCCGGCCAACTGCTCCATATTTGGATTACACATTCACACACACTCTTACGCACGCCTCCACACACTCACTCCGTCAAACACACTCACTCGCTGGAGGTGGGGGCACGGAGCGATAGAGCTATTAGCTCGGGCTGCAGCAGACATCATTGTACGAGCGGAGGGGAGACGATTCCACCGGCAGTGCACGAGAACGCACGGAGCCCTGGCAACACGGAGAGCCTCGCGCTTCCCTGCCCGTTATACCGTACAGTAAGCCCGTGCATTTATTATTAACTAAATTAATATTAACTAAAAGACGCAGGAGGAACAGATTGTGACGTTTATTTTAAAACCCTTTAAATATTCACTGTGACATTTGCACTAATTATTATGTCACCCTGTCTGCAATCGACCGGGCGATACGTACAAGATGTGCTGTTTGTCATCTCGATTAAAAATTATATAACTACTTTGAAGTAGCGCACGGGAAGCGGGGCGGTTACTTGCGAGCTGTGAGCCCGAGCGGGGAGCGCTCTCGCCGGGGTTGGAGTAGCTAACTGCGCCAACCCGCCTCCTTTCATCGCTCCAGAATAGATTTATAAACATCAATCTCCCGGTGGCTTAATGATCAGTCAGCTGTACTTTTTAAAGACGCTTTCACTCGCCGTATCCGTGCGCACTTCTGCTGAGTCAACACTGTTGCTGGAAGGCTTTAGATGTGAAACACAATCGCGGAAGTTTTAGTAAGTCTGTGCTAGAGTTGCGATTTCAACGCTCGTGCACCGTTTAATGCACGGCGACGCGGTTTATGCAAGTGTTTTTAGTCAATAACACCTCTTACTAGTTGTAGGCTACAACAAATGTGTCTCCGTTTCATTGTCGCTGTGTTTTAATATCAAGTGAGCGTATGGTATGATTCCTAAATTGCAGTGTGATTTGTTTGGCGCGTTCTCAATTGACTCCGATACTGCTGCTGTCTAGGTAGGCAGCCTTACTAGGTTTGTAGACGGAGCCATTGAGTGTATCCCGTCGTGATGTCACTCGGTTCATCCCGGCTGGTTATATAATGAGCTGTTGCTGTGTATATTTCATGTGTTGGCTGGGCTGATCGGGCGCTCTCTGCGTTGTGACTGACCGACTGGTTTTGTTGCTTTACTAAATAAACCGTGCAATGATGATGATGTTGGTTAAGACATTTTATGTAGGTCTTTCGCAAGGGCCAGTATCGTGATGTCACACTCTATACAATACTGTACTGTGTGATCTGCTTATTAATACCATGCGACATGAAGCAATGAGTTTGTGCAGTTCACAAACAGTTGCATACTGTACTGTACCAGACTTTGTGCAAATATCCTTAACCTTATTTGAATGGAATTTACTTTGCAACGATTTATTGCACGTCAGATGACAGTTGTGGCATGTTACACTTTACTGTACTGTCAACCAGGATGCTGTGATATGCCACACTGTACTGTTTAACACATTGTGTTGACTTTTTAGTTGAGCTGATTGTGGATAGGTTTATGGCTCATGTGACTTGTGTGAATATATAAATGTCATTTTAATTAATTCATTTTTTAACTATACTATACTAGACTTCATTGTGCACAGGTGTATGGCACCTAATTGGACAAATACAGCATATTCTATTCTTACATTTATGCATTTGACATTCTAATCAGTTCTTGCTTTCCCTGGGAATCGAACCCATGGCCTTGCATTGCAAGTGCAACTATGTAAAAACTAAGTGCACCAGTAAATGCATCATGCATGCTCTACTGTTTGAGCCACAGGAAAGCAGGACATTTCTATCATATTCTATTCTATGCAATGTATGGAGCTTTCATTTTTGGATTTAGTTATGTGCAGATTTACAGTTTAAAGGACATTTTCAGCTAGTGTGAAGCAAAAAATGTCTATGTGGAAACATTGTTTCTCCCAAAGGGCTGTTTAAATGGAAAGCATCTCCCTTTGATTCAGTTTGTGAAGAGATTTAATTCACTTTCAGAAGTTGCATGCCAGAAACAGGCAAAGAAATAAGACCGCCGTAGTGAGAAATTACATTTTACAGAGCGAAAAATTCTCTCATTGAATGTTGAAAGACCAGCATGTTCAAACAAATAAGGCGGCTTATTTGCAGGGTCGCCGTACTACAGTTTCAGCGTGTTCTGCAGAGTGTTGCGGCCACATATTTGGTTTTCATGCTTATTATTAGTGTACATTTCCAAGGCTCTTGGATGGTTAAGAAATCCTAGCGCTTTTAATGAAAATCCTATTGTTTTGGAGAGCGAGTAGATTAGTGTTTCCCCTTTTTTGTGTCGTTGTAATGCATTTCAAATGGTATGGGCTGCCCTTTGCAACCTGGGTATTGCAAGCTGTCTGCTCTGATTATGCAGTGAATGCTTTTTTTTCAGAGGGATTTGTGCGGTGCTGAATTGCTCAGTCCTATAGCTCAGTAAGCAAATCTCTGTTTGATGGTCCCAGTACCACTTACTTTTAAATGCTAATGAGCAGTAATTAAGACACAGAGTATGGCCTAATCACAAGTGCACTATGCGTCTGCACATTTGTTCGTTTTTACACACACACAAACCTGCCATTTATGAAGTGCCCTTTCCTGCTTCTCCTTAGTAGCTGCGCTGTTCAAACTACCACAGTGTCAATGGAGTTGTGTTTGATGAACCCAACTGAGCTTGTAATAGATATAGCTAAGGTTAACTTGACATGCTTGAGTGCCAGTGAAATATAAAGGGACACACCTCCACCTGCAGACACCGCTTACATAATTTGGCTGTGATTGACAGAGGCAATCAGCCAATAGGTGAGTAGAGCCAACTGGACAAGAAATTGGTTTACACATTGGAGGGGTGGAGCCTAAGTCAACCTGGTTTCACCTTTTTCTGGAAAGTAAGTCTCAAGTTAGACCTATCCAGGCAAGCATTTCAAGGACACTCCCTCATAGGTATGCGTGCATGAACTCAAGACATTGATCTGCAGCATAAAAGGCAAATTAATGTTATGCCAAGTCTTTCTCTGAGCTCTAATCGTCTTGCCTACAGCTGCGTTTCTGAGATTGAAATCTGAGGGAGGACGGTCTACGGTCTTGCCCCTTAAATCTTAATACTTCTCGCAGTCTGGGTTTACACCTGGTATTGAAATCTGTCATGGTTATTTGATCACAAATTGGCCATCTGTTGCGGTTTACACCTGGTTGCATGTCCCATATATACTTTTGAATTTTACTCTTGCCGCACATGTGATGTTTGTGCTGAATGCTTTGTGTTGTTTTAAAGGAATAGTTCACACATTCATTCTGTCCCAATTATCTTCATTCTGCAGAACACAAATTATGCTATTTATAACATTAATATTTCAGCTGTCAAGTCAATTTCAAGTCAAGTTTAAATTTAAGCCTTTGTATTTTCAACCTATGCTCATTGATTGATTAATAAAGACTTATTTTCACACAGTTCCTTGCACAATGCCATGTTATTATAACTTCAAAACAACGACAATAGTGCATGATTTGTAAAATAATTCATTTTGATAACTAGATCCACATGAATGGATTTTCTGATGCAGTAAACTTACTCAGTTGCTCACCTGGTACAGCACTGCACTTACGACGCAGACCTCTCGATAACAGTCCTGTGAATTCTGAGTCACGATAAAAGGGTTTAGTGTTGGTGGTAGAGGATAAAACTGAACACATTTTTAGAACCACTTATTGAGCATTTCCTTTTGAAAGGGTCCCAAGACATTCTAGAAGCAATGAAAAATCATTTTGGAGAAATGTCACAGGCACATATTTCCAAAGAGTTTAAAATAGGAACAAACATTTTAGGAGCCATTCACTACAAATCGTTGATCAACAACGCGTATACAGAACCAACATTCAACTATGGTGTCACATCAATAACATCGAACCTCAGTGGTGCTTGTGTCATTGTATGATGTATGATGATATGAAATGTTGTTACTGACATGTCTTTATATTTTATCTGGCAAAGCAAAATGTGAGCTGCAACAGATCTTTTTATCTCTATTGTGACAAACACTTGTTGTTGATTGGATGGAGCCAGATCAGAACGTGAGCTTGTGGTTGATTGTAATAAGGGAAATGATTGGAGAAGTCCTGCATTTGCCAAAAGAGAGAGTCTGTAATTTCGCCCCAAATATCCATATTTGACATTTTGATTAAAAATGATGAGGTCAGAAACTAAAAATAAAATGCAACCTTCATGAATGAGTTGTTCACAATAAGATGGGTCAAATTTCATTTCATGTTGACTTTAAAGTCCTTGTTTTAGCACATTGGTCGATTGTAAGATGAGTAGACAGTCCTTCACTACATCTGAATGGGATGTGAGGGATTTGATCTCAAAAGATTTTGGACCCCATTTACACTTGGATTTATCTCTGTCCACTTGTGATTAGATGTAAACAGAGTCTACAGGAGTTCAATGTCCTTTCACAGTGTCAAAGTCTCACAGCAGGGAGAGCGTATGAGGTGGGGAGAAGGAGTCAAGGAATGGGATCGATTGAGCAATTCTGTTTCCAGACCTTTATAGCCTTTTTCTTTCATCTCTCAGCTCTATTCATTTGCTCTCCCTCCATGGGCGCAGTTCACATCCCCAACCTGCTTTTGTACTGCAGCGCTCAAGAGCTTTTTTTTTTTATATCGAGATGAAAAACATTCCTTTCTCCAATGAGTGGATGTCAGCATGCAGGCTGCTCGTCTTCCTCTAGACTCCCTGTGATGGCTTTATGTATATCCTTTATTGAAGCTTTTTATTTTTCTGTGGAACAATGTGATGAACGTGAACTTGCTTGAAACGGTTCATTGTTCATCGTATTTGTTTTGTATGTCGTCTTATTATTTGTGTCAAAGTGTGGCGCTTCTGGATCCTCAACAAATCTTTTCATCCATGTAGAAGCCAAGTTAAAAATAAAGGACTTAAATGAATAAATCACATGCAATCCTCCAGAATTTATATCCAGGCTCTACAGCTCAGAGAGTAAGATACGTGTATGTGGTTTCTGGACAACCAGGAGTCAATTTGAGGTCTTTCAAAGTCCCATTTTATAGACTTATGGCCTTAATGAGTCAGAAGTATTGTAATTTTGAGTTAAGAGCACATAAATGATCAAGGGAAGTGAAACCTGGGTTGTGATGCTGCAGTAGATTTAAGTAGGGCTGCTTAAGTCATTTTTCCCCCATGTGATATCCATCGTATTTGTCAAAGCAGAAGTAAATATGTTGTCTGTGAATGTGCAAGACTTCTGCTTTATTTGCCACTATATCGGGATGTATATAGTGCAGAAAACTGTAAAATGGTTTGCCCTGTAAGCCAGCGTGTTTATTTTTAAGACAATGCATTAAAATAATATGGAAAAAAATACCAGTTTGCAATATCAAGCAGTATAACAAGCTGTTTTGCACAGATAAAAATAACTGGAAGCAAGTGACATCGAAAGCCAGACACATTAAAATTACAAATGGCCGTGCCTACGCTTACCTGAAAAGCAAGGTGGATAGGCTATATTGCCAAATGAAAAACAGAATTTTCATCAGATAACTTGAATTTCTCTATTTGGAAATAATTAATTATTCTAGCATGATAGGGGTGATTGTGTTCTCGCAAAATAAAATGTAAAAAAGCTGAAATAACTTTGTATTCTGAAGGCTGTTGTTCAGGTTTTTTTTTTTTTTTCCAAATCGCAAATTGATGCATGCTCTTCATAAGATCCAACTTAAAGTATTTAAGTTATAGTCTTTCCACTGGAGTTCCCTCTGACCCATTCATTATGACTACAAAATAGGATTTTTTTTTTCTTTTTTTTTAATATTTTTTTTTAATTAATTATTTTTATTTAATTTTTTATTATTATTAAAAAAAATCTATTATTAAAATAATACTGTTGTGAGGGGGAAAAAATATATATGCTGTATATATATATATATATATATATATATATATATATATATAATATAACTATTTACATCCTAATTTCAGCATCACTATCTTATTTTTTGGGGTATATCCCGGCAAACGTATATATGCGCTGATGGTTTCAGAGTAAAGTGCAGCATTATGCTCACACGTGTTCAGTGTGGCTCGAGTCACAGTAAATGAATCAAGTCAATCTGAGATGCTGAAACATCATAAATCGATGCTTTTGTGTTTTAATAATCACGTTAAGCGATATTGTTATATTGATTTTGTTTCAATAGGCAGCCTTAGATTTGAAGTGAATTGATTTTGAGTTTTTTGTTTTGTACTGTATATAAATAATAATAATGTATTTTGTATCACAATGTTCTGCTCAAGAAATATAAATCACATGATTCACACATTGTGGGTGCTTTATGTTAATGTATTATTTTTCATATACCATGCATAATTAAATTGAAGGCTATGGGAAAGTGATGTACGCATATTAAATGCTGTTTATTTGTATGGTTTTGTCTACTTAAATTCTTAGACAACCTTGGAAGTAGCAGCGTACCAGGTGCGCTTGAAGGCAGCACCAGGTGAACTGAGACATTGTAGAGAAGATGTGCTCATAAAGGAATCGATAGCTGAAGTTTTGAATGGCAGAGTGTGAATAGTGTAGCGGCTCTGTGTCAGTGTGGGGATCGATGACCCCTCTATGGGTCCGCTGTTCTCCTCTGGTTTGGATATCTGTATTCCTGGTGCTCCCTCTGGGCATATCCAGACAGTAGAGCCACTATTGATGCCACTCTTTCACCATGAAAGCAGCAAAGAAAAGCAAAGCTTCACGCTCATGTGCAGCTGGTTTAGAACACGGTGAAAATCCTCTTTAAGCTTGTCATGGAAAAAGCCTGTTTCAGAAAGCCTTAAAGGCCCACTGAAGTGCACTGAAACATGCAGCGTTATTTTCACTGAAACAGGAAGACAGGGTGGGACATATCGAGCAGCTCCTCCCCTTTTTAAAATAGCCAAAGCCGCTGATGAGAAGATGAAGTGCAGAGTAATGTCAACAAAATCGTTGATTCATATTGGCGGAAACGAGAGCCTGTAGGTTTTGAATGGTTATATCTTCTAAATGTCAATTTTGTCATTGTGTTGGAGCATACTAGATTAAAGATAATCTTATATTCATACTAAACCCCCAAAACATACATTTTGATTTCATGGGGACTTTAAGTAGCACCATCTCTTGGAGTCTCCTTAAAGGGATAGTCCACCAAAACTAAAATTCGTCCTTTTTTTTTTTAAATATAATTCCAAACTTGTATGATTTTTCTCTCTTCAGTGGAACAGAAAAGTAGATATTTAGCAGAATATTCTTGCTGATATTTTCCATACAATGAAAGTGAATGGGGATCACACAGCTGAGATTTACTGTATAGAATATCATATAAAACAGTATATACTATGTAGCAAATCTCGGCTGTGTAAAGATGAGTCTAAGAGTCTAAAAGCCTCATCATATATAGAAAAAGAATTCTGTATCAGTCTGTTATAGAGGTTCTGCACAAAGCTAGACCTCTGTGCAGTGTTAGTGTACAATCATGTCTCTCAACCTTTTTATCCCAGCAGTTTGCCTTCATTCATATTTAATGGCATTCGCTATGTAGTTTGGCACTAGAATTGCCTTATTTGTAATGAGGAACTTGGTAGGGAAAATTTACCCACCTATTTTTAGTCTCCATACCATCAGTCTCATGTTTCATGTCACTAGTAATTCTTTTAGTATGAAAATGACTAAATAATAGAGCATTACGTGGCTGAATATCTCATCTCTGCTTCTTCCTTTCCATCTGATATGTATTACATTTTGAAACTGCAATAAATTTAGCTTGTTTTGAACTGTTTTGCATATAATTCATAAACAAAGGGCAGCTGGAACCATTTGACCAGCATTTTATAACCCCTGAAGCAGAGAACACACAAATTAAGACAGTTCTCATGGAGCCAAGATGCCATCCTTCCTGATGCAACTAGGCAGATAAATAGGACCACCAAGTGTTCTTCAACCGCAAAGCATACTTCTGTTTGACCTCGTTTATCATGCCGTACAGGGCGGGATTACAAATTCAATTTCCTTTGATTGACCACTTGATAGTCAGAAGAGAAAGAGAAGGAGCCAAGGTAGGGATTCCATGAGGAGTGTGTTCACAAAAAACTTCTTAAGAAGACGTTTAAGAGAATTCACACAAATCTTCCTAGGAGCAGTTCTCAAGGTCTAGTCATCATGATATTAAAATAGACTGCTTATTTTTTTGTATGGAATATTTTTTTTTTTTATTCATTTGACCTCATCTTTATTCAGCATAAAGATTTCTTGTCGTGGCAAGACTCCAACTTGCAACGACATCTCTGATGACATGAGAGAGATCATGAGATCACAGTAATAGCAAACCACAACTATCCAATCAGCTCCTGATGAACAAAATCAAGCCCCACCCTACATTTTTGTTGTTCGAGAAGCCGTTTCACTCAGATATTCATCAAAAGGGAAGAAAATACTATTGCAACTATCGCAAATGGTTGACCCACAGAGATAGGAATCAGTCTACTAGAAGATATCTCCACCTTGCCAGGTGAGAGGGATGGAGTGGGACCTGCTAAGCATCATGGGTCTCTCAGTGTGTATCAGGATTGAAGACTTCCAGCACAAAGGAGGATATGCACAGAGAGAAGAATTCAATAACAGGAAAACTGCATTGATGCAAACAATCCGTGGAATACCGAAATCCACCCTTACCACTGTTATGTTTGGCATGATAGAGTCTTTCCTTAACATGCATGCTGTATTATTCAGGTGACGAAGTCCCTAGCAACTGCACACCTTTGTGAATTTTGTGGAAAGAATGCAGAGTTTTTGGGCAGGGTGCAGGGACTTCACTACAAGTTTTACTTAGTGCAGTTACAGTACGTTGAAGGAATTTCCTGAAGTTAAGGTTGGCCTTGAATAGACAAAGTGTGGTTTTGACAAAGGGGAGACGCACTAGAGAAAAACTAGTCTGATGCAAAGCAAAATACAGCATGCTGAGATGAAACAAGCGAACGACCATCCCAGTTCCCCTCTTAAGTGATGTCATTGCAGGGGTTGGAGACACTCCAACTTTGGAAGGAGAGGCGTTCCCCCTTTTTTTCGTTGAGTTATCCCGTAAAGTCTTTCCAGAGACTCTCCGAGGAGTCAGCCAGACAAGCATTCCTCCCTCTTTCATCTCTACCACTCTGTTTTTTTTTCTTCTTTTTCCATCAATCCCTCCAATAATGTGTGCCTGAGTCAGCCAGAGGTACTTGAAACATAAATTCTCAACGTGGGCACATCGAGAACAATTGAGTGTGTTCATTACCATTATACAGCTCTCAAATCATTTGGAGGAGATCACAGATCTCATAAGTCTTATTTAATGACTGTTAGTTGTATCATAAAAGTATAATCTGCCTGTTTTTCATAGGCCAATGTTTTTATTAGTGATACTTTTTTTATCAGTAGGCATTATTACTATTGCTCGTGCTTAAGTCTAGGGACGTGAGTATTAAATATTAAATTAACTTCATGTTAGTACCACATGCATATCTCAAATAATTTGATTTATTGGATATGTGTATCTAGCAGATGACAAAGAACAATGTGGTGTTGCACAAAATTTAATTTGTTAATAAGTGAATTTAGGCTTCGCAACACAATGCACTGAATGAAAAATGGATAGTTATTGGCTATCGTTTTGTTAATTTTTTTGATTGTTGTAAATATTTTATACACATACATATTATAACGTATAATATTATATGTATTCCATTTTATATTATAATATAAATATTAATATCTAATATTAAATGTTGCATATGCTTAAATTCCAATTAGCTGAAATTTCCATGTAACTGTTATTAAATTATTAGTTTTTTTAAAATATTAATTTCAAGTGAGGGTAAGATGACAGCAAAAGTAATCTAAATGTAAAATGGAGGAAATGAACATGAACAATTTAATATCCAATGCTGGCCGATGAATATCCAATATGCATATGTATGAATTAAAAAATCTCTAATATCAACTGATATGGTGTACGTCCCTAAAATCACTTGAAGGAGGGACGCAAGCCATATCTAGAGACCAAAACATTATAGAAACTTGAGGGTGGGCTCTTTTGACAGTAAACAACCAGCTAGCTATAATCCAGCTAGTCCACAAGATTATAATAAAATATAAAAATCTAGTGACTTGCATTTATGTCTTTGCTAAAAAGCCTGTTAATGATAAATGTGAAGGTTCTTGCTAAATAGGCCGTCTCGGAGTCAACAGCTGTCTATGTGCTGATGCAGCTTTGGGATGGGGAGGTTTGCAGGTTGAGTGAGCAGCAGGCAGTGGACTGATGAGGCCTGACACAGATGAATGAGGTTAATCTGAAGGCCACCGTGTAAAGCGGTATCCCAGGTGTCAGCAGTGACAGAATATTTACCATAAGCTACTGCACAGGAAGTCCGGATATCTGTTTGTTTACTGTACTCTTCTTGTGATGATTATCCAACCGAAACCGTCATCTCAGAAACCATATGGAAAAGGGGTCACAATAGTACACGGCTTAAGGATGTTCTGCTGTCGATGAGTCTTGTTCTTGAAATGTCAGCTGTCCTTGACATCTGCAGATACACACTTGATTCTTAATGCAGGTTTAAAGAGGTCTGCTCATCTCAGCATGCATTTTAATGCTCATCCCATTTAAAGGGCATAGTGGAAATCCATATGGGTTTAGTTGGCACTGTAAAAGACAATTTTCCCAAACGTTAAATAAAAGGGCAAGGGCACAGGGCGAGTTCTCTTCTTCAGAGGTTTGAATGCAGCCAGAGATCTCATGAGAAAAGACCGTCTAATAACATGAAACATTTCCTAGACAACTTTACAAATCTCTCTTCTTCAGTGGTGGGCGGGACATTTCCAAAGGCTGCAAAGATGGTTCACATTGGTTGGTTGGATGGTTCATATTGTAACATTACATGCCAGCACTAGGTTTTTATTTATTTATTACTGAAACCAAAATAAGTTTATTATACATGTAACAGTGCACATATTTAGCAAAATGCTAACTAAACTAGCTAACAAATGTTTATGGTCATTGATTGGCTTTCCTGAGGTAAATGTAACATGACATATGGTTTACAAGCAGTTTTATTGACTTCTCTCTGCAGTTGAAACAATAATTGAGCAATGAGACAAGATGCTTATCAGTTTAACTGTTTCTTTCAACATACCTAGCCTTGCAAACACACAGCTGACATGCTAACCTGTTGTAGCTCATCTACACTGCGGCACGAAATGGACACCATGCACCCTTCGAGGCTGCAACGTCATTGCAGGAAAATCTGTTGCTGAAATTTTGGTACATCCCTTGCCAGTATCAGTCTTTTAGTTTAACCTTCAGCATGAGTAATTCGTAAATGTATGACTGTGTAGCACCAGCCATGCATGTTACTAAACCAAGCCAGTCTTCACCTTCCCACTTTCATCTCGTTTGCGATTCAAGTAAAGGTCAGTATGCGATGCATAACAAGCTGCTAGAGACTAGCTCACAAGGATTTCTAGTAGACGCCGACTGAGATGATGTGACCTTGAGTGTCCATGAACTTGATTTAACTGGAGGTGACTCTCAAAGCTCGCTGTGGCCAGGGTCATTGTTGGGAAGACCGCCATCTCGCTGAGCGTGCTTGTGTTATTTGGAGATTACATCAGGAAAGGCATACCAGAAAGGGGCTGGGGGCTTCTTCTTTTTCCTGTTGGGAAATGATTTGATTCAAGTCGCCTGTGTTCTCAGTAACATATTCATACTAGTTACCTCAGGGTTCGAGCACAAGCCGAGTCCTGCCGTTTTCTCTCTGCCGGTAACAGAGAGACAGCAGGGTAAAATATGGGGTGTGTTGTGGAACACAGAACAGCACTGTATTTTTTGGGCTTTGAACAACTTCAGAGAGGAGGAAGTGTTTTTTGAGCATTCTCTGACAGGAACCCACCCTAGGAGAAACATTATATGGTAGACTCACAATTTCAAGGATAGTCTACTTTGAGCACAAAGACATTCTTTCCCATTCTCCGGCAAGACTTCAAACTTTCAAGTCTAAAGACAAGGGAACGTAACAGTATCCAAATAGTTTCCTCTGTGAAAACGTTGGCAGATAACGTGCCATATACCTCGCTCTAACTGCTCGGAAGTTGCTAGATTAGCAGGCTTCATTGAATTCTTACAATCTGTTTGCCAAGTGTAGCTCGTGATCGTTCCATCAATAGTAATATTTCTCAATCCTGCCTGTTCTATCTTAGAAAGCAGTGTACTTGTTGTTGTTGTCGGTGGGGATGTTTAATCTCTTAAGCCTGAGGGCAGATTTTGTAATACGTTGTAAAGGAATTACACATTGTTACACCAACTTCCCATAGTTACTCCAATTTCCTAAATCTCATAGGATAAATCAGCCCTTCAGTAAGCATTCTGTATTAATTTATTTTGGAAAGAGGATTTTTTTCTTTTTTTTAACTGCTCTTTGGTGTGGAAAACAAAATGGTTCAGTCTCACTATTTTTCAGAAGAACTACATTTCATGGCAAGTCATGCATTCATTTGTGAATTGGGACCCAGCGGGAATCTAACTTTAGATGGCTATCCTAAATAACCATCATTAATCTCTTTCTTTATCTGTAGTTATCCAAAGAACAGCACTCAATAACACCATTACATCACTGTCAATTCAACAGGAAACAACCGTGTTAAAGTAGTAGACGTGTTTGCGTAATTATTCAGGTTTACTTTTCATAGCTATAAATTCTCATTTGAGCAATGTGGAGCATTTACATTTTTTGTTTTTTGTTGTTGTTAAACTTTAAACAATTAGTGTTTTTAGCTATGCCTAACCTGTAAGACATTTGTTTTTGTTTTTTTAAATGAAAGACTATTTTGAATAAATGGAATTGGGAATTTAAACAACTGATTAACTACTATGGGATAAAATCAAAGAAATTAATAATAATTGTCATAATACACGTTTTTTCTTCGAGTAATAATTGTTATTGTGTCAAAGCTAAAAAGACAATAATTAATAAATAATTGTAAAACTATTATATTATTATAGGATAAAAAAATACTATTCATAGCATGTCAAATTTTTTAAAAAATAATAATTGTATTATTGTCAAAAAGCTGAAAAAACCCAATTAATAATCAGTTTTAAATACATTACACACACAAGCAAAATAATCAGCTAATTTATGTTTTAGTTAGGTTTATTCAGATTTCTCTCAGCAGTTTAATCATGTTATCTATGTCAGATGGTTGCATTTCTGTTTCTGATAAAAGTTTTCCATTAAATGGGTCATTTCAGAAGACAACAAGCACTGCAGTTTAATCTGGGAGTTCTTCTTAAGGGCTTCTCGGTAACCACTATTTAAAATAGTGGAGCGTTTCTCTTATGGTTAATTAAAAGACCCCAGATCTTTCCCTCAATTACTTATCAATTATCCCGGTGCTTCTCTGTGTTTCTGCAGGGCTGACTGGCCCGTTCCCCCTGGTGATGCGAATTTGAATGGGACGGTATAATGAAGTGGAGCTGTGTTGGTGTATTTATGCGTATGGGGGGGTTCTTTTCATTTCTACCACTGCAGTCGTTTTCATTTTTTCTCTTGTCATCATCTGCCCCACTTTCAGTCTTTCATCTTCAGAATGGACTGTCAAGGAGATGTATGTTTGTGTGGGAGTGTGTCACCTTGTGTTTCTGTGTGCGTGTGGGTAAGATGCCTTTACACGCTTTTATGTTACGTTGCGTGTGAAATAGGGTGTGTACTCTGTGGTTTATAGAGGGTGAGTGTATGCAGGGAAGAGCTATTTCGGTCCTCATATATTTGAATCTCTAAGCGTGTTGTGTGAGCCGCAAACTGAACGAACGTTATGAGCTGCAATCGATATGGTGTGTGGAAACTAGTGGGGTCATTGGTGAAACTTCAGCTGGGGGGTCCCCTGATCCCTGGTACCTCTCAGGAGTCTTATATCTGTTTACCATGAGGTTAAAGTTCAGTTGCGTTATGTACAGGGTCCAAAATTAACTTTTTGCCTTACCAGCCCATGGTGATTGTATCGACTGTAATATTTTTTAAGGGCAATGAAACATTATTTACAGAAAAATATGTATTTTTCTCCCAATAAAATGTCAGAGTTGTGAATTCATTCTTCATGTTCATTTATTCTTTTGTGGCTACACTGCCCGGCCAAAAAGGCGCTGTTTGGATTTAACAAGGCTGCATTATTGCAGAGATTATTATGTTTCTAGCATGTGTTTGGAGTGTGCAGCTTTTCATTTCTTAGAGATCACATCATGGCCATATTCCAGGATGGCAATGTCAAGATTCATCAGGCTCAAATTGTGAAAGAATGTTTGGGAAGGGGGCATGAAGAATCATTTTCACACATGAATTGGAGTCCAGACCTTAAATTCTGTTTAATTTAAAAGTTCAATAAAAGTTTTTGGGATGTGCTGGTTTAGACTTTACAGAGTGCTGGACTCAATACAAGTTCTAAACCCAAAATTGATGCACCTCTTGATGGAAATAAATGGTGTGATGTTTTTGGTGAAGGTCTTATATGGACAATGCAAGAGTCAATGTTAGAATAATTTCTAGCGACACTAAAGACTGAGGTAATGATGCTTTGCCATCACAGGAATACATTACATTTTAAAATGTATATCGAAACATAAGGGTTTTTTTATTAAAAAAATTATATTATACTAATATTTCACAATAGTATGTTTTTTTTACTGATCAAATAAATGCAGACTTGGTGAAAGATTTCTTAAAAAATATATTATTTTTTAACAATAATAATGACTTAGCAAATTGTATTTACTTGCCATGTCAGTTTCCCCCCTCACATATTTTTATGCAAATTTCCAATAATTGAAAATTAATGCATTATAATTAATATAATAACACAAACCCTTGTGTTTAGTATTTATATTATTACATTAAGCTACATTCTTTCTTCAGGGTTTCATTGCCCCCCCCCCCCCCCCCCCCCCCCCCCCCCCCCCAAGATTTGAGAAGCTCTCAAATCTTTCAACAGTGGCTGTTGTTGATCACAGACTTTTCTGGCCCTGGCGTGCTGGCCGGGCACCAGAAGGCTTTAAATCTCAGCAGATAACCTTAGACCAAGTGTGTGCTAAGTAACAGCAGCAAGAAGCTCTCTAGAGTAAGTGTGTGTGTCTCTGCATCCTTCATTACATAAGCAGGGTCATTGCAAACAGAGACCCGCAGAGACGAGAAATGAGGGACCCTGATGTTTCGGCTGTACACATAAACACCCTTTTTTTGTAGCAGATTCCCCGCAGGGCAGATCTCTTAAATTCTCTTTTATCAAAGTTAAGGCTATAAAAAGTCTGAAGTATCTTAAATGATATAAGAGGAGTCTTAATTATTATTTCAAGAGGTCTTAAAATTGGGGATTGAAGAACAGGGATCACGAGTGTAATGTGATTGATTATTAAATGAAAAGGCAATGATTTAATTAAAAGACCTGCTGCATGTTTCACAGTAAAAGTAATGCGAGGCTCGTGGTTTCAGAGCAGTTCGCAATCAATGAATACCACGTTTGTGTGTGTGTGTGTGTGTGTGTGTGTGTGTGTGTGTGTATACTTGTATCTATGCATGTATGTGTGTGTATATATATGTAAAATATGTGTGTCAATATTTTTGTGTATAGAGAGAGAGAAATGTAACATTTTATCATATGTTAACACTTCCTTGTCTTAAATGGTTTAAAGAACCTTAAAAAGCCTTCAGTTTGATTATCAGTTTGATAACCCTGAAAGAGACAAATAAAAATAGCAAACAGAGTGTTTTCACTCCAGGCGTGCAGGTCTCAAATACTCTTCTTGATAGAAATCACAAGGTGGCTCACATGACGGGCATGCTCAGGTCACTGGGTAGCGCTTTGGAAAACAGGTTTTGTCTTCAGAATCAGTCGTATGACGTGTTGTGCATCCCACCGTCAATAAGCTCATTTTCAGGGGAGGTTCTGTATTTTCCCTGCGGTTTCAGTGAGGGGCTACTAACTTCCGTGGAGATGTTATGTAAGAGTCTTCATTGAAAGTGACAGAAAAAGTTTATCCGGCCGTTCCAAGGCTGTAATGTTAACAAACCGTTTGTGGGGGAGCATGGGAAAGCTGAAAGGTTTTGCTGTCAGAGACATGAAATGTTGTGCTGGTTTGGATTGAATCGGCGGGTCCCCGCTGACGGTCTGCCTGGCCTAGCGCATGTGCTCACATACACACGCGATTGACTGTCGTTGCTGGATCGGAGGGCTTGTGGTGTTTCATTGTCACTCCAGCTCCGTTTGTGCTGCTTTCACGGGTCTCTGAGAGGAGGCCCCCACTTTCGCACAGCACATTCTTGTGTTCATCCTTTATGTTCTGAGAAAGAGGGCAGAGAAGAGAGATGTAGAGGTGAACGCAGTGGGAGAGACGGCTTGCACTGACAAAAAAGTACGATGGTATCACTTTTATTTTTGGACATGATGCATGTACACCTTTTTGGGGCATTTTCCATATTATTAGCAACAATGTTATTTTCATGTTATGGTGCCATACTGTGTTGTGTAAAATGCATTAAAACTAAAATGAATATTTTTTTTACGTACTGTACCATGTTGGTATTATTATTAATATATATTTAGATGTGTACCATTGTATTACCTAATGCATGCATCATGGTATTGCTAAGCTCTTTACATGTACCATGGTAATAGGTGTTTGTTTAGACATGCACCATGATTATTTTTTTTATACATGTCATTTTATTACTAGTTTTTTTTGTGACATTAACTTGTTTTTTAGAGATGTAAATGGGGTTTCCTTATTTTACCTTGTTTTTACATGCACAATGGTATTACCTTTTTTTTTTTTGTTGATGCGTGCCATGATAATACCTTGTTTTTTTCTACATGCACCATTGTATTACCTTGTTTTAGACCATGCATGGTATATATATATATATATATATATATATATATATATATATATATATATATATCAAAATATGGTACAATTTTTTTTTATATATATATATATATAAATTTTTTTTTTTACCATTTTATTACCTTGTTTTCATTTTGACATGGTTCCACTTTTTTTGACATTTATCATGATGATACTGAAATTGTTTCTATTTTCCTGTACCACCATTGTTTTTAGACCTGTACAAAGTTATTAGGCTACTAGTCTTTTTTTTTTTTTTTTTTTTTTTTTTTTAAAGCCGTTTACCCTTGGCATTTTCACATGATTTGTTTCGGAAATGGCACTACTTTGGTTTCATTTCAAGTTAGTGGACTTGATGGTAATGGCATATATTATTTGAAGCTCCTTTGAGTACCATGTAAATACTATAGTTTGTGAATATGGTAATCATTCAGTGTCATGGAATATATCAAAATATTACCATCTGGTAACACCAGAGCATGTTTTGTTAGGGAAGGATGTGTAATTATAGAGAGAGAGTGAAAGCAGGTGAATAGAGATGCGTTTGAAGTGTGTGTTTTGGATTGTAATGCCTTGCAGCTCTAATCCCTGCATTATATCCTCTGTGGATTTGCTCATGGAATTACTGTGTATTAAAGAGCTCAGTGTGTTTGACTGGTCCATGCATGGGCTGACAGTGGCCAGACGCTGATAAGTAATGCTGATGGAGGGGAGGGTTTGGTCTGAACGACAGCGAGAGGTCTCTACTGTGTGTCGTTCTCACTGAGTGGCAAGAAGCCAGGTTGGAGAGAGAATCTCATTGGATGTGACAGTGTTGTGAAACAAACCAGCAGCAACATAGCAAGTGAATTATAGAAGCGGAGGCCCGGTGTGTGAGAGCATGTGGTCTTGTGTGTGTGTGAGAAGGGTTGATGCTGGCACATTTTTTCTTTTTTTCTTTTTTTTATGTCTCCACTGCAGCAATTATAATAGCAATACTAATCGATTTTAAAAGCAACAGCTGTACTCAACACTACATCTACACGGCTTTTGAGTGTTTGCTAAAGCACAGAATTTGGTGTGTGGAAAGACAAGTGTATTTTTCTTTCTCCCGTTAGTAGTGTTAAAATTGCATAACTACTTATTCATTTGTGTCAATTGTTATTGTTAACTAAAACTAATAATGTAAAAAAATGGCTCTTGTGAATAGAAATAAGGATAAAATTAAATATGTATAGTATTGGATGAAAAACTTGAATGAAAAAATTTATAAAAAAATATATATATATATATATATCTGAGTATAATGTAAAAGTGTGTGAAGAATAAAATTCCACATGCTTCCTTCTGTTTAACCCCATATCAATTACTAAGATTATTAATTATTCAGTTCTTTTTGGACTGAACTCAACTGAACTTGATTCATGAAGTTAGCCTATAGTTTTGTCTAATTTTTACATTTTACATGTTCAGTGCAATAACTTTGATTACATTATAAATCTGATGTTTAAAATGTAAACATTTTAAATATACAGCATAAAAGATTAATAACTGTGTTGTGCTTTTGAAAAGAAAATCTAATTGTCTGTCCCTAGTGTAAATACCTAGTGTGTGTGTATATCCTGTCATATCCCTTTGTCCCATAATGCATTGTGATCGGCAGTTTTGGCCCCATCACCAATGGCTCTATAACCTGTAATACCCATCACAATTTGCTGATTGGTTTAAAAATCTAGAGATTCTCTACCATTTTAGTTGAATGGGAAAACATCTTCAACATACGAATAACCAAGTCCAAGTTATCTTGAATAAAACTGGCATTTACTGATGCCCTGCATGACTGAAAACCTCCATGGACACATTACGTAAGTTCAGAACAGCAAATACCGATCACTGCCAGATTATCAACATTCATGTCAAAGTGACAAGAGGCTCAGTCTCATGTCTGGACTTAAAGGTATAGCTCACACAAAAAACTCATTCACATGCTAATTGTAATTTTATGGAATGGTGCAGCTAGCACATTCTTCAAAATATATATTTTTGTTTCATTGGAGAAATTAAGTCACGAGGGAGAGTAAATGACGACAGATCTTTAATTCTGAGTGAACTGTCCCTTTAAGGATTAGATTGTAGGTACTCCCTTTGGGACGTTGTGTTATTACTGTGAAGCAAGAGTCCTTTGGTAAGTCATTGTCATGAAGCTTTTTCTGGGTGGAGTGTTTGTGTGTGTTTTCATTATCCATGTCAGCAGTGTGCTGCGTGACTGGCTGCTGCGCCCTGACAGGTCAGAGGTCAGCCATCTGCAGTGAGCAGGAGAACTTTGAGCTGACCGATAGGGGTGTGTGTTCACGGTTATGTAACTGCCGCTGAGCCCAGCGTGTGTGTGTGCCGGGAGCTTCATTCAGTAGCTTCTAAAGGGCCGTTCACATTGACAACGATTCATAGCGACAGAGCAACCTGAGGTTTTTCATTTTTAAACGAGAGTTGGTGATTTCTGATGAGCGCTTTCCATGCTATAGATAACATTTATGCAAATGAGCAGCGATTTGAGTGACAAACAGATATGTTCTAACAGAGCATCCAAGAAAGAAAAGAAAAAAAAACAGCAATGCTAAATGCAAATAATACAACTGAGCTAACCCTTGAATTATAATAGCAAAAATAATACTTATAACTATAATTTTTTAATGGGGAAAAAATATGCTTCCCATTTTTCTGTTGTTGATTTTGAAGACTATGACTAATTGGTAATGCTAATACTAGGGGGTGCAAGAACTAAAGGCAGGTTCGCTAACTATAACGGTAACTAATTTAGCATCCACACTAGGGATGCACCGGATAGCAATTTTTATTATCCGGGTGGAACCGGATAGTTCCGGATATCAAATTAACTATCCGGCAGGAACCGGAACCGGAACCGGATATCAGCGGATATATGGATACTTGTTGCAATTTTTTGTGTGTTTACAGTTTAGACTACAGTGTAAATAAAAATGTGTTATGCCCTGTGTTTGTTGTTGTTTTTGACACTCTACATAGCCCGACAGCTAGCAGAGGTAAAAAATACTTGGTGTACATGACAAAGTAGTTCTTAGTCTTAGTCGACTTTGTTGGGTTTTTCTTTAATAATGAATATATAAAAAAAAAAATACAAATTCAGCTCCTAAAAAAATTATTATACAAGATATTTTTGTTGGGTTCCCTCAAATTCCGGTCCTTACTTACGATTTAATCAGTTTAGCATTGAACTTCATGAAGATCAGTTTTTCTGCATTATCAGGGAGCAGTCGCGATCGATGTTCAGTAATGATCCCTCTAGCTCAGTGGTTCTCAAATAGTGGGGCGCGCCCCCCTGGGGGGGGCGTGGAGCGATGCCAGGGGGGGGCGCGCGTGACCCTGGGGTACATGCTTTTTTTGCCCTGGGGAGTAAGTTTTCTTGCACTGAACAAGAGTAGCATATATGAAGTTCAGATAACCGTCCCCTCATCCTTTGACGTATATGATAACACCGGTGTTCATATGTGTCACGTGATCAACAGCTCAATTCACACGTGTTTTCACGCGATATCTGGCACTGATCCAAAAAAAGACGCGCTTAGAGCTTGTCATTTATCACAACAATTCAGTGTTTTCAACCATATAAGGTTTCTTTTAGGTTTCAACAAGTTGAGCCAACAAGTTGGTGACTATTTTGAATAAAAAAGAAAAATCTAAGTAACTGATCTATTATACAGCGCTTTTTGTGACTGCGGTATGTCACGTGACAAGCATGACTCGTTTCCATGGAAACAATGAGGCGAAAGTTCCAAAATGGGGGTAGGGGGTGCGCGCAAATTTTTTTTTTTACACATCTTAGGACAGTGCAAAAATTAGTCATTTTAGAGAGCTGAAAAAGACGTGCCAATGTGTGCATTGATTTACTTTATTGCTGTATTTTGGGTTTGTTCTTGATTTTTAAAAAAAGTTAAAAGGTCTTAGTTAAAATTGAAAACGTTTACTATTTTGTTAGACAAAAGATTATATAATTCAGTACTTTTAGGGTAAGTCTAATTATATTTTACTTAGAACAATTAACTTTTTTCACATTTAGATGCTAAGTAAAGCATGCGTGTGTGTGTGTGTGTGTATATTTGTGAGGACTGATTTTAATGAAGTGAGGACATTTTGGATGGTCTTCACTTTCTGAGACCCCTTTAAAGGAATGTTTAAGGTCAAGTCTTGGTTTTAGGGATAAGGTTGTAATTAGATTAAGGGTAGGTTTAGTTGTGATGGGCAGGGTTAGGGTGAAAAGCTAAAGAATGCTTTGTGTCATTGAATGTCCTCACAAAGATAGACACGCATGTGTAAGTGTACAGGTTTGACAATTCTTGTGAAAGTCCAAAAGGTCCTCACTGTTAAAAAAATGTCCTTTGCAATCGTGAAGCCTGTTGCATACCAGCTAGTGAGCTGGACTACACATATTTTACTCTTAACAGTCTGTTGGTAGTTCGCTGTGTAGTTCCAGTCACTGGGAAGCCCCTCCTCCTGAATAGCGTAGTGTCCTCTGATTGGTCTACTGGACTAGTGTGTTGTGATTGATCAACTGCTTTGAGTGTTTTTCGGGAAATGTCACGCCCCTTACCATAATTGTGCGTTTCAATGCATTACTAACGCAACTCAAGCAGGCCTCACCCCTTTTTCCGCATATGCCTTAGGCTGGAATTATTTAAATGGAGAATATTGTAATGTGTATGTTCGCAGAAGAAATCTCAGTACTACAACTGAGGTGTTTCAGGGAGTTCAGAAACAGCTTACTGATATAGACATTAACTCCTTTTGGAGTGGATTTTGTGCTGTGTAAGTCCTTTTCTTGTTTGAACAGCAACATTACACACTAAAGATGGTTGGAAATGTTAAAAAAGCATAATTGGTCCTTAAATCCAGTGTTCCTAAAGGGTTTCTGAGAGGTTTATGTTTAAGGTTACTTGTATATTATATATATACATTATGTATTTTATGTTTGAAGTACAGAAATATAAAACCAATAAAAGTGTACAAGACGTCTTCAATAATATAGTGAAACAAACGTGTGTGTGTGAAAGAGAGAGGGAAAGTTGAGGTTAAGCCATTTTTAACTTTTTCTTTAGTAATATAAACACATCTACTAATGTGAATGGGCAGATGAACTTATGACATTATGAATTTTTTAAAGATTGAAAGCCCTCAGGAACACACACTCTCTCTCATCTCATAACGGTAGAAATATGAGTGGTGAAGGTCATTTTGTCAGTGGGAGATTAAAGCTTCCGTCTGTCTGTTTTTTTTTTGGGTGATATTATGTTCTCCTACTTCAGAGCAGTGTGGAATAACCCTAGTTGTATGTCTCTTTTAGGGTGGGTGGTGGGGAGCATTTCTCTTCCAGATATTAAAATGAGAATTCCGCCTCACCCCCCACGAGCCATGAGGGACAGAAGTACAATTTACACTATAAAAAACATGATTTGTGAAGAAAAAAAACTTAAGACAGACTCCAATAAGACTGTGTTTGGTTTATTTTGTCCAATAAAATACACCGTCAACTAGCTAGACATATCACTTAGCATTGTTAGCATGTGACTAATATTATCTCTTGACTTGTTTCTTAAAGCAACACATACAAGTGATACAAATTTGACTGTTTCTGGTCAGATAGATGAAAGGGAAACGGCAGCCTGCAGCCCTTCTCAGCTGCTGATTTCTGGGAAACTGAAACAGAGATGGCTCTTTGTGAAAGCAAAAGGCGTTCTTTTTAGTGTTAGATACCAGAGGGGCAAAAATGCTGTTCGACGTGTAAAATAATACATTTAACTGCATATAAATAAACTGCATTTATCTCCTTATAAATAGCAAATATAGCACATGTGTTAGTGTATACACACACACACACACACACACACACACACACACACACACACACACACACACACACACACACACACACACACAGTATTTTCCCGTATATAGCCCGCAGGGTTCTGGGGTGTTGTGTAAAAAATCGTTGGCATAACCCACACCCTCATATAACCCGCACCCATAGATTTATGATTTTTTTTGTGTAAGTTCACATTTCTGATTTCAAATGTGCTCGCATGACGTCAATTATCCATAACCATGCTTGTGCGCGAAATTCACACAAGAAAACAAACACAAGTCAGAATCAGAACAAAAAGAAAAAGCAGTCTCTCTCGCTGTGCAGCAGCACGTCCCTTAAGAAGCGTTTCTACAGGTGTTGATCATCGGATAAGTTGAGAAGAACACGCCCTCATGGCAGCACAGCCAATCACGTCGTCTTGCGTGATTGACAGGTCAGACAGCCTATCAGTGGCAGCTGTCAGAGGGATAGTACAAGGGCCAGAGACAACAACCCTCACAAGAAAGAAAAACAGGAAGAAAATACAGCCAAAAAAAACCTTGGGTTTCGAATATTATTATATTATTTCAAATATGTTGAAATATTATTACGTGTAAAATATTTGTGATATAGCCTGCATTCTTATATAACCCGCGCCTCCCCTGCGGGGTTTGTAAAATCAGGTATAACCCACGGGTTATATGCGGGAAAATACGGTGCGTGCCTTACAACAAATTACATTATGGAATATCTTGGCTTTATTAAATTGCTAATTAGAGAACTACTTACTGGCAGTTAGGAAGTGACTCTATAAATAATCTACACATACACATATATTAGTCACTTCCTAACTGCCAGTCTGCCAGTATATTTATATCAGTATATCTTATTTTGACTGAGATGTAAATAGTTTTTGACATATCGGATTATAACGAACTAAATAGTTACCTGAAAAGCACCTTAAAAAAGACAAGATTTTCTGTAGTGTAATGTATGTAATTCCTTTGAAGGAAATGGTGTGATGTGTCTGACTGACTGTGGACTGTGTCATTTAATATTCTCTCCTGCTTATGTGAACAGTCAGCAAAATTCTGTGCTGCTGACTAAAACAAGGAAGGGTGACGTTTTATATGCGAGCATAATCGTGTTTATGTCTAATTAATTTAAAAAAAATCATGAATTTTGTTTTCAGTTCAGCCAGATCTGCTGACGTTGAACGTCATATGATAATGTACTGTAAAAAGAAAAAACTTGCACACGGTAGTTTTACTCAACGGGTTGTGCTTTCAATAAGCTGTGAAATTGGCCTGCAGATCTTCAAAACAAATTTGAACCAATACGGTTTAAACTGATGTAAACAGCTTGTGACTCCTCTACACGCACACATCCTGTATGTTGCCATGGGTGATGGCATCTAAACAAGATTAACTGGTGGTTTATTCAGTCTGAATAGATTTGACGCAGCAAGATTTAAGAGCACAAGTATCTCGTACACAAATGCACAAAAAGGACTCGGTCCGTCTAGCCAGAGCGTACCCTCCACCCTGCCTCTTGTTTTGGAGAAACATACCAGAGTAAAAATGAGACGACTGAGTGTCTTAACTCTCAGCGTCTGCTTTGAAGCAAGAAGCGAAACATTTGAGGGGGAAAAAGGAGAAATAGTTTCTGATTCAAGCAAACAAAGAGTGGTTGCCATGTCGACAGGCATCTATAAATAGTGTCCAATGTTTGTTTTGTGAATGCGGTCTCCCCTAGGAGCTTCAGAGACCCGGAGAGTGATTCTGATTAAACCGCTTTTCCTCATACCGCTCAGCCCTGGAATGAACCATTAAACTGGACGGAGAGGTCGGGTGGTTTAATGGAAGAAAACAAAACATTATTGCTAAAAAAAATGGCTTTGCGTAGATTAATGTACAGTTACTGATGAACTATTGTAGTATTGGAATTAAATCAGATCAAAGTAATTTTATAAATGTTATATGCTAAGTATTTTTAAAGTCTTTTATGTTCTCCAAGGCTGCATTCACTTGATCAAACTGTATACATTTACTGTAAAAACAGAAGTTTTTATTACAAATTATTATAATTAAAAAAATGTATTATTTAAAAATGTATGAAAATGTATTAATATTATCAGTGTTGGAAGTATTTCTGCTGCTTAATATTTTTGTGGAGACTGTAATACACTTTTTTCAGGATACTTTAATATTTGTTTATATTTTTTTTTCAAAAGAACAGTTTTAACGTGAAATAGACATCTTTTGTATAGACATCAAATAGACATCATTATATGTTTCTACTGTCACTTTTATCAATGTAATGCATCCTTGCTAAAAAAAAGTGTTAATTTTTTTTAATAAAAAAATCTTACTTTCCCCCAATTTTTTTTTAATATATTTTGACTGTTATTGCTTATATTTGTAATATTTGATATTGCGTGCATTAGTGTTTTATTTGTTGTACAAGCTAATGGATGCCTTAAATTTCCTTTGGGATTATTACTCCTGAAGGAAATTTAAGGCATCCAGTAGCTTGTACAACAAATATAACACTCTCCACAAAAATATTAAGCAGCAGAAATACTTCCAACTGATTCATATGGCTGAAACTATTTAAAGTAAATTCTCAACTAGTCTCTTGTTACCTTGGTTACATATTCAAGAAGAGTGACGTAAGAGGATTTCAGAACACATTTATTTTATTTTAATAAATGATAGATATAAATGTATATCCACCTGTTTATTATATTTATAAAATGTGTTTTACATAAAACACATTATTAGTTATGGATGTTAATTGGTCAAAACAGCCCTCCAATCATGATCGAATATACAGTCTAGCAGTAGAATATAGGATAATTTGATATAGCACAACAACCGCTTGGAGCTCATTACTGAAGTGTAGCCCTCTTTGTCTTTTGAATGTGGCAGGGAATGGTGAGGGTAGTTGGAGCCAGACAGACGCAGACGTGGACAGATAGAGTGGGAATCACGATCCATCCCCTCAGACAGCAGGAGGAGAGATTTACCCATCTCCATCACAGTGCTTTCAGCTGGACCCTTCTCTCTGATTGAACATTGGAACCTTCTATCTGCTCTAGATCCACCTGTGTCCTCAGATTGGGTAAGACAGCAGTTTACTTTCACTTAATGATTTCTAGATTGGCTTGTGCAGAAGACTCATACTTTCTTGGGTCAAGCTTTTTTACCTCCAACTTCAAAACACATGTTGACCTCACAAGTACATGATTATGTAGTGATGCCAGGCAAACTAGTTTCTGGTCTCTGGCCTGTGTTAATGTCCTGTTTACAGATTTCGTAATGTTTCCACACAACTGGAATCTGGAATCTGATTTATGACTTTTCGACAGGTGCATCTCGAGACTTGTGTGTTGTCTTCTTCCTGTACTGGTTTTCTGTCAGATGTTACTACTGGAACAAAAACTTGGAATATTTCCAGTCCTTTTCTCAGTTGTGTGTGTAAAGATAGGTGATGATAGATGTCAGTGTCGTCACACAGCTGCGCGAAAATGTCCTTTTTCTCTCTATACTTCGATCATTTACTCATCTCTCTTTCACTTGCTGACTCAACATTATACTTCCTCTTTTTCAAAGTTCTTTCACTTGTTTGCTATTAGCTTCTCCACCAGTTTTCTTTGTTGTGATCACATTGTTGTCTGAAATTCTTTCTGTTTTCTAGTCTTTTTGTCCTTTTTTGATATTTACAGTCTATGCCTCCATGTTGAGGGATATTTCCTCCCCCCAAAATTAAAAATGATTTATTCCCCTTCATGTCATTCCAAATTCCTATGACACAAAATGAGATATTTTCGAAACGCTTGACTCTCATTGAATGGACAAAAAAAGACAATGAGAATTTCCTCACAAAACATGGGACAAAAGGAAGATCACAAATACTCGACTAATGTTATGAGTTAAATTAAACGTTAAATAACGTCTTTTGTTAGAATGCGTCACATTACAAGTTTGGGAAGGTGTTTGCTTTTTCAAATGAACGTTATAAGTGACTCAGACTCTCAGAGCTTTCAGAAATGGAGAAGCGTTTACTACAGATCACACTGCTGTGCGTCACCAACACAATGTTCATATATTTATTTAAAAAGTAAACCAATCACAGCCTTCGCGATTTCATAATCGCTCTGAGCCAAATTGCGTTTTCAGTTTTACGTTGATTAATCGTGCAACCCTAAAATTCAGTAATATTTGTTGTTGTTTTTTTTGCACAGTGAGTGTAAAAATGTGGTAGTCTCACATTATTATACGCATATAATAGTTATAATAGCTATAATAGTTAGATCCACCTTTTCCTCCTCAAAAATGTGATATTCATCCTTCAAAAGCACTGCAAGATAGTGTAAATAATTTATGTTGTGGAACTAATTTCACTTCCCGTCCTGACTACGAGCTTCTGTTTGGAAAGGAAGAAGCTTCCAGCCTGTCATAGCGTGTTAGTGCACATATAGACTGAATGTGATATGTGGTGTAAGATGATGTTTCTGTGGGATTTGCTGTATGTATGCGTGTAGCGTGTCTTTGGGGACGGGATCTTATGCTGGTTGAGCTGTAGTCAGGCCCAGCGGTGCGTGGATAAACCCGTCAGGAGTGTCTGTTCAGCTTTGAGGTCTGACAGGAATCTCTCTTTGCCTCTGGTGTCATTTCACACTCTCTCATTTTCTCCTCCAGTCTCCCCTCGTTGGTCTAAATGTAAATCCACTCATTCTCCTTCATTCGTGCCGTTCGACAGCTTCCAAATTTTTTTTGGAACATATAACCATATTAGTTCCGCCGAGCACAAGAGTATGTGAGCGAGAAATGCGTGTGGAGATGAATAGCCCTTTTTTAAATGGCATGTGTAAAATTGGCCTTTTGTGGTCCAATGTTCCTGAATAATGACCACTTAACTGATTTGCTACATAACCGTTTCGTTTACATGACATAAAATGCATGTTTATGTCTCTTGTATCACTCCATAGTCTCTATTTCTCACATTGACTTAATATTTCATCCTCAATGATTTAAAACTGGATAATGTACAGTCAAGGTCCTGTTGGGTAATTTAGTGATAATAGCTCACTGACAGTATATTATGTACTAATATTAACAAATTAAATTAAAGCAGGTGTTTCTCAATTAAATGGCATGATGTTTATAAAAAATAAAAATGTCTGTTTTATATACAGTAATCCCTCGCCACTTCGCGGTTCAAGTTTCGCGGCCTCAGTGAATCGCGGATTTTTCAAAAATATTCATCGAAACATAAATTCAACAATACCGCCATTTCGGCAGCCGTATTGCGGAAAGCAGCATTGCTTCATTGTGATATGAGAGAAACGGTTTCCCAGGATGCCAGACAAAGAGAGAAACTCTCTCAGAGGCTTTGTACACACCCACGGCACTCAGACAAGACATGTGATTGGTTCCCGGGGCGAGATCGATGAACAAGAGCACGAGTGGAGTGGGAGCCTCTTCGCCTCTCTCAGAAGCAAATGTTGACGATCCCGAACTGATTTAAAGGCCTCTTATAAGTATAAATATACATATTTTAAACATTCTGGTACCTACACACACATACGGAAATTCCTAGGGGGGCAATCCTACTTCGTGTATTTTCACCTATCGCGGGGGCTTCCGGTCCACATTAACCGCGATAAACAAGGGATCACTGTATTTTTTTATATATTTTAAATGCAATTTATTCCTGTGATGGTAAAGCAGATTTTTCAGCATTATTATATAATAACACAATCCTTCAGAAATCTTTCTAATATGCTAATTTTGCATAAACTGTGAGGATTGATGAATGGAAAATTTGAAAGAACAGCATTTATTTTAAACAATGTTTTCTATATTTTACCTTTTCACATATTTTGTACAGAATATTAATATTGACTTTGGCACTTCTAACATCCCTTATTCCTTTTGCTTTTATTCGCATCCTCTCATCCTTCGTGATTTTTTTTTTTAATCTCCTACAAATATTCTCTTCAATCTCTCTTTTATTCTCTTTCTTTCTCTCCTGATCTCTAATTACTAAACAATGAGTTAATTACCTGAGTCAGAGCTCATGAATTTATTCATATGCTCTCTGGCACTCTGGTAATTACCAAAAGCTTGTAGTGTACAAAGCAGAAAGGTGTCCCCCCCCCCAAAGGGACTGTTCATGTCTTTATTACAGCATTGAGAGCCCCCTGTTCACTGTATCTGTACAGGGTGACCATAAAGCTGTTACCAAGAGATGACTTCTCACGCTATTTTTACAACTCGTATTATGAAAGTCATGTATGTCTCTGTTTTCATAGGAGAATGTTTACAATTTCCACTTGGAATGAGTGACTAAAGAATCCATTACATCACCATTGCTTACAGCAGTGATATTTTGGAAAAGACTGAGAGAAGGGATGGCTGGAGTTATTTTTCAGCTGTACTATTGTCCGCAAGCTCAAGGCAGAACTCCATCGATTGGCCTGTTTCCAGTTAGTCCATCCTGAAGTGAGTCTTTGTGCCGATACGACAAGCTCCTCGTCAAGTATCCATAGAGTTACTGTGTACAGAAAGCATTGCATAATGATCTTTAATGTCTGCGGCTTATTGGGAGGTAATTCCTCCTCTGCAGCTGAAGTGCATCGATTGAAGGGCGACTAAGGAAGAAAAGTTTCATAATGGTCTTAGAGTTTCGCAATTTTTGCAAAGGTAAAATAATCCAATGCATTAAATGAAATGATGCTGTAAACAGGATCATAGGGAGATCACATGAAAAAAGTTAACATTATTCTTGTAGATTTTTTTTTGTGTCATTTTTTTTCTAACGTGCTTGGTATAGTATCCGTGCCGTGAAACACGCTGGACGTACTGAAGCGCTGTCATTTCCCTCATGGCTTCCCTGATAAGGACTAAGAGGAAAGGTCAGCCGCAGGACGGATGTCTCACGGACAATGAGTTCAAAAGAACTGCTGTTTTTCATAGAAGTTATTATCGAACGGGTGCTTCTTTCTCACACTTTATTCAGCCAGATAATGAAACAAAACAATTGAAACATCCTCATCCCCACCTTGCAAATCCACGTCTTAACGTTATTATTTTACGCCATTACATTGTTATCAGTGACGGCTGTCTCTGGACTATAATTAGATTTATGCTAAAGGTTTTATGTGTCACTCTTTTGCTACTAGTGTTTTATATATATATTTTTTATTTTTTACATATCCTCTTGCAACTACAACCAAAGCATTTTGTGGCTATTTCAGTTTGCATAGATTCTTTCCGTTAATGGCATCATGCGTCGTGACGTTTTATTCGCTAGAATCTCAATGTCAAACACCTTGCTTGACATTTTTGTATTTTAAACATCTAATATGTTCTGATTGGCTCTGTTTTGCCTCCTATAACGTTCATTTAACGTTCTGTAGAACACAAAAGGATGCAGTCACTTGATGAATGAGGACTGGAGCTTCAATGCTTCAAAAAAGACACCAAAGCACTACATGATAGCTTTGTGTCAAACCAATTGAAATTTAAGTCCACCTAAAGATTTCCTTGGCCTGTTGATGAGAAGTAAAGAATTAATATTTTTCAGAGGTCCAGTTCCAATTCACAAAACCAAACTCACTGTCTGAAGTTGCATCTCAACGCATTTATGATACTTTTGCATCTATATTGCTCGCTCCCAATTCTTCAAGTAGAGAAGACTACTATTGAGACAAATGGGATACTAGCAGGTAATAAGATATTCAGATAAATAAATCTTAGTTATTCTTATTCATTCCTGCAGGCTGTTTTGTCTGGGTCAGGGATACTGGCCACTGAGGAAGCCAGAAAGTAGAGAACAGAGCAAGTCTTTCACTGAGACAGGGAGAGATGAGTCATTCCTCATGTGAGATTTTGAGGAGGAATTAAAGGGAAGCCTTCGGCAGGGACACGCCAGGTCTTTCTGCCTTCTGAAGCTGCGAGAGAAAGACATGTGGCAGATAAGGTGCAAGGCGGGGGAGGTGATGTGTTTATCGTAGGCAGTGTGTGTGAGCGGGAATGTTTTTTTCACAGGACGGACAGCTGCCATAATGTGTGGCAAGATGCTTGAGGTCTCCGTGATTGACGGGTCCTGCCGGGTCTGATGGATCCTCTGGGAGAGGATAGATTAATGTCTCTATTTTTCTGTCACTCTCTACTTTTGTTTAGCTCTCGCCCTTTTGCTCTCATTAATGTTCTCCTCACTCTTTTTTTCCTGCGCTTCAAACTCCCTTTATTGTTATTCAGAGTGAAACTTGATTCATTTGACTGACAGGAAGTGCAGTTCTTGGAATGCAAACCTTAGCATGCACGTATCTGTCACACCCTTGTGAAAATGCAAACATTGCACAGCAGTGTTTAATCAACACGTACAAAACATGCAGCAACACTCAGAAACACTCATTTGCATGTAGCCATCCGTGACTTATGAAATGAGGAGGCAAAATCATTTCAGATCCCCTCTTAGGATAAGTTCATGTTACCAAATTTACATTTACATTTGACGTTTACAAGGCTTATGCATGGCTGGGTTTTTCAAACTTGGTTCTGCAGGCAAAATAGGATCATCGGGGGGGTTTCCCAATTCTAAGAAATTCTCATCAAGGCAACATCATCAGCAAAGGTCAACTGGAGCCAATGTTGCCAGATTGGGCAGAAAAATTGGGCTGGCTGATAAAAATTGGGCATGTTTTTGATGAAAAACACGCTCAAATTTTATATATAAATGCATATGAATTCCATTAAAACAAGCTAAATCCCCCCCCCCCCCCCCCCCCCCCCCCCGTCATGGTCTTGGGATGGTATTTTCTTAAATGGCTGGTTTTTATGGAGTAGTTGGGCTGGAAATCTTCAGTCCAATCTGGCAACACTGACTGGAGCCTCAACAAATTGCATTAGGACAGTTTTATTCAAATGATCGAGACTTGTTATTTGAGAAATTAACTATTGCTGTCCCATTTGAAGAAGGGTGTGTTAAATCTAAACTAATGGTTTGCAATGGTTTGGCTGTTGATCTGCTGAATAACAAAAAAAGTTATAACTACTTGCTTTCCTGTATTCTGCTTTATCTCTCTTTCCTTAATGTTGTTAGATTTAAGTGTTTAGTCTAATTAATAAAGTCTTGTTCATGTCACATGTAATGTTGTCCATGGTTCATGCTCATATACTGCAGTCCCTAATTTTGTCTGCATGCTCCAAGTAGAAAAATATTTCCCTAGAATGAATAAATAATTAATACAGAGTGTTCTCTGGGCGACCAGGTCAGTTGATTGTGCTGTTAATTCTGCTACATCAAGTTAATTCTATTAGCTGATCCAAATATTTATAATTAATTATAATGAGATTAATTATTCATATTCCCCTTGAGCTAATTTTCTACAATGCATCATATGATCCAATAAAGAATTTAAAATCGAGTTATACGTCAGCATTCACAGTTATTGAATTCTAGTGGCAGCATTAGTTTTGAACCGTGAGAATTAAGTAATTAATAAGTAATCTTCCTTATTGCATACTTTCAAGAGTGTCCTTGGTTTAGTAGGCTACTATTCTCTATTAAATGAACATTTTGTGGTTTAAAAGGAAATCTGACAGTAAATGTTGGGTAGAAAAGTGACAAATCACTGTATTAAGTACAAGGATAATATTTTAATCTGTTCTTTTGAGTTTAGAACAATGAAAATACGAAGTTAGCCATTTACATAATATAGCACACATTCAGTATAAAAGGGTCTTTATGAAATGTAAATCCTATTTAAGGGTCCCTTTGTATCAAATGGTTTGAAAATATATCGACAAGCAACCATCATTTCTTCTTTTTTTCTGTTTACACGGATATACTAAACTTAAGTCAGAACATACAAAAACAGTAGAAGAACATTTGATTTCTACTAACAATTATCAGTCTATTATTAATAGTTCAAATGTTCCAAATCCTTGGAAAACACACACTTTTATTGTATAATTTTTGTTTTGATCTATTTGTACTGTACGTCTTTTTTTCTTAATTTTTTTGAGTAGTTACTGCCTCCCTGGAGAGAAGCCATTGGTTGTAATTGTTAGAGCATGTATTCAGTAGTCCATTCTTGGAAAATCATGCCCTCTTTAACACTCTCTCTCTCTTTCTCTCTGTTCCCTTGTTTCTCTCTATTTCTTTCATATTCAAGGAGAGCGGGGGATCAGTTGAGTAGCTCTCTCTGGTTGAATGGTTCACCCCAGCACACACACACACAGCAAGCAGAGCTTCTGATGCAGATATTTTTAGAGCGTGTTGGCAGTGGGCTCCAGAGGGATGTGTGTGTGTGTGTGTGTGTGTGTGTGTGTGTGTGTGTGTGTGTGTGTGTGTGTGTGTGTGTGTGTGTGTGTGTGTGTGTGTGTGAGAGAGAGGTAGACAGAATGTGTATGTGTGTAAGTGAGTACTATAGACAAAACCAGAACGTGATCAGAAAAGTAATGTCACATCTGAGCGCAAAGACAGTGAATCAGAGTCTCCTTCCAGTAAAAACACACAGCGCTCACAATCAACAGACTACTGTTTGACTCATTATTGACTAAACTTCAGACATTACTGGATGCAACATGAGGCAACACACTATGACCAAATCACTGAGTAGTGAATACACTTGCTACAAACTATACTGACCAATCAGAAAACAAGACACAGACACTACCAGAAACTACTAAACCAGAGGTTTTCAAAGTCTGAGACAGTGGGCCTCCCTTTTGACACAACCCACCCAATGCCGCCCCACGCGACAATTGTTTTGCATATTGTTGAGGAAGGGAGGGGGGGGGGGTTTGGACGCGATGCACGATTGTTGATGGGGGGGGAGGGGGGTTTGGACGCGATGCGCGATTGTTGACGGGGGTGGACACGATGCACGATTGTTGACGGGGGGGTGGGGGGGGGGGGAGTGTTGAACGACGCACGCTTACTCTCCACCACAGCTTCAGCACCACTGCCGCTTGCAGCCACGACAGAATGACATCACAGGGAAATGTAAAATGAAGGAGGTTTAATACAAGTTCGGCGAGTTGTTATTATTAGACTATCATTTTTTACAACTCTCCGCACCTCCCCTGGCATCCCCTGGCGCGCCCCACACTTTGAAAACCCCTGAACTAAACCAATCAACACAGATGACACTAGTAATGTTGGGTGTTCTGTAACACGAACACTATCTGGTGCATCATCAGATATTTTATTTTATTTATTTATTCATTGTTTTATTTTGCAAGGTGGTGAATAAACTAGAAAAAATATTTATGTTGATTTCAATATCGTACTACTGCAACATACAAGCAGTATAATAGTATTCCTTTACAAACAGTCATAGATTCTATACTAACAGCACATAAACGGTGACCTCATAGCACCGTAAAAGTGTTTCTTGTGATTTGCATACTGGGCATGTTCACTATGCTACTGTTATGCAAGCGCTCATCTTTCAACTATGTAATGTAAACACCGCCCTGCCCTAAATGAAGGTTCTAGTCTAGTGTATATCACAGTCACTATATCAGCCTTCTAATAGAAATACATTTCAATTAGCATGGATGTACTTCCAGTCGGACTTAGCTAAATCCTTTATGTGAGTCATATGTCAGGCTCAGAGCTTAGTCGAAGCAGTCATTCTGCTCTAAATGAGCGCTGACTCTGAATAATTAAAATGCCTTGCCAGTTCCCTTGTCCTTGCCTGGGCCTTCTCTCATAACTCACCCACATAATGAGACCCGGGCTGGAATGGTTTTGCAAAGCTAATACAGACCATGGAAACGCCTCCTCTAGTCGTTCCAAGGGACAACCTGTTTTTAGCGTCTAGATGAATATGATGAGTGAGGTGTGGTTGTCATTCGCTCTCTCTTTCTTTCACTCTCACACTCTCTCAGGTGTTTCACTTCACTCACAACTCTGAGTGAGTGAAAACTTGTTTAGTGAGTGAGAGCATGGGTTTGTAGGTGTGAACGGCACAAGTGTGCCTGTGTGTGCGTTCACACTTGAACCTGCACGCTTGAATACAGTACATCACATTGTGTGCATTTAACTGTGTCTATCAGAGCTTTATGTGATCAGCAAGTGAAGACATTTATACTTTTTGCTTTGAACTACATACCGTGATTGTGAGAGGGAAAGACATAAGACAGGCAACAGAAAAAGGATTTCAGATCTTGTTTTTTGTTTTTGGACAAAAAATGGGATTTCAGAGCATTTTTTGCAGCAAAAAATGCCATGCGACACAATCTTAGCCAGTCAGAACGTGTTTGATATTCTATAATCTAATTAATGAAAAATTCAATCTTTGGATTTAAGTGGCTTATTGCTTTTATAAAACTGTGGTAATTATTTTTTGGAAATCTTTTTTATCTATTATTTTATGCAAAGCTATATAATATTCATGTAATTATGAACAAATATGAGTAGTTGTTTCTACATGCATACATACACTTTATATATATATATATATATATATATATATATATATACACACACATACATTATATATACAAAAAAAGTGTGTGTGTGTATGTATGTGTATATATAGTAATACCTCAGTTTACGAGTTTAATTTGTTTTATTTATTTTTTTTATTTATAAATAAATTATACATATATATATATATATATATATATATATATACACATACATACATACAAATACATACATACATACATACATACACATACATGCATATACATACATACACATACATGCATATACATACATACATACATACACATACATACATACATACATATATATATATATATATATATATATATATATATATATATATATATATATATATATATATATATATATATACACACTTTTTTATACATATACAGTGTCATTCAAAAGTTTGGGGTCAGTAAGAATTAAAAAAAAAAAAAATACTAAGGATGCATTAATTTTGATCAAAAGTGACCGTAAAGACAATGTCAGGAAAGATTCATATCTGAAATAAATGCTTTTCTTTTGAACTGTCTTTTCATTAAATTTGAAAAAAAAAAATCTGCTTTCACAAACATATTTAACATATTAAACCGTTTCAACATTGATATTATTGTTTGGCCATTTACAGTTGCCAAATAAAGTAACAGCTGGTGGTTAAGATAAAGTGTAAGATTTTATTTTTTAAATGTGTCCGTGCATTCCCAACCAACACAGAAAACAGACGCCCACCAACTCTGCTACTGTATCCATCCTTGCGTCCACCTATGCCTCTTGCCTTTCTCCCTGTCTTATTGTCACGCCTGTTTGGAGGATTCCTGTGCCCTCAAAACACACATTTCTTCACCCGACAGTGACAGGCACTGATTGGAGTCTCGGACCTATACGAGGGTGTGAAGAGGGGGCGAAGTCAGCATTCATCCCGTATTCTCCGGTTGCTTTGGGTGGCTTTTCCTCAGGTTTCTCTCCTGACAGTCTTGGCTAGCACACAGGGCAGGCTGCTGTCACTGATAAGGCAGGTGACAAATGAGCCAGCCGCTTCCTACATCGGTTTTACATTTAGAAATGGCCCAGGCCATCTTTTGGGATGCTAGCATGAAAGATTCCCACCTCACACCGTCGGAATCAAAGCTTGCTGATGTAACCTTCCAGTTCAAGTCCATTTGAACCCTTTAGAAGGGCCAATGGAGGTTTGGTGGACCTAATGGATAAGAAATTGAGCTTTTATTTAAGAACTGAGTCGAGTGTCAGTGGCATGGCCACTCGAACAGTGAGACTTATGAGAGCAGTGTTGTTATTTTACACTCTCCTCGTCTCCATGGTCACAGGGCACATTGGAGTGCCATTGCTGTGTATTGTCATTGAAATTACGCCCTGGTAGCGGCATTACTGACGTGAGAGTTGGAGGAACTCGTACACTAAAATAAGGTGCAAGATGGATAGGGTTAGGATTGCAGCCGAAAAATTGATTACCAATTCATCAGATGTATCTCACTCCCACATCACTTTTTTCTCATTTGTTTTTTAATATATAATTGTGCTTTTTTTTTTTTTTTGAGATCCTGATCCTTTTTTTTGATTTCTGAGATCCTTTAATTAGGGCTGTGGCTATCAGGACATGAAAGTACACTCTGGTCAATTGACATCGCTGTGCCCGGTGGCGTTATAATGTCATAAAGGTCAGCTTTGAGATATTAGATATGATGGACAGTGAAAGGCATGTGCATGAGAAAACATTGCTATATTTTTAATTGCTGCCTATTTCAAGCCATGCTGTTGCTATTTTTTTTCTTTTCTTTTTTGTTTACAGTCAACGTGAAATCAAAATTATTTTGACCATTTTTATTTTAGTGAACGTTTCTGCTCCTCTGGTCTTTCTGCTTCACATGATTCATTGTTCAAATATTCAAAACATGTTTGATGACTAATCAACACACTAAACAAAAACTGTACCAATCAGAAACAACTTTTATTGTCTGCTGATCTCATCAAGGCCAGTGGTTCTCAATCTAGGGGCTTCGAATAACTTATTTTATTATTATGATATTATTAAATATACGTTATATTAAAATAATTTCACTAAGAATAGTCATCATTATTTTTTTTAATTTTAATCAGGTGTGTTGAGTGAATGAATGTCTAATGACAGGCGGGAAACTAGAACAAAGGAAATCGGTAACTGAAGAGAAACAAATTAAAAGTCCATGAAAATGAAATTAAACACACTGGTCGTGACACAGTTTCTGCTTTAAAAAAATGGCTTGGCATGCAGCAGCTTAATATGGTACAGTTAGCATCGATCTCTGAATATATATTTTTTGGACAATGTGGGTGTTGATCTCAAAAAGGTCGAGAACTGCTGATTTATTTAGATTTTCACTTCAACACATGTAACGTCATGGAAATATAAGGTTGCGAATATTGTTTCACTTTGAGTTTTTCATACTGTATGGGTTTCGTTTTGAATCAAGGTAGTCTTGATATGATTGGTGAAGAGCCAAACTTGCAGCAGTGTGAAAGATTACACAGCCTAATTTCACAGTCAAGCCGAAGCGGGGAATTCACACTGGACGATCTGATAGGTCATTGTGTCCTTTCTTGAAGATGTGGTTTAGGCATTTGAGTTAGTAAAATAAAAGACCCCCAGTGCTGTATAAAATCTGTGGTCTGGGCTCTGTTCTCATAGTCCCGGTCCATATGTTAATCATTAAACACATATTAAATGACCAAAGAGTCTAAGACCGCCGAGTCATTTCCTGTTTAACTGTATGTGTGAGCTTGTGATACGCATTCCGTGTGTTAAAAATGAATGTTTCAAAATGGGGTTTTCAGAGCGATGCTCTTTGGTTTCCTAAAAAACCTTACTTAAAAGAAACCCTTTCTTCTTGGTGTCAAGAACAACAACATAATAAATCTAAAGAACCTTTTTCCACTATAAAGAACCTTTTGAGCTATGAAAAATGTCTGTGGATGTTTAAGGTTCTTCAATGGAACCAACAATGCCAATAAAGATCCTAAATCCATACTCAAGTGACAAGAGAATGGCCTGGAGTGCTGGAAAGTGATGGATGTCCTCATTTGGTCAGCTCATTGAATAATGTGATGGAGTACAGTAATGGTTGTTACAGTTTAGTGCATTACGTTATTGACTCGGCTATGCCGCATGCTGTATCCATTGTCTGTACAGTTCTAATCTTTCCTTCTGCGTCGGCGTGAGATCTGTGTTTGGAGAGCTGTTACTTTTAGACCTAAAAATACAAGCGGAGTTCACAGCTGCGATGGAGGCTGCTGTGTTAGTTTCCTTATAGGCTCGAGGGTGCGCTGAAAAGCATGCGATGAGGTGGGAAATGGGAAAGCCTACAGGGAGGGAGTGATTGTGAAATCTCTTTGACAGGGTTCTTGCCATTTTTGTTACTTTTTTTTTTTTTTGTTGTCTTTGTGCATTTCTGGACTTTTTTTTTTTACACCATGTCGATCCAAAGTATATCTTAGGCCTTGAAAGGGGGTGAAAATGATGGAGTAGAATGTTTTAATAGCCCCCTTCACACTTCTATTCAGGGGTATGAAGCTGTGGTGCAACATCTGGTGATTCCTGACTCGAAGTGAAGACTTGCTTTGGGAAATAGAGCTTTTATGTTCATAAATAGATTATTGTAGGCACCTTCAAACACAACCTTTTGGGTAGGTGTGTCAAAAAGTTGCAATGAATGATATACACAGAGCATTGGCACCACATTGGTAATCCAGTTTTTATATATTTTTACATTTATTAACATATTTTTATGTTGTCATTGATCAGTATTGGATATTTAATTGTACATACTATTTTTACATTTGCTGTCATCTAAAGTTAATCTTTAAATACTCTTTTTTTTTTAAGTTTATGACTGTTAAATGTAATATTTAGCACAAAAAAAAAATATATATATGTATTTATTTACATATATATTTATTTTATTTAAATATATATTATTATTTTATTTATTTTTTTAAATCTATAATAATTTTCATACTGTATGTTGTGATTCCTATATTCACTTTTCTATTTGAGCATTCAAAACATTTAGTGTTTTATAATTTCTGTAATTTTTATGCCAAAATAGGAAAATAATTATAGGCTTGCCAGTACCAGACATGATTTTTGTATTAATGCACGGCAGAAAGTCAATGTCGGATATCTGGCTTGTAAAATTGCTGTAGCGTTGTGTTTTCATGTTGAGGTCGAAGCAGTGACTGTTGGAATTTGCATTGAAGCCCTGAAATGAGTCATACGAAAGTAACTTGCACGTACATCCAATAGATGTGGAGCACACACAAGTACTTCATTTCTCGATATCTGCTTGCACTTTATGGTCTACGTATAGAGGAAATGCATCTTGCTTAATCTATGTAGGAAATGCATTTGTCTGTCTTGCGTTCTGCTTTTCTCATATACTCGAGTCAAGGTCTTGTTTTAGTCAAGGTTGTGGTTTATATGTGGCTTTCTATCCCCCACAATTCCGTAGGGCAATAATGAAATGCTCAAGAGCTTGTTCTGTATCTGCCCTCAGGTTGTCAGTGTAAGGAGTGTTTCTGTATAAGCACCCATAATTACACCAGCCTTGGGTCAGTGTTGTGAAATTGAGCCATATCCAAATCTATGGATTATGGAAAAAAAAGTGATTGGTTCAAACACTGTTACACAGTACATCAAGGAAAGCAATTGCATCAGTCTGACTATAAAGGATGGGAATGAGGGCTTTATGATTTTGATATTGAAAAATCTGATATCTGAAAAACTGATTTTTTTTTTTGCACGCACACACACACACACACACACACACACACACACATGTGTATGTATGTGTGTGTGAATATATATATATATATATATATATATATATATATATATATATATATATATATATATATATATATATATATATATATATATATATATATATATATATATATATATATATATATATATATATATATATATATATATATATAAATGCATGGATGCGTATGCATGCATATATTTAAAATCTGTAAATCATTCAACCAATATGCATGTTTTTTATCTTTCAATGGCTTGTTAATCATTTTGACACGCACACATGTAATAGTCACGTCCCCAGTTTTTTCTCTACTGTTTGTCAACCTAAACCTTTCACTTTTCATAACTTTTTAAAGTGTTTAAATCATTCTGTTATCACAAGACATTTCGATATGCAGTCATATCATATCACGATTTGCATAAATATGTACAATTTTGATAGTTTCATGGAATTTGATTCTAGTTCCGATTCTACTAAGGAACAGTTCCAATTCCTTTATGATTCTGTTAGTAATTTAAGTATTTTAGAAAAAGCACCAAATAATTCATATTAAATATATAGTTGTCATGTAATGGTTGATTGTTGGAAGCACATGAATGCAAAAGATTCGCAAGAGCAGTCTTTAATATGAATGAGACCAAACCAAAACAGTTGAACAACAGGTCAAATTAGCATGAGATCGCAATTCCACAAAAGTGCTGATGGGAGTGGAAAGTTCTGCACGTGATCTTGTGACGACGAATCCTTCGTTTATGAATATGGATACACTGGTTTTCCTGTATGTGTTCCTGTATGTAACACAATGCATGTGTGTTACATGCATTCAAGCAGGAACTAACAAAGTTGAAAGATATTTTGTCTGTTTATTTTTTTCATTGTATTATTTATCTCATTAAATTCAGACTTCAAGCTTCATGTTCACTTTGTAGCTCTGCAGGAATTTGTAGTGTTTTATTATTGAGAACTGTTAAGTATCACAAGTATTTCTAATATCCAGAACTAATTCTGAACAAGTATGATTCTTAAATCCCAAACCACACTGTACTTTTCTTGTGAAACACATAGAGACTGACACATCTATTAATCGATTTATCGATCACTCCGCATGGTCAATCACCTCAAGACCACATCCTGATCTCTATATTCCTCCAGAGTGAGACAGATAAATGGATCAGGATGATTTGCTGGAGACGCTGGAGGAGCCGTAAAGAAGCAGAACACATTGATTAGGTGAGAGCCTTAGACCTGAAGAAACCTCCTCGTCTCGCACGTACGACAAGGGCACTTATCATTAATGAGAAGATGAGAGTGATCACTGCAACAGCAACAAATCTCTATCAGTGCATATATAATGCAAAATATCACGTGATGTATGTTAGTGTGCATATAGTGTGTTTTAATGGATGTGTGGGGGAGTTTCCATTTGTTTCAGTTGGTATGGCTCTGAACAAGGGACCCATCTGGGCAGCCAATCTCAAAGCCAGACCACTCTTAATTCTCTCTCTGTCTCTCCATCTCTCTCTCTGCCTGATGGTGTGGTGAAGTGGCACTTAAACTCCCACTCAACTGGACTGTATTCACGATCATATGACTAGCGTATAAACAGATAAACTGTGGCCACAAACATTATGTACTGACCAAAACAGACCAACTTCTTACAAGTAGTAATGCTTTTCTCCTCTTCTCATGAGGTATGGAGAAAGCAATTCTCTTTTTCTGTACACTGGTGGAATTGTCTGTGAATAATTATAAAGCTCCTGCTTTGACCGTGTTCTCCAGTGTTCATAATTTCGATATTAAAATTGTCTGTGTGTCAAGGTCAACAGGCAATGCTAGTTCAGTTTGTAAAATGTCATCTGGTGTGAATCCCCAAAAACTGCATGATATTTATAAATGCAAACTCCTGCAAAACGCATAACTTGAAGATAAATTGAAAATGTAAGTGACCTCACTGTTCAGAGCTACAGAGATCGCAATTCCTTTCTTCTACAGCTTACTGGTTTGTATTAAAGCTTGAATCTCATTTAATGGGAATTCTTCTGAAAGCAGTGGCATGTATGGTATTTTTTTGTTTTTGTTTTTTGCAGGAATTCTGTTTCAGTTCTTGCTTGCGACTCCAAATCCTTCTCTTCCAGACTTCCAGAGCGAAGCAAGCAGGTTTCAATTAATGAACGTGGGAGTTTGGCAATTTATTGTTATTTCGTACCTTCTGCTACACTTAACGCCGTGGCATTTGTGTGTGTGTGTGTTTGATATTTGTTGGAATGTCAGAGTTGTTCAAGAGTCTTGATTTGTGCAAATTATTTACGCGTTGCCATGTACATCTGTGCGTGCACGTGTCGTCATGCATGTGTAAGAGGTAGAGGATTTGATTGATTGAGAACTAAAAGCCCTGCTGAGAGGCACAGCCAGCTGTGGGGAGAGAGTTAGCTGTGTGTGTGTGTGTGCGTGTGTGTGCATGTGGAATGTGTGGGCCTTAATGTTGATGCATTATCACAAGCGCCGGTCCATTAATAATGACACATGTAATTTGCTGCCTCTGTAGTGCCCTTCTTCCTCATGCCTAAAATGGGATAAAAAGCCATGATTGGTACGTTGTGTAGAAAGCTGTTTGTCAACTGTGGATAGCCCTAATCTGCCACAAATAGGAGGACGGCACTGGAAATGCTAACCGATTATGTCGGCCCCCGCATGGATCTTCGTACTGGCCATTTAGAGCCGTTTAACTGGTGAACCCACTGGGACATTAGTGTGTGCAGTGGAGACCTATCAAATTACATTGAAACGTGTGAACATTTCCATACCTTTTAGGTAGAGTTTTAAGAGATGTTATATAGATGAACTGTAAAACATGACTGTTAGAAACTAAGAAATACAATTTTTATAATATTTAATCATTACAGTATTATATTGTAATATTATAATTATTATGTAATTAATTATTATATACACACACACACACACACACACACACACACATGTATACATCTAACAAAAATATTAGAACAATAATAATTATTAATAATAGAGTCGTTGTTGTCAGTAGGTATGTTTACATGCACTCATTTTTATTTTAGAATCCAATCCTGTTTCAGGTTCTTAAAGTTTGTCTGTTTATAATTCAAATATTTGTTTGCATGTGGGTTTGCATATATTCCTAACAAAGTCTTAGCATAAAGATGCATGATTGTGGATCAATTGAGAATCACAATTTTCTTTGTTTAAAATAGATATCACAATTCTGAATAGACAACTTAACAAAATAACATGTAATTTACTAAAGGTTCTGACAAAATAATTGATTAATTGCTGCAGTCTGTTTAAACAATGTGTATTTAAATTGAAAATAATAATTTAAAAAAGGTTTGAATGAATGATTCTATTCTATTTGTGTTTTTGAACAAATTCTGTCATCATTTACTCATCCTCATGTCATTCCAAACCTGTAAGACTTTTGTTAATCTTTGTAACACATATGAAGATAAGTTTTAAAAAAATGTGAGTGATTTCTATATCTCCTTTGACGGCTATGCAACTATTTGTACTATATGTTCATTTGTGTGTGTTCTGAAGATGAAAGAAAGTCTTATGGGTTTGTAATGGCGTAAGAGTGAGTAAATGATGACAGAAATTTGGGTGAACTAACACATGAAAAACATAAAATAAACATAGCCGTTTCCTTGTCATGTAGGAATAAGATCACATGGGTGTTTTAATCGAGATCGATCTTATGTAAACGTACGCATCATGGCACGGCACATATGTGCATGTTACTTTTGAATCCAATTGAGAAAACAATCAATTCAGGTCTTTACGTGATTATTTGTTTTGCTTTTGATTAGATTATATTAGGTCTACACCCACCCATTACGACTCACTATTCAATTCTATTGCAGATCATATGGTTGTAAACATAACAATTGAATATTTCTTCTAATTTCTTAGTTTTAACTAGTGGTTTTACTATTTATGTTACTTGAAAATGAATGCATATAAAAATTATTAGCATTTAGTTATGTAAGATGGGAACTATTTCTTATTTTACAGTGCAGGAATGTTGACAGCAATTGATAGACAGCAACAGACAGTCGCAGCGCTCATTCAAACAGAGAACGGATAGAGGAATGACAGAAAAACAGACACGACATATGGAGTTTTTCATGCTAAGTGACGACAATGTGGCATTTCCTATGTGTTTGTGTAATATTTGCTATAAATTTATTCAAGTATTTAGTTTTCTGTAATGGTTAGTCAGTGACAAACAAAAAGAAAATCGGATAATTTGCCATTTGGCTTATTTTGAATGTGAAATGTAGTGGATTTGAAATGTCAGATGTTATTATTACTCATAAACATAAAAAGTATCAATACTGATCAGCAATATTGATTTACTTATATCAGATTTAAAAGGAACTGGTATCACCCTTGGCTTAATTCAGTAACTTGCCTCTCAAGTAAAATTATACTCGTTTCAAGGCTGCGGAGATAATATTTCCTGGAAAACAAGACACTGATTAAGAATAGGATATTTTGCAGAGTGGAGGAGAATCCTTCCTTTTCAGCTGCGTCTGCTTGTGTGAGTGAATTTGAGTGTGCATGCTACTTGGCTAGCATCTGTTCTTGTGTGTGTATGTACCCGTGTTGGAGATAAAGTGCATGAAAGGGCACAGGTGCTGTTGACTCAGCCTTTTAGACTTTTTAGACTTTAGAAACCATTCGGTTTCTCCTGCTTTCTTCTCGTTCTGGTGGAAATGCTAAGCATGCTAAGTGCAAAAGGGCCATCGACGGTTGTAAACTGGATGTGAGAGCTGTAGGCTGCTGGGATTCGCTACCCACGGAAAGAGCTGTAAAACCAGCTGGGCTTCTAGTCAAGGTTGATTGGATTGCAAATAGCATTGAGCGGAAGGATCAGCCCACGTCAGTGGCTATCACCGCTAATGACCTCTTGCATTGTGCCTGAATTAAACCCTGTGACAGAAGCTGGTGTGGATGAACATGAGAAATATATTTATAAAATTAACCTGACCTAAAATATTTGTGTATTATTATTCTCAGAACAATAATCCTGATTGTTTGTTTGTATGTTGCTAAAGAATGTTGTTAGCATGTAGTTAAGGTTTCTCAAGGGTTGTTAGCATGTTGCTACGCAGATGCTAAAGTGTTATCAGTGGTTGCTATCATGTTATATGTTACAGTCATTTTTTTGTTTTTACCACTCACCCTCTCACAGAAACATGTATATAGTTTGAGAACAGCAGCTTGGTGAACAACCGCAGAGAGAACTGAATAGGAGTTTCCGTGTTTCTCCTCAATCATTGTTTCTTGTGTTACTGTACTTGGCTGCCGTTTTGCATTGCTTTATTCAATCGCCAGCCTGGATTCTGCATCACAACGGCTCTCTCAAGACTGCATTAACCCGATACGCGTGGAAAGGGTACAGTTCTGGCTTCATTTACTTAAACATGGCCACCGATACTCATGCAGATTCTGCACACCGCCGTAATACTCTCACACAAGCATACACACATGCTTGCGTTCACACGCTTGTGTAGTGAGTGTAAGTAATCCCCCCTGCTGTTTCAGGCAGTGACTCATCATAAACACTCATGTGGCTGGCCTTGCTGGAGTGCACACCGCCCTGCTAAACCGCACACACAGACGACACGTACACACTGTAGTAACGAGAAATGAAAGCACAGCCTTCTGACTGACAAAGACACACATGCACTACTTCACACTGTTGTAGCAATTGTGGCTACAATAGCACATGAAACTGGCATAGGCGATATAGCCTGTCTCCAAGGGCCGCAGCTTTTTTTATGTGGCATAGGGAACCTTCTAGGGATGAACACTCAGGATAAATGAAAATTTGAAAAAAATGAAAATATTTTATTTAAAACACTGTTACAAAAATGAATATTGACACATGAAAGTTTGGATTAAAAAAAATGAAACCATGACTAGAAAAGTAACTGCTAGATTATCAATAATGTATCAATTTTGTAATGTTTACGTTTCATAGAGAAGGGGCAAATAAACATAAGAAGTGTCTAAAATACAGCGTAAGCTAGAAAAAGTAAAGTGAAAGCATTTTTTTTTTTTTTCGTGAGGTTAAGTGCTCACAGAAGAAATTAGTTTTCAGCTGTCTCTTGAATATTGTCAGAGATTCTACGTTTCGGATTTGAAGGTGTGGAGATTGTTCCACCAGCAAGGATCAGTGAACGAAAATGTTCCAGAGAGTGAATTTTTTTTTTTTTGTGCTTTTTACGAGCCGGCACTCATTTACCGATTGTAGTTTTCTGGCAGGGGTGTAGACCCGAAAGAGTGAGTGGAAGTAGAAGGTGCTGAGCTTGTGGTAGATCTGTAAGCAAGCGTCAGTGCCTTGAACTTGATGTGAGCAAGTGGTAATGGTAGTAGAGATGAAGACAGGTGTGACGTGGGCCCTTCTGGGCTTGTTGAATACGAGGCGTTGCACATGCTGGATGTATAATATAGTGTATTTTGCAGATGAGGGCTGCACATCTTGCACTCAACTGTATAGTATTTTCATTTCGCCGGTCAGGTAACCCCAAAATGACCAGTCAGGAAAAAATACCTTCTATACATTTTTATTCAATTGTACTATTGTGTCATTTTTAATTTAATATTTTGATTTATAAATAAGTAATTTGTAATTATATATTTTTTAAAACATGATTATAGACTACATAGATAACTTTATTTGTTTTATTATTCAATTAAAATGTTATTAAATTTTGTATTTAATTGAATTACTTTATTTTAGACTACGTCATATTTTTTAATTTAATTTGACTTTAAGTTCATAATTTTAATTTATTTTATTATTGAAACACAAGTTAAGAAAACACAGGTCATTTTTATTTCCATTTAATTCATTATTGTATTTTTCATTTAGCTTAATTTTTTCTTTTAGAAATATACATAGACTGCATAGACCTTTTTTTCTAAATTATTTAATTATCTTTTAGCTCATGTTGTCAAGGGCATCATAGAGTCAGGACTACTAATGCAATAGTGACTGCCACATAACACGCAAACATGTTTTCTCACATGCATAGGTACACACAGGCATAACTAAAGCCAGCGGAATTGTTACCCACAGCAGGAAAACCACACGGCATATGTAAATGAGATGCAAGGGAAGTGTGAGTGCACGGCTCCCATGCAAATGTAATGGAGACCTCAAAGACAGAGGTTATAAATAGACTCACAGTGTGTGGCTGCCTCAATGAGCACCACGTTTCTCTTAAAGTGACACTCACGACACGTTCTCGTACTAACGTACACACTTCGTGGCATTTCAAAGGGCAATTTGGACTTCATGCATGCAAATGCTCTAAGCGACATATAACCCAGTTAAACGGGGGCCTGTGACGTTTGCACTGATTTTGTGTTGTGTACAGTTTGCTCAGAATAGACACACTCTCACTCTACTTTATAATACAAATGCTTTGAAGATGGAAGAATTTTTAGGAAGAGAAGGGAAACAAGGCATGATGTGCGTAATGTATGCATTACATGCCTTCTAGTCTGTGGGACGCCGTTTAAAACTCCTTGTAAAAATGTCATATTTAAACATCACACTGTCAAAGGCTTGCTTTCCTAAACCTGCAATAACCTGTGCCGGGGTTCCCCCCTCATTTGATCTTTTTTTTCTCATGTTTACGCTCACTTCATGACCTGGAGGTGTTTAATCAGGTTTTGTGCTGTTTACCATATTGTAGTGATTTCTAGAAACCACCCACTTACCCACCCACTTCAAAACATTTGCATACAAACTGCATTTGCCATTGCAGAAAGCGCAGAACTTCATGTTACACCATTTCCAAACCAGGCTTGAAGGTTTTTGCACAGATGGTTGTACAGGGTGGTAGGGTCCCACTTTAAATCAGATAACTGGAGCCAAGTGTAAGCGGTGTGATTTTGTCAATCACTTGCAGAGTGTATGGAATTACCCCCTATACCCTTGAAGTGTGCAGTAAGCGATTACTGAGAATCATTGTTGAACACTGTTGATAATTGAAATCAATACCAAACAAACACACGCCTCCTTTCAATGCTCCGCCCCCAAAATGCAAAATGTGTCTTTCTCTTTGGATGTCTCTTTTGGATGTCAAAGCTTCACGAAACATAAAGTGAACAAAAAATGAACATACAGTACACTAATATATACAAGCAAGAGTTTGTTGTTGGTCGCCAGCTGCACACACTCAAAACCAACGTATGGAGCAGAAACTACCACTTAGGTTTCTCCAGCGCTTGAAAGCTTTTCTAATATTTACGTGGATCTTAAAGCTTTTACCTGATTATAACATGACATTTCCATAACACCAAAAAGGAAGAAACTTTGGAGGCTTCAGTAAAACCAGGATAAAAACTTAAACTGATAATAATCCCAAACTGATAAAAAGTGAAAGAAACTTTTCAATTTAATAGATATTTTACTTTATATGGACAACCTTTCTAACCTTTTTTAAATGTAGCATCCCCTTTCATGTAAATTATTGAATATATTAAATTAAGACAATTATAATATGAAGATAAATCCGTATCAGTGTAACTTTTTGCACTACAAAAGGGGCATTTAGATGTATTTAATGCAGCTCAGAGATGCCATGAATGCATTTACACTACAGTTATAATTTCATATTTAATGAGAATAGTGTTTCAAATGTGGAATATATTGAAGCTAAAAAAATTAAGTTATACTTTAAATATGTAGTTAAAACTGCCAGTAAGTAGTGGCAACTCACTGCTTTAATGATACATTTATTCAATCAGTTCATTCAAAACAACCGATTCATTTAGGAACAAAGTGGCTGTCTTTTATGAAAGAGTCATTGAATCATTGACTCACCCGATTCATTCAAAAAATCTGAATAATTCAGGAAAGAAACACCTCTGTGACCAACGGTTCTGTTTGAAACTATTGTCATTGATTGAATAGAGCGAAAACAGTCAATATTGAAATATACATCACTTTATATTAACTTGAATGTACTCTTTTAATTAACTATATACCATTAGATAAACAACAAAATAGTGATTATCTCAAAATGAGTGCAAATGAGCATCTTACTCAAGGCTGTGTCTATAAACAGGCATGAGATTTCAAACCTGATTGTTAGACCTAAAACCAGACAGATGGCCACCCTAAGAAAAAAGGAAATAGAGAATGATTTTGTGAGCGATTTTTGAATATAGCCTTGCTGTCTGTTTTTGTAACTGGAAGCTCCACCCACAAAGAATTCTCATTGGTTCAAAATCCCTCTCCACACAACTATAATAATCATACGTTCTGATTCGTTGTTATTGTGCCACATCACACTGCTTTTTCACTCTCAGTGTGGGCCGACAACTTGGTTAGGTCACGTGTCCACTAAGGTGTTTTACACCACTTTTTCAAACGCAAACTGAGACCCTATGTTAGCCCAGCCACATGCAGTTATTATACCTCAGGTTCTTCCCACGGTGATTTCCACTGACACATACATGTACATATAATTATGTCCTGAGATCACAATTTGATAATACTTCTTCATACCGAGACACTCCCATTGAGCACTGGCTACAGATGAAAGTGATGCACAATGTATTGTGTACACTGATCCAAGAACTGTTCTGGTTTCCCCCTCAAATCACTTTTTTTTAGGTGAAATACAGCGCCATCTAGTGTCTATAAACAGTACTGCATCAGCTTCTTATTCATACGTGTATGAAAATAACTAGTAATCTATCTATACCTTATCTATCCTTTGAACTTACCGGTACTATTCTTTACATAATCTGAGTTACAGAATTTTAATAACCCTGCGTAGCTCTGATATACTATCAATTATGCATGTGTAACAGACTTGAATCGGTCTTCATCCAAAAAACCACACGAACACTTGACAACAGATGATTTTTTTTACTGTAACAAAAAAAGATGGACATCAGTGTAGATAAACAATCAGATGAAGTCTCTCTCTCTCTGGAACACACAGTACTCGACGAGAGAGAGTCATATGCTGCGCGTCCACAGTCTCGTAACAAACTGAGACTCTCAGTACATTTAATCAAAAAACAACCAGAAAATAAAATAGAAACATTAATAACAAAAACATAAATATAACGTTTCTTATTCTATAAAATGTACATTAAACAATTACTAATACAATACAATAGTATATAAAATACATATATTACAAGTATATATAGTATTCAACCTAACATCACCGACATATGTTACTTATAGTGTTTACTATTATGTTATAACGATGATATTAACTATATATAATCTTATTATTACAAATAACAAATCAAATAAAGATTAAATAGTTATTACCACTGTACCACATGTGTATGGCGAGATACAGGCCGCACCACGTGCGTCGCATACTACACGTGCATCACACTCTCGCTCCCATAATAAGCTGCACATTAAATCGACAACCCAAATAATCTCTTCATTCTAAACAGAATTATTTTAAACATACCTGTAACAAAAAAAGATGGACATCAGTGTAGATAAACAATCAGATGAAGTCTCTCTCTCTCTGGAACACACTAAACATACAACAAAAACGACTAGCTCAAAAAAAACATTGAATAATACATTTTAAACACCACTAACAAAAAAATGACAGTATACATCCTTCGCTAATGTACATTGAAACAAATTGTCACTGTACCAGTACTCGACGAGAGAGAGTCATATGCTGCGCGTCCACAGTCTCGTAACAAACGTCTCCGGTTACTATCGTAACCTCCGTTCCCTGAGAGAGGCGGGAACGAGACGGTGCATGGAAAAGATGCATTTGGGAACCTCCCCTTCACGTAAATTTCTGAAACCTTATAGGATAACGCCAGTTGACAACTGGCCAATTGTCGCGCGATGCGCTCTGGCTGTCAGACAGTATAAATAGCATAAGCGCGGCACTTGCGTCAGAATCATGACTGAACACGGCACAGCTGGTCAAGCGACGAACACGGCGGACATTGCACCGTCTCGTTCCCGCCTCTCTCAGGGAACGGAGGTTACGATAGTAACCGGAGACGTTCCCTTTCGAGGGCGGGAACGAGACGGTGCATGGAAAAGATGCATTTGGGAACGGTGTTCAATCCCGCCGTGATTGAGACTTAGACCAGTCTGATACAGGGAAACATACACCAAACACAGCTCGTCCAATGGCAACGTCGCCACGTGTGCTCACTACTGATAGGTGCAGCTAAGCCAATGAAATCTTAGCTAAAGCTTGTCAAAATTTGCATATCAGCAGCATGAAAAATAGCGGGCTGCGTTATTACAGGGCAGACGTGACTATTCAGAAAGCATTAAAGCACAACTAGTGTGAGCGCATAGCGTCAACGGCAAAGCGGTGACCGTGAGCACATAAGCACAAACTACTGTACAGAAATCCCCAGCGTCAACAGCACAGCGGTAACAACTGTATTTTGAGAAAAGTAGCAATATCCCAGGAATAATTGATTCAATTACTCACCGAAAGCACTTGAGACGCCAAAGATGGAACATCCAGTTTATAAAACCTGGCGAAGGTGTTCTGAGAAGACCAGCCAGCAGCAAAACAGATATCCTGTATTGACGTACCTCTAGACCAGGCCCACGATGAGGCAATAGCTCTCGTCGAGTGAGCTCTGATGTTGAGAGGGCATTCCTGTCCCTGATTCGCATAAGCCAAAGCAATAGCGTCCACTATCCAGTGAGAAAGCCTCTGTTTAGAGACAGCATTTCCTCTAGTAGCGCCACCATAGCACACAAAGAGCTGGTCCGACTGTCGGAATGTGGCGGATCGGTCCAAGTAAATACGCAAAGCCCTGACGGGGCAGATAGCCCTCTGAGCGCCGATGTCCCGTGAGGTTGACGGCTCTGAAGACAAGGCGAGCAGAGAAACTACTTGCGCTTTAAATGGAGTAGAGAGCGATTTTGGCACGAAGCCAGGTCTCGGCCGGAGAGTAACACTGCAGTCTCCGGGCCCGAAACGAATACAATCGTCACTCACTGAGAACGCATGCAAGTCCCCAATGCGCTTAGCCGATGCCAGTGCGAGAAGCAGCGCCGTCTTCTGTGAAAGCTCCTTAATCGCGACCGATTCCAAGGGCTCGAACGGCGGCAGAGAGAGAGCTCTCAGAACCAACGCCAAATCCCACGGCGGAACCGATGGGGGGCGTGGGGGGTGTAATCTCCTCGCACCTCTGAGAAATCTGACCATTAGTGGATGCCTCCCGATCGATTGCCCGTCGTCCGGTGAACGAAACGAGGCGACAGCGGCCACATAGACCTTTAGAGTAGACGGAACACTCCCGTCATCCAGCCGGAGCTGTAAAAACTGTAACACATCTGACACGGGACAGCTCACCGGGTCGATATTGTGCTCGTTGCACCATTTCACGAACACTCCCCATTTCAGGGAATAAAGGCGTCTCGTGGAAGGTGCACGAGACTCCGCGAGAGTCTCCAGCACACTAGAAGGTAGTGCGAGCTCTTCTAAGGCCCCTGAAGCGGCCACGCGTGCAGGCTCCACAGCTCGGGGCTGGGATGCCATACCTCGCCGCTCGCTTGAGACAGTAGATTCTTGCTGACGGGAATCCGCCACGGGGGGGCTGCCAGCAACTCTCGTAGGTCCGGGAACCAAGGCTGATTCGGCCAGTTCGGGGCGACTAGGATCACCGATGCTCTTTCCTCCCTTATTTTGCATAGGACTAAAGGCAGAATTTTTACCGGAGGAAACGCGTACAACCTGGCTCTCGGCCAACGCGATGTCAGAGCGTCCCCCGCTAGAGGGGCGTGCGACAGGGAGAAAAACAGCGGGCAGTGCGCGTTCTCGCTCGTCGCAAACAGATCCACTTCTGCCCTCCAGAAGCGATCCCAGATCATTTGCACCACCTTTCAGTGAAGCCTCCACTCTCCGTGAGGAATCCCGTTCCTCGAAAGCATGTCCGCTCCGCGGTTTAGTACACCCGGGATGTGCGAAGCTCTGATGGAGAGGAGATGTTGATCTGCCCACAGCAGGAGGCTCGTTGCCAGCTCGAACAGGGCCCTGGAGCGCACGCCGCCTTGGCGATTTATGTATGAAACCACGGACATGTTGTCGGTGCGAATCAACATATGCTGCTGTTCTATTTGCGGCAGGAAAGCCCTTAGGGCCAAACATACCGCTTTCAGCTCCAGGCGGTTGATATGCCACTCGCTCTGTGACTCCGACCATAGACCGGAAGTCGGAACGCCCTCGCATGTTGCACCCCAACCTGAGCTCGACGCGTCTGTCGTCACTACGGTGCGTGTCGTCACCAGCCCAAGGGGAACCCCCTGGCTGAACATGTCCTGATTGGACCATGGTTCCAGAGCGCTGATGCAGCTGCGGGAGATCGTGATGCGCATGCGCCCCGCTGTCCACGCTCTCCACGGGTCTTCAGCCACAACTGCAGTGGACGCATTCGCAGCAGACCAAGGTGGCACACTGAAGATGCTGACGCCATAAGACCGAGTAGCCTCTGAAAATCCCTCAGGGGAACAGACCGGTCCTGTCTGAAGCCACGCAGAGCCGAAGAGATGGTCTCTATGCGTTCCGGGGGGAGGCGGGCTCGCATCGCCACTGAGTCGAAGCACACACCTAGATATGTCATATACTGACTCGGGGTGAGCATGCTCTTCTGCATGTTCACTCGCAGGCCCAGTGACTCCAGATGATGAAGCAGCATGTCTGTATGTCTGATTAGCACCTCCCTTGTATGAGCTAGAATCAGCCAATCGTCCAGATAGTTTAGAATGCGCACTCCGCTCGCTCTGAGGGGGGAAAGTGCTGCATCCACACATTTTGAGAACGTGCGCGGTGTTAAAAGTGCAACAGAGTGGGTTTCGAACCCGGGTCTCTCGCGTGAAAGGTATACGCAGTGTCCGCTATACCACAGCACACCCATTGCTAGCCCGAACGGGAGCACGCCATACTGGTATGCTGAGCCCTCGAACGCGAATCTCAGGAAACGCCTGTGGCGTGGCGCAATCTGAATATGAAAATACGCATCTTTCAGATCTACGGACGCTAGCCAGTCCCCGGGACATACCTGTGCCAGTATCTGCCTCAGCGTTGCCATCTTGAACGCGCGTTTGTGGAGCGCGCGGTTGATGGGTCTCAGATCCAGAATCGGACGGAGCCCCCCATCTTTCTTGGGCACCACGAAATAGCGGCTGTAGAATCCGCTCTCTAGCTCGCTCGGAGGGACGCGCTCTATCGCTCCTTTCGCGAGCAGACTGTGAACTTCCTGTCTCAGAACAGGTGCGCTTTGAGGGAGCGCCAGAGACGGGACCACACCAGTGAAACGGGGCGGTCTGCGTCTGAACTGAAGAGAATAACCGTGCTGAATTATTCCCAGCAACCAACCTGAGATGCCTGGAATGGCCCTCCAAGCTTCCAGGAAATGATGAAGCGGAGGGTAGGCTGCACGCTGCTCGACGAGTGTCGGGAGCGGCGGGGAAATGTCGGCTACTATTGAGGGAGCAAGTGCATACTGTGGCTCCGCGCCGCTCTGGGGCAGGGCAAGCGACACAACACTGACAGAATGAGGAAGAAACAACTCTTTTTGTGAACAAGCATTTGTTTTTATTATTGCATCCACACAAACCGGGTTTAACACACACACATTGCAATCGTCGCCCATACGAACAGAGGGGACATAACGCACAACATGGTGTTTTGGGGGCGGCCCACCCGCGAGCTCTCTCTTCCTTTTGACGGGACCGTCAGGAAGATGGCTTGCCTGCGGGAGGCTGTGCGCCGTCATGACGGGGGGCCCCCCTGGGCGCGTGACGCCTCTTCCCGGGTCCCGCCCATTGCTTGCGTCGGACATCCGGTTCCGGGCGAGAAGCCGCCGGAACTGCAGCCGCCGATTGCTGTGTCACCGGTCTGTGGGGGAGGCGCGGCGCCGACGCCGACCGCGCCCTTGAGGGCTGCTGGTACGCGCGCCTCGGCATCACGTGGCTCATCGCTTTCGCGCGCTTTTGCGCCTCGGAAATTTTTTCCATAACCGACTCGACTGCGCCATCAAAAAGGCCGGCGGCTGCAATTGGTGCGTTGAGGAGCATTTTCCGGTCTGAGTCCCTCGGGTCCGCCAGAGTTAGCCACAGGTGCACCACTAAAAAAACCCATAGAGCGGCCGATGGCTTGCGCGGACCGCTTGGTTGCCATGAGAGCGACGTTGTCGCTCTCAGGTCCCTCACATCCTCCGCGTCCATGCTGCCGGCGTCCAGCAATTGCACGGAAAAAAGGGGGGATCCCCTCCTAGCTCCAGCTTGCTGGCGGCTGGACTGGAGGAACCAGGAGTCCAGCTTACTTCTCGCGGGCTCCTGTGGAGCACTCCAGTCCAGGTCCAGCTCTCTAACTGCCCTCTCGAGGACCCTGACTAGCTCCTGCCGGAGGTCTAGAGGGCCCTCTGTGTCGAGGCACTCCGACGCCGCCCAGTCCCTGTCTGATGCAGCGAGGGATACTGAGTCCACGTCTCTGTCATCCTCGACCGGGAGGAAGTCCGCGAAGAGAACTGGTGATTTGGGGGGACGGCAGAGGACGGCATGCTGCGTCGTCACCGTCACCCCGCGAGTGTGTGGGGGGGGACCGCCAGCGGCTCGACGGCGGCAGCGGACCCCTTCCCCGCGATACTGCGCGCTATGTCCCTCCTGGATCTCAGCGCGCGCCCCGGCAGATCCCCGCAGGAGGACTCCAGCAGGGCATCCTCGGCGTGGGCCAGACCCAGACAGACGACGCAGCACGCGTGAGTATCCGGCGGGTCAATGGGACCCGCGCAACTTACCTTACATTTAGTTCCTGTTGATTCCATAACTGTTCATAAGTCCGTGTGAAGGAAATAATCTGACGCAAGTGCCGCGCTTATGCTATTTATACTGTCTGACAGCCAGAGCGCATCGCGCGACAATTGGCCAGTTGTCAACTGGCGTTATCCTATAAGGTTTCAGAAATTTACGTGAAGGGGAGGTTCCCAAATGCATCTTTTCCATGCACCGTCTCGTTCCCGCCCTCGAAAGGGAACTGAGACTATCAGGTGACGCGCACCTGGAAAAACCCCCGCGATTGCCACTGATATCCCTCCTCAAATAAAGTAGTCCCATAACCAACATACTTTTAAACTATAAACAAAATAGAAAAACAACAAAATTTTGTGAAGTTCAATAATTCACACTTATTACAAAAATATGAAATTAAAACAATTACTTTAAACAAAATAAAACTAATTTACACAAATATTGTAGAAAAAATCTGAACAAATAAATGAGTTTTAAAGTCTTTTTCACACCGGCTACACATGAATGAGTTGCGTTTTTTTATGTCCGTGCAAAGCTAGTTTGGTCTTAGTTAGGCTTGTCTCACAGTAGGGGGCCGAAGAAGCGGCGGTCCCATACACACTTTGAGTCGACTCCCAGGAGTCATCATGGGCTTTGAACATGTTTGAAGATCTGCAGAAATAGACTTCTCCCATGTTCTTGTCTCTCACTCTCTTTCTCTTTTATATACTCCCTTCTATCCATCTGCCTTTGTATCTGTAGCTTTGATTCTTTTTCTTAGACATGATGTTTTTTTTCTGTCTCTGAGCTTGTATAAGGCTTGATTGCAGGGGTTAGCTTGGAGGTGCTTTAAAGCGAAAGCCTACGCATATGTAGTGTGTTTGCTTTGGAGCTTGATTAATTTGCTTGTCCTCTCTTACTGCAGATAAATAGACCAGAGCGTGTCTCGAATTCTGCTTTTATATATTTTTCATGTTCTGCGCCAAGCCGACTACATGTTTTATCAGTAAGTAGCCATAGCAAGTGACAAAGGTCTGTTTGGCTAAACCATCTCATCTAGCGCCAAACATTTCTTCAAAACTTCTAATTAAAACTCAAAATAAAAGATTATAGTGTGTAAGCAGCATCTCTTTTTTTCTTTTCTTTTTTTCACTTACTCACCTGGATATATGAAAAAGAAGCTAATAAAAACAATAAATGTTTTATATTATGCACATGAGTATAGGATAATTTGTTGAATAGAACTGCATTTTATTGTGTTGTAGTTGTTTGAAAAAACTGTAAAATTTGTGTTATTTTAGTATTATTTTGTTTACAAATATAGTATTTATTGTGATTTTTAATGAGCTTTTACTTTTCGGTTTTCGTTTTGATTTGTTTAAATTTGAGTCATTTTGTTAAATGCTTATTAAATATTTCTATTCAGCTTTTTAAATTTGTTTTTAATTTTAGTAGCTTCTTTATCTTCATTTATTTAACATTTATTTCATCTATTATTTATATTTTATTTCAGCTTTATTTATTTAGTTTTAGTTGCATTTAACAATAACAACACTGACCTCCTCTGTTGGATCTTTTTCTTCACATTTCAATATTGTCTCCTACTATATTGTGATATTCAGAGACATTTCACATATTTTTAGATTTTAGATTCCTATTCCTTTACTTGTTACTGTTGTTGAAAACAGCTTTCAATTGTTTTGTTTCCAGAAGGTGGTAAACAAATCCTTGACAGAATAAGGACCGCATTGCCAAACGAGAGCACACACACGTTGACGTGATGGGATGACAATGATGTCAGTCAGGTTGTCAGAGGAAAGGAGCGCCTATGACGCCCTCGGCACTGAGAAAGAGAGATAGACAGAGAATGAGAGAAGTTAAAAGGAATGAGGTCAGCCTGGGGTACGACACGGTAACCTGAGAGAAGTACCTGCCCCTCACACTATCCACTTACTGCTGCGTTTGTCCCAGCTGAGCACAGCAGAAGAAACGCAGGAAGCACAAACCTATCTCTCCATCAGTCCTTCACAATGACCCAAAGACGGCCCTGATTGAACCTGTCACGGATTGAGTTTTACTACTTTCAGTGTGACCAGGAGCTTTGAGTGGGTTTGAGGCTGTTGAGTTTGTGTGTGTGTGTGTGTGTGGGTGGAAGAGATATCCACTCCTCCTGTTGTACCTCTCCAGTAGTTTTGCACAAAAGAGAGGTATTGAATGGTGATTGTTGGTTGAGTGACAGGCTTTGTGATTGTCAATGACACGATTACGCTTGCCATGATTTATTTGTGACTATATCTACAGCTGAGGTATCAATGTTTGGCTGCCCTGATAAAAAAGAAAGAAAAAAAGGCCCAATTTATTTTTCGATTTAACCAAGATTTATGCTTTAATAATTTAAAAATCATTGGATAATTTAAAAAATGTAAATTTTTATTTTTAAAACAAAGTACAGTAAAGAGACCATTTTAAAATACCTTTCATATTTTAATGTTAAATGTAAGTTATTATTGTGATGCATAGCTGCATTTTCAGCATCATTACTTCAGTCTTCAGTGTCACGTAATCCTTCAGAAATAAGATTAATTTATATGTATTCCACATTTGAAAAGAAAAAAGCAATAGGTTTTGAACTGACATTTTTAAATATGTTAAATTAATCAACAAATGAATCAATATCTAAATGTTAAAGCCAAATATAAATCATAAACTTGACATTTAGATAATATTCTAATTGGACATGGTGTATATAGTCTATACATTCACCTTAATTAATAATGAAGATTCATTAAGATTAGATTAAGGTATTAATATTTTAGCATATTTCTGTGAAAATCTCTTTGTACGTGTTTTTTCTATTATATGATAATAGCTTGTTTTTATTAAAACGAAGAAAAATGAGATGATATTAAAAATATCATATTGTTATAGTTAAAAAGCCTTTGGGGCATTTAAATGACAAAATAGATTTTTTTTAAACACTTTCTTTTACATTTGACACCCATAATATATTATACTAAAGCACATACTCCCTCAGCTGTAAGGTACATTTATTTGATAATATTAGAATGTAGGAGCCAAAGGCATCTTCCATTAATATTATACTGAGACATCCATCCTCCAGTGTGAGTCACTGGTTTGCACACTTGTTTTGTGTATAAATATTGCTTTCTCCCTGGCTGAATAACTAGTCCTGTCTCATTATGTTAAATAGTAGAATGAATAGACTGTAATATTGCTGTGGAAACAGGGAGCATCCCTCAGCACAGAGGCTGTGTAAAGTCATTTCTCATCATTACAAACACAGCCACTCGCTGCACGGCTGCTTATAGCACTTTAACACTGGAGAACACTTTTCAATGTGTGTGTGTGTGTGTGTGTGTGTGCTGTGTTATGTTGTATGTTGGGGAATTTCCTGTTGCTTTGACTGTAGATGCCTCACTTTGCCAGTGCTTGTGGGATGTGTATATGTGTGTGTGTGTGTGTTTGAGCCACGGATTCTCATTGGGTGGATCCAGCCATCTGGCGTTAGCTCAGATGAACTCATTTCTGCTTCTCTATTGATCGGTGAAATAGCAGAGCTGCTGTAGTAATGATGTCATCACCTGCCTCTCAGCACTGACCTTGAATGAAGAGAGCTACTGAGCATGCTCACCGCACAACTCTCTCTCTGTGTGTGTGTGCGCGCTGGATTTCGGAGGTTGAAAGAAAGAAGGAAGGCTTTCAACCTGCTGTTGTCCTAATGCACACACACACCTGCTGCTGAATTCCTTTGAGGCGCTCCATCTTGTTTCCTCTCTGTCCGGTGAAAAAAGAGAGATGGTGTCTGCCATGACACTTCCATCTGTAGAAGAAAAGCATCATGATTACTCCATGTGCAAAGCATATGGCGCACCTTATGATAGCGGTATGAGGCATTCATGCATCATTATGTTTGAAAGTAAATGGCTTGATTTGACATTAAAATTCCTTTGTATCATCTAAGGTCTGATCACATATGTTCAATGCATTTTTGAATATATACACAGGTTTTTAGGAACAGATTATGCTAAAATATAGATTCTGTCGTCATTTACTTACCCTCATGTTATGTCAAAATTCACTTGACTTATCAATTTAGTATTGTATTCGTCAAACAAACATATTTTAGTTGAACAGAAGAAAGTAACTCCTACACGTTTGGAATAGCATAATGGTGAGTGAATGAACTATCCCTTTAAGAATCATTCCAAACTGATTATTTTTTCAGTGAATCATCTGACATATTATCTCACATATATGAGCCCAAAATGTACAAAATATAAGTTTCAACTTTTTGTTTTACATGGTGAATATTTCTGATAGTAATTCACCAAAATGTGACATATTAACATTTCTCCAATTTTACATTTAGATTTATGCATATGGCAGACGCTTTTTTTCAAAGCATTGCATTCAAGATACACATTGACATTCTAATCAGTTCTTGATTTCCATGGGAATCGAACGCACAACCTTTGTAAACGCCACACTCTACTGTTTGAGCTACAGGAAGTCACAAATTACCCACTTTTGGTGGCTGCAGCAAAAAAAGTGAATTATGTTCACTATTCCGAGATGTGGCCTGGCCAAGTTATAGAAAGGTCCATATAAGAAGGGTTTTTAATTGCCCAATCATCCGGCAATTAATGACCTCTGCAGTTTCAACCACAGCTTTTCACTCTTAAACCTTCCTGTATCCTCTTGCTCCATTATCCCCCATCATCATCTTTGTTCTTCTGTCTCTTTCCCCACTAACAAGGTTTCGCTACAAGGATGGAATAGGCTTAGTCCTTGTCTTATATCTTCACATGGTATGGATGTGTTTCACGCTCATACACAACGCTACTGTAAAATAGACTGTGTGGCGTGGACTTTGAGAAGACAAACTTGTTTTAGGAACCACAAACAGGCACAGGGAAGAGACTGCATGCTCAGACATTTGCAGCGCTGGCAATTATGTGTCTAGTATAAAAATGTCCTATGTGACATTAAGCTTTTGAATATGAGGGCAAAGCAGCATTGGAGTTTGAGCTGAACCTTTCCATTTTGAATGTGACACCAAGACAGTAAAAAAAAAAAAAAAAAAGTACTCCCTAAGCAACAGTGATTCGTTGTATGTAACAGTATGAATTGCTATACTTACGTCAACGTCAAAATTCCTGAGCTACCCTCAAGTCAATGTAAGTCAATTGTATCATCCACCAGGTGAAAATCAGATTTCATTCATAACTGCGACATAAATGGTTCAATATGAGTTGCTTTTTGAAGTTTAATATTAAGGCTTGCTGCTGAAATGCACACAGGTAGTTAAGGGCAAACGACAGGTCTGTACAGAGAAGAGAATCCCTGCTGATGTCATGTGATCCCTTATCAGGTTTTGACAAAGATAGCGATAACAGAGCGAAAACAGAAAAGATACAGCAATTTAATTTCAATTCTGCTGGTGGCAAAATTAGTATTTGCTTAGTGTCGCTTCTTATATCTATATTGTTTTAGATTCGGTATTACATTTCTCTCAGACACTCAGATGTACATTAAGAGCTCTGTAGGCTCTTGCTAAAGTATGAAACACTGTTGTACTGAGGTGTTATGGGATTGCTAAGGCATGTCACAGAGGTTTGAAAGGACTTGTGTAGAAAAATTATCATTTTCAATTCCAGCAAGTCAGTCCATCTGCCACTTATGAGACATTTTATGAAGGCCACATGGAAAATCAATGTCATTTCTTAGACGTTTAGTTCAAGTCACGATGGTAGAGTTGAAATTGCATGTTAAACCAATCCAAATGGGTCCTATATGTACAGCATCTTGTTTTTAAAAGCATTTTGCTCATACTGCACATGCATGTCACCTTAAACACTGACCCGAGTGATCCTGCTGTTTACTCAACACGTTGGCCTCCTAGAGCTGATAGTAACTTCGAGGGAAGTGACATTCAGGGAAATGTTAAATGTTGATGACAGTGTGAGCCATGGCTCATAAAAAAATTGTGCTGGCAAGAAATAACGCATTGCCGTTTATGACTTGTGGCCACAACCACATGACACGTGAAAGAAGAAAAAGGCATTAAAGTGACAGTGACCCCTTTTAGGGTTACTTTTCACTTACAAAAACAGCTAAATACATCTGATATAAACCTGCAGCCACAGGATTTAGTTTAACCTCAGATTTCTGGAAATTCTAAATAGATTCAACGGAATTAGTATCATGCTTGGTTACCTATTGATGAACAGCACTTGGTGTAATAATTTTCTCACTGTAGTAATGCAGATGTCCTCATGACTCTGGGTTAGATTGATCATTCACGCTGTGGTTGTAGCAGCGCTCTCTGAAGCTCATCTGAGGCATGGACATTTTGAGGTAGGATATTCAAGCAATTATAATCTACAGTATGTTTAATGTATGCATTGGTGTTGGCGATTAATCAGCAGCCAGATCCTCTTTAAAACGCTGTTTTAGTGAGTACTACAACAGGTTAATTCCACTACAACATTATCAATTATCTGTAAAACACGACAAGATTCCTGCAACAGTTTGTCTGTGAAAATGTGTGATGCCACACAGTCACAGCCAGATTCAGAACATATTTACACAGTTTCAACACAGTTTTTCACTTTTCTTTTATACTGAAGGACGATGTGAATCAACCTTCAGAAGCATTAACCTTTGTAATCTGAAGTATTTCTGAGATTTCCTTGGATATTCAGTTATTTATACATGCCCATGCAACCTTTTTATATAAAAAAGAAACATTTACATTGTGCAACAATAAACATTTCAATTAATAATATTAAATTGTGGTCACATGACCTCATTATGAGCATGTAAAACTCATTCACTATCCAGTTTTTGTCTCAGAACCTAATGATGAGTCAAGACGTTTGCGGTCAGTTAATATTCAGGAATAGTATTGCATTCAGTCTGCTATTATATTTTATACATTTTGGAAATTTAGTAAGTTAACTGAATTTTTCATACATATAGACATTTGGGAGTGCATTTTATGGAAGCATGCTGTTGTGAACATGCAGTTATCAAACAGTTATCTTTTTAAAATAAGATGCACTGATGACCAGATATATTTGTTAAGAATGTAAATAGTTTTCAGAGCTTCTTAAGCACATAGGAAACTGGGAGTCAAAGCAAAGTGGCATGTATTATGTCTAGATATAATGTTGTATTGACTGTCTATAGCACTTGTGTCTTCATTTTCTCCTCTGTTGCATTTAGGTTTCTCACTCGTTCTCTCCTTCGTTCACATGTTCACACATCCCACTATCTGTCCTCGGTCTCAGACTCCTCTAGCACTAATGGCTGTTGTCACAAGTTTTACTGCACCCACCCGCTGCGACCATCTGTCTGGTCTCACTCGCTCTATCTCTCTCATCAATGATGCTTTATCAGCACGTCTGCCAAAATACAATGTTGCCAGAGAAGTACAGAGGATAATTAATCTGCAGAATTGGACGATATGGCAGAAGTGTATACTTGTTAATCACTGCAAAGAAAGCACAAAATGACATTCACATGAAACCGTGACCTCTCCTCTTCCTCATTTGCATCACAACTCAAGCCATAAAACCTGCTTCCTTGTTATAAGATTATATATTAATAAATATTTTTATTAGCATTATTATTATTTTTTTATATACATAACTAAATGCATATTATATTTAAAAATAAAATATATTATTATTTGTATTGCTGTTATTTGTATTATTTTTAATCTTAGTATTAATTACATATGAATTGCTACACACATGAATATATAATTTATTTTTATTAATTTTACATGTGGTGTTATTGTTATCATGAAGAGAAAGACATGTCTGCTACAAGTGGTTTTGGTCAGCATTCAGGAGTAACTATCATTAAAAATGGTCTCAACATGGGCTAAAAGCCACAAAATGATTTCATGGAGTGCCTCTGCTACAACCACACACACGCAGACCATTGCATCATAATTTTTTTAGCATCTTGCCACGATCTTCCTACTTTCTCTTCCATTTGTTAGAGCATTATCTAGCATCTTTAGGATTTTTTCTGATCGCTTTGAAATGCTGCAAGTAAGGCTCAGGTGAACCTGAAATCACTCTTTTATACAGGGCTTCCAGTTCCGAAAGATTAGTTGACTAGTCAACTTTTAAAAATATTTTTGCACATCCCTAGTTGCAACACAAATGCTACATTAGCAGAGGGCATGTCGCCTGGAAATAGATTGCCTCTATCTAATCCTCTGAAGACAACAGTTTATTTCTCACGTAATACCCCAGAGATAAACGATACACAGCTTCCTTGCTGCCATCCGCAATCTGTGCTGTGGAGTCCTACTGAATACTGATCTGAAATCTGTGCTTCTGGGATTTGAGGGATGTGATGTCATTCCCGTTTTATGCCTTCTGGAATACCGCAGGTGGTTACTGAAAGAAACCAAACAAAGTCTAGCAGCAGAAAACACGCTCATGAGCTCAACGCTGATCTGAGAGCAGCTCTAATGAGGACCATCTTTATTTAAAGAGCACACTCACTGTACACCCACACCTCCGCCTTTGTGTTGTCTTGTTACTCGGGTTTCCATAGCGGTCCGTTCTGTGTTGTGAGCGTCTGAAGGGAGTGGAGCTGCAAGATGACAGAGTTGCAGTCGTGTGAGTGTGACTACTAGAGTAAATGCACCTGAGTGCATCTGTATGTGAATCATGCTTGCTCATCGCTTAGTTCACGGCCTCAGGACAGGACGGAAATTCAAGGGTAGGAGTGTGTTCTATTGGTGACTGTGTACAGGCTGCTGGCTCTGTTAGATTAATATATATGTGTGTGTGTGTGTGTGTGTCCATAGGCTGTGCTGGAGGCCTGCACTGAGACTACGAACCGTGTTGGGATTGTAACAAATTCAATGGGCTGCAACACTCTCTAAAACACTGGAGGCGACTGAATGAGGTATGACTACAGGATCACACCCACACACGTGTACCCTTTGATAGCATGACCTTTGATTCTGCATTTTACTACTTGTGCAGGGGCATTATCTGGAGCGCAATTGTAAAAATAACTTCTGCTTAAGCTGTGTCCTACTCACCCGTCAAATCAGGCCCTGATTGGTTGAGCAATAATACAGGTCTGCCTAGCAACAGAGCTGTTTATCAAACAACACAGCTGGGGCTGAAAGCCACTCTTTCACGTAAAACACCTCCAGGAAAAGCTAGCTAGCGCAAACCGCTTGGGACAACACAGCTTTAATGATTCATGCTTGAAGCACGGTCGGACGTGGGCGCACTGTAACACACACAGGTTTACTGTAGCATTCTCACCCACTGACATGTGCACGTTCATAGACGCCAGTTAAGTGTCTCATTAGCAAGTAACACACTTGTTCATGTGAGCTATGCGTGTATGTGAATTGGCTCATGTTCTCAAGAGTGTAGCCATGGTCGAATCTAATTCAAGTGCATTACATGTCGATCAGAAGTTTCTGTTCTGTTGTTTGTATGGTCACAAGCACAGATTTTAGGTAGATTTGTGAATGAATCCCATAAGTGCCCTCTGTTGGTGGAATATACATTATGGTGCAAAAGTGTCATCTCGAAATTTGGTAGTGCTGATGCTGTATAATATTTGTGTATGTGTATGTATGTGTGTGTGTGTGTGTGTGTGTGTATATGTGTATGTATGTATGTGTATATATGTGTGTGTGTGTGTGTGTGTGTGTGTGTATATATATATATAATATTTGTATATGTTAATAAATAATTTCTAACATGCATTTAGCAGATGTATACATTTAAAATTCTAATATAATATTTTATGTAAAGTTAAAATATATATATATATATATAATGTGTGTGTAGAATTTATGTATTTTATGTAAAATTTAATATAATTTATATATATATATATATATATATATATATATGTATATGTATATGTATATAATTTTTTTGTATTACATTTTACATAAAATACATACATTTTACATAAAAAAATCTGCTAAATGTATGTTAGAAATTCTTTATTAACATATACATATAGATATGTATACATATAGAAATTCTTTATTAACATTTATTTATATATATATATATATAGTTTTAGTTTATATTTAAGTACATTCCCCTTCATGTTTTGGTCAACATTCAAGTAACTACCATATAGAAAGTCTCAAAGCTAGTGGACATATTTCACTGTAACCTTTAAAAAAAAAGAATAATAAAATAAAAAGTATATTAAAAAAATAATATATAAATATAAATAAAGTTATGATATATAGGATTCTTCATGTTTATTATCTGTTCAGTTTTTCACTCAAATTGTTATGCTTATAATTCAAAAAAATGCATTAAATTAGACATAATGTAAAATAGTTGCATAAAATGTCCATAAAAATTGACCACACAATGACTGACAAAATGGCAACTGCCAAAATTAATCAGCCAGACAGACGCAGTTATAATCTAAAAATGGCCAAGTATGAGGCGATTAATTAGCCTGGCCAATATATCTGCGCATGAGTACTCAAAATCAGGATACAAGAGACAAATGTCACACAGGCAGTGCTAGCTCACGGGCAGGCCTGATAAAGGCTTGATATAAACTCATTTTGAGGGTAATTAATGGAGACGTATGAAAATTAGTACCACTACTTAGGCTCTCTTTTCTGTGTCGACTTTTTTCCCTCTGTCTCGCTCTCTCCATTTTTCATCTCAGACAGCTCTAGTATGCCAATGGCGTCTTTAACCCATCGTGGGCTTTTAGAGTAAAAGCTCTCATCCTGTTAAAGGTCACTGGCCTCTTAGTGCGTTCGGTGAAGCATAGCTGTTCATCACGCTCAAGCTGCTGTTTTTTACCCCGCGCTTCCTAATGCTTTCTGAACGTCCTAATCTTCTGTTAAGTGTTAATATGGCAAAGGTGGGGTTCGGCAATGCGTTTTTCCTGTTGGTTAGTTCTCAAAAGACATTTAAAAAAAACAGTAGCCCAGAGAAATGAATGACAAATTGATGCTGAGAGTTTTATAGTGTGATGTTATTTGTATAAAAAAAATGGAAGATGAAGCATGATGTACTAATTAAAGCATTAAATATAAGGGATATAGTCAATACTGTCATTTACTCAACCTTATTTTATTTCAAATTTCTGCATAGTTCTTCTCATCACTCTTAAAAATAAAGAAAGACTGAGAATGAAAAAGGTCTGCAAAGTTGCAAAGCACAAAGAGTGTGTGTGTGGTTTTCTTCCTGGAATGAACACATTTATCATCAAAATAATTCCCACCCAATACATATGCATTAAGGGAAAGAGGCCTGGCTTAGTTGTGTTAGTTGTGTGTTGTAAATTGCAGTTATGGTAAGAGGTGTGACATTTCCGAAGTGGTTGACCAACCATAACCCACAGGCCCAGCCGACCAAACGGAGCACAAATGTGAAAAATTTGCTTTTTGAACGTTCAACCATGAAAACCTATTCTAATAGAACAAGATTAAGTCTTAAATATGGCCTATTTAAGAGTATTTGGACCCTGTTTTACATTCATCGTATAGACGAAATGCCTTCTTTTGTGTTCCACAGATGTGATCTTTGTATCCTGATAACTTTTTTTGTCAGGTGTGTGTCCTGCACACGACTCATTTGAAGTTTGGGTGCTGCAGAACCCAGCCTTATGCTTGCTTTGTGTGTGAGAGAGAGGGAGTGAGTGAGTTTGGTGAGGATAGCAGTGCTATTCTTGGCTGTTGGGGGAAGTCTTGGCTCCCGGGCGCATGGGAAAAGTGTTCTTGGCAGGAGTAACGGTGGCATTCCATTGTGCCTGAGTCCCTCTCCCCCTCAGCACTTAAAACTGTGTCCTTTCACACTGTGATCTCAGCGGAGCGCTTTCTAGAAAGAGGTAGAATAAATAAATTACTAGCATAAACACAAAAGCACCTCGCAATCACGGCTACATTTGCAACCATCCACACAGATGTGCCGTTCACACCTCTTTGCATGCTTTTTACTTTTGACACGCAGACATTTATCATTGATCTATTTTCCATCTTTCTCCTTTAAACAGTTTTGAATGGCTAAAGGTTTAAAATAACACAAACCTCATTCACTGCTGTCGTAAACATGTCTCTCAGCACATTGGCCCTCATTTGTTGGAGCCGCTTGGAAGTCAAAGGTTTTGGCACATTGAAAGAAGGTTAGAGGAGTAAACTGAAGCAGTTATATTACCATCCCAGAAATGAACTCAAAACTCATTAGACCTTTGACCTAGGGGTGGGAATCAGAAGGGATGACCAGCTGACTAACACAATATGGTAGTATTACAATTTTTTGAGAGGCTGTCACTTGTTTCGGACCAAAATTATTAATTTAGAGCTATATTCATTCTTGGTCTTAATGGGGATCATTTTGACTGCAGTTTGTTGTGCAGGTGTAGTTTATGTAGTCAAAGTCATATCATATTCTTCAATCAACACATTGGATTTTTCAAACTGGTTTCTCTCTGTGTGTGTGTATATGTGTCTCAGGATTCCCTACGTTATGAGGACAAAACGTCCCCACAAGGATGGCAATGTCAAATATCGTAAAATATTGTACGATATATGTTTATGTATATGTGTGTGTGTGTGTGTGTGTGTGTGTGTGTGTGTATGTGTGTATATATATATATATATATATATATATATATATATATATATATATATATATATATATATATATATATATATATATATATATATATATATATAATCGTAAACTAAATTATACTACTACACATACAATGAGTAATGAGATTTGAGCTTAAGGACATTACATTGTTTAAATTATTGCATTAAATTATGGATGCATGATAAATTGCATCATACCTTTATTTATTTGTTTATTTATTCATTAAATATTCCTCCTTATTTAAAAATTTTTTGGACTGGCCAATATTAGATACTTAATTGTCCATGCTTATTTCTTCTTTTACATGTAGATTAGTTATGCTGTCATCTAACGCTCACTTAAAATAAATCTTTAAAAACACCAAAAATTGATGTAACTAATAATAAATGTAATCTTTAGCAAATCTCAAAGTTAATATCCATTTTAAAACTGTACATTGTCATTTAATGATGTTTAATTTCACTTGTAAAATTGTCTTTACCTATTTAAGCATATGAGCTGTATGGTTATTGTTAGACATTTCTGCCTGGGGGTGTTATGAATATGACAGCAGAGTGAACTGACGTGCATTAAAATGACTTTGATACTCAACAATACACTAATGCTCGCTCTAATAATACATTAATTCTAAATACATACACATTTATCCTTTATCCAAACAACCTCCTTCACTGAATGACCTTTAGGGACTTAAGAGCACAATTGTTTGCCTTTGCCTTTTTAATCACCAAAGTGGTTCATTTAAGCTGTGTCTGAAACCAAACAACTGTTGCTCTTAGTCTCAGGTGGCAGAGGTCAGATGTCTGACAGACTGGGTCAAGAGGTCAGACTGTTACTGCAAATACAAAAATTGCGAATTAAGTGCGTGCAATCACAAATTGTTTTTACAAGGACTAACATTCCATCACACTTGACACATAAATGCTGATGTTATCTTCCAACTCTTTAGTTACTTGTTACCAGCCTGGATAATTTTGGATTGCAGCTCATTCTTGGAAACCAATTATATGGTATATTATAAGAAACAAGCTCCAACATGCCAGGGATTGGGAGTGTGTGAAAGGTGACCCGCCGACCCTCTGCCAGTGTGCATGAGCTTTGAGGTCAAAGGTGGGGAGTTTGAAGCTGAAGACACACAATTCGCATGTGACATCAAGTCGCATGGATTGCATTACAAACTCGTTCTCTGCGTGAAAGCAACAACTTTGTTAAGGATAGAAACATGCAGGTTCATAGAGGTTACTTTAGAAATCCTTGTCCTTTGAAAACAGGGTCAAGGAGAGAGAAGATATGAATGTGAAGTAATATTCTGAGAAGTGTTGCTGGTATTCGCTTCCATTTATATCCAGGTCGACCTCAATCCTGATGTATTGAGTGTACGTTTGACATTTTCCGGAGTTTTGTCTGCCTGATTACACGCAATGAATAATCCTCAATATTCTGCTTTGTAACCCACATCACAGGGCATGTTTAAGCAACAGCAAAGGTCAAAACACCACAAAATGACATTGGTGGTGCTTACAGAAAAAACACGAGATGTGTTTTATGAGCTTCAAGATTAAAAGCTTGTGTATATTTGTTCGGCCCGTACATAAACACAAAGCACCGTCATGGATCTTTCATTTTGGCTGTATATATCTCGTTCTCTCCGTTCGCACCAGGTCGTGTGATTCTCATGCTATTGGGTTTCATGCTGTTTTCGGGTTTAGGTGGCCTGTGTGGGGAGCTGGCCTGCCATGCTCATTTCTCACCCTCTATTTATTACCTCCGTGTTATCTAAATCTTTAATTGGTCATGAATGAATGATCACAGGACTGCCAAAGAGAGTGTTTGCAGGATGGGATATTACTCTGTTTAGCCTGCACAGAGCGATCATAGCACAATGCTACAATTTTGACCCGGCCAGCAATCTGGTTTTCTGTGTCAATTATGCTTCTGATGGCCTTTATGTCAGTCATATTTTCAATTTTATTTTATTATTTGGCTAAATGTCAAACCAAATGACATTTGTTTTAAATAAAGAAACCTTGAACGCAATTTACAAGCAAAATGTTTCACAAAAATATGTTTTTTGAAATGCTAAAATCATAACAATATAAGGTACAGTCAAGATAATAACCTTTTATTTTCTTCCAAAATGCAAAATAACACATAAGGTCAGTCCGTGCAGTTTTCTACAGATGTAGTTCATAAACATATTTAAATGCTGAAAAATCAAATGATCATATGCAGTACTTGACAAAAGACTTTATTATTTTGAATGTTTTTTAAGCTGATTGTGTGTGTGTTTTTTTTATATTTAAATATATTAAAAAAAATACCTAAAGGGGTATTAAAAAGGCTCAAAAATGTAGTTTAAGCATCATTTCTTTCGAGATGTCACTTGGGTTTGGGATGTTGTTATGTAATGTGGAGACATTCATAGGTGATCATTTCCAATATGTTTTTGTGACCCAGACCTGATATGAACAGGACATCAGCCAATCTGTGCTGTGTGGGCAGACGTGAGTATTGTTATGAATCACAGCAGTGTCCTCAAACCACCTCTTCAGTCTTTCTTAGTTTGGCCGGCACCATGGAGCCAAACAAGGCCACACCAAACACAATTGCACGTCGTCCCATTTTGCCACAATTCAAAGAGCCTCCATCCTGAATCCTCATAAAAAACATAAAGACTTCTCTGCGTGGTTCACAGTGTGTGAATGGCTTTGAACAGGGCCTCATGCTGAGCTTTGGTGAATAGTGACTGCGTGTGTGTGTGCGTGTGTGTGTGTGTTCAGTGGAGGTCCACTTTTATGTTCTGAATTTGCGGGTTCAGCGTGATGCAGAAAGTTTGTATGCAGGGGTCTGTTTTTGGAGCAGTATAGTCGTGATTGGCTCTGAGGTTTGTGTTGCCGTACAGCTGTTTGTTGCATGCTGCTACATGGGTTGGTGGTCTTTTATGCAAAAGGACGGTGGGTGGAGTTGCACTGAAGCAGAAAGCTCTTACACTGCTGTGGATACACACTAAACTGGGTTTATTTATTGTTTAGTTGAATAATTAAATTATTATTTAAATTTATACTGTTTCCAGACCACTAGTTTTGTATTTTGCATTAAGTCATTTTAGAATTTATCTTGTTAATTTAATGAATTTTTTCATATTATGGGCAAAATATATATATTTTCCATATGTTTTTAATTGATAGCTAATAATCTGATTGTAATATGCTGCTCATAATACCTATTAAGAATCATGAGTTTTTAATGTTATTTTAAGCATTCGAAATGCCCCTTCAAAATTTAAATGTATTAAATGCCCATCATAATAATTAATGCTAATCATATGCCGCTCACAATAACTTATAATAAAAAAATTATGTACTGCTAATAATACCTAATAACAATGAATAATTTGTAAACATTTCTATTGTTATTATTTATAACATTATAATATTATATATTATAACATTATATTAACATTCGACTAGTTAATAACTTCTCAATTTTGTTTTCGAAAAATGGCATCAGTGTTTTTGCTGAATTACTTTCTCTACCTCATATATTATATATTATATATTATATATTATTTTCTCTAACTCATAAGCAGCTTGTAATGGCACTCCTAATATCTAATAATAATAGTATACTTGTACATAAAAGTATGCTTAGATTTCTTTTGCTTTGTTTATTTGTATTTGTGGATTTGCTTTAAAGTGTATTTTGATGTGTTCGATCTAGTTTGAGACTTGACCCATTAAACTGCTCGAATCCAGTCTCCTCTCCGAGCGTGTGTGTTGTTCTGCCTCTTATTTGTCACAAGCATGTGTATCTTTAGTCTCTATTTGTCAGTACGTCTGCGTGTTCTGTGTGAGCGTGTGTACACACTCCTGTGGGATTAGCGAGTAATAGAGGGGCTTAGCAGTGCTTTGCCTCACTGTAATCCGTCACACACACACTGATACACACTTCACATAGTGGCGGATTTAGGATCGCTTGTGAATGGAGTGAAGGCGAGAAGGACACATCAAGCGGTAGCGGCGACACGACATAGAATCACCTGCAACTGTCTTCGCCAAGGACAAACCAACGTGTGAAATCGATTTGAGGTCGAAACCAGATTCCAGCATATATCTGCAATTATGTGCATCTAATCTGCACTTTCGAACTCAGTTGAAGCTTTGGCTCTGTGAAGCTGTCTCTGAGGACATAGGGGAACTATTCATTTCTGTGACTCAGATTTAGAGGTCATTCAGTGCTGGTATTATTACAAAGCACTGTGGCAATCATATATGCTCATGCAGTCATCATAGATGTCATTCGTGTACATCATACAGTACTACTCTATATTTATTTAATTACTATAGTGCATCTCCTCCTCATGACTTGCCAGATCTTGTTGTGAGATGTTACTCCACTCTTCCACCAATGCACTTGCAATTTCTCAAACACACGTGTGAGGATGGATGGTTATATTTGGTTTGACACTTCTAGGATGATCAGCTGTCCTTCCTATCTCCCTGTATCACTGCCTTGGGCGTCTTATATTACGAACATTGCAGTTTATTTCTCTGGCCACATCTGCAGTCCTCAAGCCTCCCTGCAGCAGGTCTATGACATGTTTACGCGGGGGATCAGAACCCTTGGCATCTTATTCTTGGTGTTTTTCACAATCAGTAGAAAGGTCTATTTAGCATCTTCAGTTAAAAAGGGAGGTTTCTTTATTCTTATATCTAGTTCATTCCTAAAACTCTAGAGGATGCAAGCTAATGGGTTCTTTACATGCAATATGCAAACAAGCATTACCACATGATATAAGCTGGTTGACCCCTACTTATCCTGCTGCCAATGAGAGTGCTTGCTCAACATTTAAATAGTCTGGTTCAGTATTTGCTGTCAGCTAGTCCTGCAGTAAGCCATCAGAGTTCTTCTGAAACCATCCACCTCCCCCAGCTCCACCTGCCTACCTCTGCTACAGGATTTATGTATGTCTATTCATGCAGCAGCAGCAGTAGCTATATCTCACATGCTCACAGAAGAGGCTGTGTATCTATTAACAATAGCGAGTCTGTACATGTTTCAGCAGCAACAATCAACAGCAGGTCTAGAGCCAGGTTTACTAAACAGGACAAATTAGCGTAAGATCGCTAATTTTAGATCTCTTAAAAGTACAGATGGGAATTGAAAGTTATGTCTGTGATCTACTGATGATGCGCAAATGAAAGAACATGGATGCAGTCAGATCATTTCCATACTGCCCAACGCAATCTACCTAGAGCAGCGCAAATTAGCATCTGGTTTTAGACATTCTTTTTTGGGCGGTAATTAATTGCGCAAAAACCTGTAAATTGACTTCTTGCATAACGTTTGCGTCTGAATGGGAAACTCATATAAATGCATTTCCAATAAGGTCTGCCGCCAAAATAACCCTGTCCACAACTTTTCGGCGCTATTTTTGTAGATCATAAATCCTGACAGTAGTTTTTTAATGCCAAAAGGCGGTTTGTGCTGGTGCAAGCTGTTAGTAAATCTGGCCCATGATCTGCCAAGGCCAAATACATTATCATTGCCATATTCAATAACATGCTAAAACTCTATGTATTTTGCATTAAGATAAATAAGTGATGTATGTATGCGTGTGTGTGTGTGTGTGTGTGTGTGTGTGTGTGTGTGTATATATATATATATATATATATATATATATATATATATATATATATATATATATATATATATATTATTTTAATGCAAAAGCGTAAGGGTAGGGTTGAGGTTTTTTAAAACAGCCTGGCAACACCCTAGCAACCACCCAGCATCACTAGAAATGCCTTAGCAACGACATGGCAACAGCCTAGCAACCTGTGGCTGTGTACTGAGCAAACCATATCTTGACTCAATAATATTTTAGAGACACGCTCTTTTCATCTGGGGTTGTGTGTCTCTGTAGCAGAATATCAAATTTTGCACAGGCTAGCTCACCTAGTTATGCAGTTGTACTTATAATATACTAATTTATTGATATTTAATATATTTTATTATTATATATAGGAGTGTCCTAATATATCTGTATTCAGTCTGTTTAATATAGGTTTTATATGCAATTTCTGGAGCTTGTCCATCCCTGGCTGTCCTTACTTCTGAAAAAAAGCTACATTACAGGGGTTTGGGTGAGGGTTAATTTGTAGTGATTATAATACGCTTTAAACACAATATAAGTCTGTGGTGTATCCTTGTTTAGCTAGGTAAACGTAAGCAAGTATTTTCGATCACTGACTGGGCTGACCTCAGAGAACTTCCTCACTCTCATTTATAGTTACACCCTCAGATTTGGCACTGAGAGAGAATGAGCGGAGCCAGGTCTAATTTTCTGTTCGGCTACGGTTTCATTCCAGCCCTCCATCACTCCATCCACCCCCCACGCGCGGTATTGCGCTTATCAGAATGAGTGGATGAGGACTTTCTGTGTTGGAGAGAGCATTCAGGAATACAGACCTGAATTTTAAGAATCAAATTCGAGGAATTTGCTGTAATTTAGGAAGTCATCATTTTTTATTTAACACAATCAAATTTGTTGTAACAAAACATAAAGAAATGCATGATACGTTTTGACTAATTATATCTATATTATATAAAATATAATATCTATTAATTTAAATTGTTTTATTTATTTAATTAAAATACAGTAAAAACAGTAATATTTTGAAAAAATATGACAATTTAAAATAATTGTTTTCTGTTATATATTTCAAAATGTGACTTGACAACCTGTGATGACAAAAAGCTGAATTCTCTGCATCATTACTCCAGTCTTCAGTGTCGCATGATCTTTCATAAATCATTTTAATATACTGATTTGGTGCTTAAAATTTTTTTTTAACTTTTATTATAAATGCTCTTGCTGCTTAATATGTTTGTGGATACCATAATACCCTTTTTTCAGGATTCGTTGAGTAGAAAATTAAAAAGAACAGCGTTTATTTGAAATGTCTTCACTCACTGTTACTTGATCAGTTTAATCCATTTTTACTAAATACAAGTTGTTTTTAAAAAAAAAGGGTAATATATCTGAAAAGTTGTACAAAAATAAAGTTGTATGAGTTATATAAATATTTTTTAAAGTCTTAAAATCTTAACATATCATAATACGTTATCTAAAAGTTGTGTTTGGTAGGGGTCATTTTCACTGACAACAGCATGAAATTTTATTTTATTTCAAAATTCAAATAGAACTCTATAGGATTCTGAACTGCTATTGAAAAAGCATTATCTGTTCATTTCTGAATAGTGCACAACCCACACTCACATAAACCAAGAGCCGGCTATTTTTGTTCTGACTGAAGTGTTGCGGTCTCACTAGTGTTAGTTCAGCATTCGGCCATCACATTTTGCTGCAGGCGCTTCAGTAAAAAGCACATAAAGTTAATCTGCAGTCATTCCTCTCCCCTCAGGGCTCAGTATGGGGTTAATGCTCCACTCTGTAATGCTGCTGGGCATGCTGGGTATGACTGTGGCGCTGCTCTCTCTTTGCCAATCTGTCTATTCAAATGAGTCATTGTTGGGTTGTTAGTGCCAGATGACGGCAGTACAAGCAAGGGAGAATGTTCCACATGATCATAGATGTGATTGAGAGAAGAAGATATTGGGTTAAAGGAAAAATTCACTTGAGGACTGGGGATGCCCCATTCACTTTCACAATATGGAAAAGAGCAGCCAGGACATTCTTCAAAATATCTCCTTTTGTGCTCCACAGAAGAAAATCACACAGGTTTGGAACAACGAGTGTAAGTAAATGAGGACAGAATTTTCCTTTTTTTCATTATTGAACTATGCCTTGTAATGTCGTATATATCGTGTATGCTGGGAGTCTTGTGCGGGAGACCTCGTTCATGCACATATGTATGCGTGGGTGTGCGTTATGCGTATGTATAGAGCCTTTCATGCGTCTCCTTGGCGACACGTCTCTGGAGTTCACAGCGACACTGAAGCAGAAAGAGGGAAGCCACAGCTGAACGGCAGACAGTCGGAGGGAGTCACAGCCATTCTCTCTCGTGCAGGTGCGATCAAAGGCTCGCTGCTGTTCAGGTCTGCTTCGGAAAATGAGTATCGGTCTGAAAGCATTCAGTGTGTGTAGCATGTAAAAGGACACATCTGGCTATGAGACGGTGGTTACATTCCATTGAATGGTGCCGCGCTTTTCTGTGAAGTTTGATTTGAGTGCATTTTTAAGTCAGATTCACACAGAAATAACTATTCTTTGGCAAGAGTGCCATGCATCACACCTGAGCATTCAGTGGAATATGAAACTAATAAGCAAATAGAACTATAACTATATAGAGGCATGAATATAAAAGACTTTATGTATGTGCATAGTGCTGTATAAATTGCCGATAATATCTTTTTTATCCATGTTTACTTATGCATACTGTGATTTAGAAGCATGTGTAAAACAGTGTTGTACTTGGACATGATTTTAACTCCGCTTTCCAAGTAATATAATAAAAGAAACTGTTAGAGTTTAAAATAGATGTGCCTGTGATAGTCTGGACATACACCATGTTAGAGACATTAGGTTGGATGATTTCAAATCCAGATGCACCTTGGAATCATCTTTCACTGTTGAAACCATCAGGCTTTTTATGTTTGAAATGTTTTTGCTTTTTATATTGTTTTTATGTTTTTTAATATGCCGTGTTACCTGCACTATTCATTTTTAAGTGTTTTGAAACCGTTTTGATAGAAGTGAATACATTAAAACATAGATCCTGTTTGGTACTGTGAATATTACTGTAGAGGATTTTACAGTTAAGACTCGAGGACCAGATATGTTGAATGAAGATTGGCTAAGAAAGAAAGATAAACAAAACTAGTAATTTTCCACACAAGAGCAGACAGTCGGAAGCATATCTTCGTTGATCACATGGTTGACGGGTTAGTGACGTGGCTTGTCGAGAACAAGAAGTCATTCCGTCTCCTTATGGTACCAGTTAATCACCTAACCTATACAGACCATATTAACACACACACACACACACACACACACACACACAGATACACAGCTTCTCCAAGGCTGAACTCGGCTCAGGCTCCAACTATCAACAGAAAGACTACCAAAACGTTCTGATAACATGTTGCAGACATGCAGACAATATTAATCCTTACTCTATGGAAAACTACAGAAAAGTAAAGAAAGGTTTTAAAATAAGAAAAAGAAAAGAATATATGAACAAAGAAGAAAAAGAAAAGACTATATACACAATGGATTTCCAAATCGTCCCTCCATTACCATATAAACAAGTCATATTTGAACCGCTCTGTGAGAATATGAATTGCCATGTCGTAACTAGACATGGTGTGAACGCAACATTAATGTTTTTATTTTTTTTACTTCATATTCATATTTAAACTATTAATAATTGGTTGGGCAAGTACAGCACGACAATGCTCGCTCTGATCATCTTCAAATGAATATCATATCATTCTGTATCTCTCCTGTCACGCATTTGCCAGCGCTGTTGTGTTCGACCATTTTTAACTTCCCTCAGATGCCGAAACTCCAAACAGGAAGTTAGCATTTCTGCATCTGTACAAAGTTCATGCATAATGAACGAGACATCACTTAGTCTATGATTGGTTGTCAGCTGCTAAACAGTCTTTAAGAAGTGAAAGTCTGTCTCGAATAATGTGCAATATAACGATTCACGATCTGTATGACAGCATTCCTAGAGGAATTACAGCCGTTCTGAATGCAAGGGTAACGCTACTCCTCAAATGGACTCTCTTTCTACTAATTAATGACTGCAATCTGTAAAGAGGTGAAAGATGCTCTCCGCTGCAAAGAGTAGATTAATCTCCTGCAAAAATGATTTAAGGGGATGTTTTGTTCTCAGGTAGTTAGCAGTTGCAGGCTTTTTATCTCACTCTACTTCTGTCTGTCCTCATAATCTCTGTGTCTTTGTTTCTCTCTTCCCCCTGTCCATTTATCAGTCTCTCAGGTGACTGCACGCGCTTCAGAGTAAACACACAAAAACTAATTGAATTACCCTAAAGGCCCAGAAATGGTGAGCGTTGCTAATTTGTTGCCACGGCAACAGACAAACCTTCCTGTGTTCGCTTGTTTTGTTGACTGCGGTTCTGTAAACAGCGCGCACTCCCTTGCCTAACAAGGGAACTCCTTGCGTGCTTGTCATGCGCTGCGCTTCAGATTGACTCGCATTAATGACCGAGCTTGAGCTCAAAGCACTGACAACCTCTGACTGCCTCATACTTTCCATAACACGGCCCATAGGGACGCGTTCAGTCGTGCGTTAAATTGACTCATCGGCAGGCCCACATGGAGTCCGCACACGCAGGACTTCAGCGAGCATCATTCACAAAGTTCCGAGCAACCTTGTCTGCTCGTTTATTCCACGTTTGGGTTTTTTTGAGGATGTTTTCAGCTAGCAATAGTAGTCTAGTACTTCATTAAACACATCTGACTAAATCCATACCACAGGCATCCGTGTACTTTCACTCAAATCTGTGTAGAAAATATCTGTAGTTCCATCAGTCTAAAAGAGAACATTAGTTAAGCTATACTTTGTTTTCATAAAGAATGGGAGCGTAAACAGGAAGTTTGAATTTTGTTATAGTTTTATTAATAATTTGAAATCATTTCCTTTTCATTTTGATCTTAAAGGTTTAGTCATTTTATTTGTATATATAATTTTTTTTTCAATTTTATTTTAATTTCAGTTATTGTTGTACATCAAGCGAGCTAAATATTTGATTTCATTTAACCTTTATTTAATGTGAAGAGTTCATTAAATGTTTAATGTTTTAGTTTATTAATTTTAATAACGCTGGCTTTTAACCTGTCTTAAAAATAAAAGTTCAAAAAGAGGGGTCTCCTATTGATGCAATAAAAAAAAACATTTTTGGTTCCTCAATGAACCAAAATTCTTAAATATATATATATATATATATATATATATATTTTCCCCTTTTCTCAGTGTAAAGAACATTTGAATAATCTGAAGAACCTTTTTTATTTTTCTTGGAGCCATCGTTGCCAATAAAAACCCTTTATTTTTATGAGTGAATCTTTTTTTGTGTGGCTATATTTCTGTTTTGCAGAATATACAGTATATTTATCAAAACTGCACAGCTAACTAGGTCAGCTAAACAAACTGTAGCCTTTAGCTATGAATCTGAGACGTTTCTTTCTCTAGCACCACCTGCTGGTCAGTTTTTAGAACTGCAGAAACTCTATAGAAACAGTTTTCTCTAGAATTTAAACTTGGAGGTTCAGAGACCTACAATTAGATGTGATGTTGCTATATGGAATTAGCATCACAATGTCCTTGTGCTTTCATTGAGCTTCTGATCAGGGGAACGCCGTGACTCTCCTTGGAAGTGTGTGCGGGTCTGTGTTTGTGTGCGCTCTTCTGCTGAAATGATTAGTGCCGTGTGTGGGAGTGCATTCTGCACATATAAGGGAGAGGGCATATTCACTCGTCTGAGTAGTGTCTATTTTTTCAGCTATAAAGAATTTTGACTTTTAGAAAATAAATTTCCTTAATACACTTTTTTGATTAGTTCATTTCAGCACATCTTTAATGATGGATTGTGTGTGACATAATTCTGTGGTGGAAATTACATTTGAGACATTTTTGCATTAAAATGGTAGATTAGTCTTGCCATGACTCATTTCATATTGTTTAGATCCTAAATAACACTGTAAAAATCACACTCTGTATGACTTGAAATTATGAATAACAAATATTGGTAAGAGTTTATTTTAGTGTCTTTGTTACACGTATCCTCGTCATAGTTATAATGGTAATTATATGCAATTAACCCAAACCAAACCCGTATCTCAAAAATTAAAATTCTGTCATTTAATCGCCCTCAAGTTGTTCCAAACCTATATACATATATTTGTTCTACACAAAAGAAGAATATTTGTAACCAAACAGTTGATGTGCTCCATTATACAACTGCCTGGTTACCTGGTTACATTCTTAAAAATATATTCTTAGGATATAACTCATACATATTTGGAACAAATTAAGTAAATAATGACAGGATACATTTTTTGGGTGAACTGTCCCTTTAATTAATACTAACTCACTAGTTAAATGTATAATTACGTTGTAAGAAGCACATCTTAAAATAAAATTATAAACAAAATATTCAGTTTATAAGTGATATTTACCTGCTTGATAATCACTGATGTTGTTGTGTCTTGGTCAACATGTATGAAGCCACAATTTGAAGTTTTAATTTGAGAATTTTTTTTTTATACCCCTAACGATAAGTTTTTCTTTTTCTATTTTGATATAGAGAATAATACTTTAATTCAACAATAAATTGTGCAAGAAGTTTCAGTACATACATTTATATAGTTACAGAATATTTATATTTACAGTTTCCACAAACATATTAAGCAGCAAAACTGTTTTCAACATCGATAATAAGAAGAAATGTTTCTTGAGCAGCTTGAGCTTTGCCATCACAGGAATGAATACTGATTTTGTTGTTGTTGTTGTCATTTTGTGATGAATTAAAAAGTTTCCAATGATTAAATGTCATCGTCACTTAAACAAGAGAAAATCTCTTCAATCCCCCCTCCCTCCCTCCCTCTCAATTTCCCTCGTACTTTCGTTCCCTCACCTTCCTCCTCTGTCTTTCTGTACATCCCTCCCTCTCTCCCTGATCTCCTCCCTCATTCAGTCTTTCTTTCATTCTTTCGCTCTCTCTTCCTTTAGCAGTGTGATCTGGGCATGCTGCCAGCTGGCATGTGTCTTTTTTGAATGAATACCTGATGAAGTTGGTGGTGCGCAGTGAGGTGAGGAGTGGGCGGAGCTGAGCGAGTGAGTGAGTGAGTGAGCGAGTGAGAGAGAGAGAGGGAGGGGAGAAGTGGTGGCCTGGCGAGGCCTTGCATAACGCACGTTTGAGTGCTGCAGGCAGGGCTCAGAGCTCAGCGCTGCCTGTGTGACACACGGGGCCCGGCGGGGCAGGGGGCAGTGCCTGACCGCAGCCATGACTTAGGGCCATTGTTCACGCTGACCACACCGCTGTACCTCTATAAGGTGTCAGGGTGTCTTTGTGTCTGTTTGGCTCCTGTGGGAACAAGGGAGATACTGAGAGAGAGACTCAAATGGCCTCTCTGAACAACAAGGTAAGCTTTAACGCACTCCCACTCCACTGTTTTACTCAAATGCATTAGAAAGTGTGCATATTATGTCGTAGTTATAGCTTTTTTCTGTACCGTGTCCAAGGCTATCCAAGTTTTGCTTAGTTAAACTCCTAAAATAGATTAAATGAATCAAAAAAGCTAAAGAAACTATGTGTGATATGTGCATATTGCTTGTGTTAAAGCCTCGATTGATGATTAAGCCAAAAGATGTGCTGTTTACTGTAATATGAGTTCACGTCTCTGGATTGGTATTGATGAAGTGCTTCCGGAGCATTGGTGATCGGACTGAAGATTCATAAGACCAAAAAAAAAACACTACAGAGTTCTAGCACAGTTTCTCTCTTTCTCTGTCTTGTCTTTGTGATTCATGTTCTTTATGAGGATCTCTGGACTTGAAAGTGCAAGTCATTCAGCTGCACTTCTTCGTGCAGCTACAAAGCTCTCTCTCGTTCTCTCTCTCTTACCTGAGAGTGTTCTATTTCTTTCCTTTCGTCGTTTCTACTTTACAACCTGTCTCCGTTTCACTCCCTCTTTCCATTTCTGTTCGTTGTAGAGATCAGGCACTGGGACAGTTAGCGAGTATCTTCCCACCTTTTAAAGGGAAAGCGCCTCAGAAAAGTGTGGAAGAGGCTACAGTACAGTAAGGTTGTGTCTTTAATGCTAGACAGCACTTTTGAGCATCTTAGATGCGTTATAAACTTTTATTTGTTCTATTGTTATTTATCAGTATGAAGCTTTTAAGACTGGTGTCACTTTTTTTTCTTAACATTTTTTGAATGGCCTTATAATATATTTAAGTATACATATCTATATGACATTTTTCAGTTTTTATGTAACTTAAAATAGGCAAATATAATGTGTTAATATGAAGGAGTTGTGCGTACGATAGTTTTTTTTTTCGCGCATTTAAATCAATGCATTTGGTTGTGTGCGCAGAGTTTCATTCTTGTCAATAATGCTGTGGTTATATTGACTTAAACGTTGTCATCCTCACGGTCATCTCCCATTGACCCACTAATGCAGCCCACAGAGCTCTGTGGATGACGTATTTTTGTGGTGCATTATTGCGGTACGTTTGAGGTTTTATGGAGAGAAATGCATTTAGAAAGCTCATGCTTTCTCTCATTCATGTCTGTGTTAGATTCACAGTGAATGTCTTTGATTAATGTCTCTGATTTGTCCCCGCGGTTCTCCGTTGCTCTGAGGCCCCAGGGACGTGATTCATAGTGTTGCCAGGGCTGATGGAGGACAATAAGTTTAGGTTTCAGGTCATCTGATACTGTTCTGTTCCTAGTGCGCTCAGCAAGATCCAGCTGACAAGGCTTTTATACTGCAGTCTCTCTCTCTCTCTCTCTCTCTCTCTCTCTCTCTCAACTCTCACTACGCTCTTAGTTTACAGTTAGAAAGCACTGGCGGTGTGTGTGTGTGTGTGTGTGTGTGTGTGTGTGTGTGTGTGTGTGTGTGTGTGTGTGTGTGTTAATGAGTATTTGAATGAGCCTCTGTGCTGGTCTTCTGTTGCTATGTGCTTTTTACAAGTGTGTGTAGGTGAAGCATAGTGTTCTCGCTAATGTAGGTCAGTAGATTGCTAGTTCCCTCCCTGGTGTGTGTGTGTGTGTGTGTGTGTGAGAGTGTGTTGGGTTTAATCCTGAGGGATAAGCAGGCAGGGCTGAGAGGACCCAACTGTGAAAGATTAGGACTTGGCTTTCCCCGGGATACCAGAGCGACACACTGAGGCATGTTTGTGTGTGTATGAGTGAGTGTGTGTATGTGTGTACACAAAATACCAGCCATTGGCATCAGTGTCATTAATCCTAACTGGCTCCCTGCAGTATCAGACATTCATTAAAGAATTGTGTAAGCTGCAGTCAGATGAGTTGAGAATATACTATGCCCTCCCTCACTCTCTTGTGCTGTGGCTTTCTTTCTCTTTTGCTCTTCTTTTCTTTGTAATATAGTGGCTGCATGCTTTCGTAGTATTTACTAAATAGGGATGAGTCACGTTTGTCCATAGAGTGTGCTACCAATAATATTATCGGTCAGTTTGACAGACTGAGTTGTAATTTTTTAAACTATTTGATCTTCTTTTTGTACTGTTGAAATATTATTTTTGCGGGGTTTTTTTTTTTAGTTGAGTGGAAATGGTAAGTAATAGGAGAGCTGGACCTTTTTATTATCATTCATATTATATCAATAATTCATTTCATATAATATATAGTTTATATTTATATACATCTGTATAATATTATTTAATGGTACATACATTTCTTTAAAAATTATATATGTAAAAAATGTCTTTATAGATTATATATGTAAATGTTTTAATGTAAACATTTTGCTTTTTGAAAGTTCACTTAAATAGTCATTCAGTGTGACAAAATAATTTAGAAGAATTCATAAAAGACTTCAGAAAACATTATTTTATCTCATATTTTGTTGCATGTTTTGTTGCATGCATCTTGAATGAGAGGTTGAGCTGGGACTATATATATATATATATATATATATATATATATATATATATATATATATATATATATATATATATATATATATATATATATATATATATACCTGCAGGTCGATATTTAGGAGGTCTGCCCACTACCAACAGCTACTGCTTCTCTTCTATCCACAGTGACAACCTTCTTGATGGACGTTGAAGTACATTTTCTAGGTGTGCAGCATCCGTACCTTTTTTGGAAGTGCCCTTTTACCCGCATGTTCTGTGATCCATAACGTGTTAACAATAACCACAAAAATGTACTGGGATGTTTAAACAAGTAAATAAACAAACAGGTACAATTTAACCATAGGGTACGTATAGCAGTTAACCATGAAAAGAGTCGACCAGCTCACAGCTGCTACTTTTATCCCCCCACAATTTTCATATCTTATTAATCGTTTTGCCTAATATGTGCTGAAAAGTACGCAAATTCAGATGCAGAAGACTGTCTTTGGTTGTGCTTTGATTCATGGAAAGCATAAGTCACATGTTCTTGCAGGCAGTAACTAAATCGAGATGTATTTTACATCAAACTGGGGACAATGAATCACTGATTACCATTTTAATCAGTTTTCAAATATAATTTCATCATAAAGGTTTTAGTTCACCGCAAGCGTTCAAGGACCTGGCAGACACCAGTTTAAACCTCTAGAATTGCCTTTAGAGTAAGTTATAATACCATCTGGATAATATTGTCATCTACCATGCATGATTACTTAAATCATTAATTAAAATGATTATGATAATAGGGTTATTAACATGCTTGATTGCCCTTGTCTGAATCAAATTATGGTAAAGGAAAAAGATTTACAAGAGAGGTTGGGGGTGGTGCAAAGAGAGATGAAAAGATATGTGAGCCAAAGGGAAGGAATGAGTGAAACGGATGGGGGTGAAAAGTAGAAAAAAAGAGGCAGGAAACACTGATTGAGAGAGTGCTGAGAATAAACACCCTGCTCAATGTCAATAGCGTCAATCAATAATGTTCAGCTGTTGTGTAACCTTTCTACACTACTTTGACTTAAGAGCAAACAGAGAGGACATGCTCCTGCTGTTTGTAATCAGCTGAGGGCTGTTGTGTCTGCTTTAAGTGATGACATGACCTTTGTGAACCTAAATATAAACTCTGAACATATGAAACAAGTTTTCTTCTTCTGTCTAGTTTTAAAAAAATTGTTTGAGGATATGAAGGTTGGCAGGTACACTATAGTGTTTTATCTGGTTCTTAATGATTCATACTTCAAAGAATACCATAGTTTTGTCATGTCCAAACAAACGTAGTATTACCATGGTACAATGTATCAAAACAGTATATGGTACTTCCATATACCATGGTAAAGCCGTCTGATACCTGTTACTCCAAGATGCATCCAAGAATGATATACTGTTACCATGTTACATGTCCAGAAGGTATGGTAGTACTGTGTGGTGTTTTGAAAATATGTTATTATAATAGTACATATCCACAACACTACAGTATTACCGTAGTGCCGTGCCCAGTAAACCATTTTTTTGAAACAGACTGGTTTAAAGGTTATTGTTTCCCTTACAGCAGAATCCACCCGCTCTTTTATAGCACTGCGACACTTGTTAAATCATCAGGGCCTGTTTATTATGCAAAACCACCCTCCCACCAGTTCTGGACAACAGACGCAGCTGAATAGGTCCAATCAATAGAGCTCAGGGAGAAATGTCAAACAAGCCATAACACTGCACAACATCACTGTTTCATCACATGTATCCCCACACACTCTGGAGTAGGAGGGAGAAGAAAAGGGGACTGGCTTCTTACTGTGATGGAGAGGTTTTAAAGTCAACATCAAATCCAAATAGATGTTTTTTACTTTCCTAATACTCTTCATTAATTTATAAGTGCATGTTAATCTAAAGAAAACATGTTTCCTTTTGTTTGATGTCACCTAAGGTATATGGGCTTTTTTTCTCTTTGAATATACTTTTTGATATTGGCTCATTACAGAAGTATAATAGGTTCTGAATACTATTCCATTTAAAGGCTGTTTATATCATGCTTTCACAGTATAGTAGATTTGTGATTGTATGCTGCATGATGGTGAATCTGTTAGTGGCTTCAAATAGGCCTTCAGTGCAGAGTGCTGGTTCATTATTTATGATGCTCACACAGTGTGTTCTATCTTGCCCTACAGGGGGTCCACTTACATGTTCCAAACACACACACTATGAGTGTTATCCACAAGATATCGATGCCCACTCACGATATTTAAAAAATTTGTTGAATGCTCTGAACTAGCTTTTTTACTTTAAAGTGTCTTAACAGAGTTTGCAAGCCTGTCTTAAAAAAGAAATAACCTTAATGATGTGTCTGCTTATTTTTCAGGTTCTTCCTGCAGTCCTGGAGACTTGCTCTCAGAGGGAAATGATTCCACATGAATTGCATGGACCGCTCTCCCACAGCAGGTGTGACTTCCATTGCTTAAGACTGAAATCTGTGTCCATCCAACCTTAGGCACAGGACATATCCCCTCTTACCACCACTCTCCTCTCTACCCCATCCCCAATCTCGCTCCGAGCCAATCAGTGGGAGGGTACACTCTGTTAGCAGACCAAGAGGGAGAGAGCCCAAAAAAGGCAGGAAGAAACATCCAGAAAGTGTGGTACAAGATTCTCAGACACCATGAAGTCAAACCAGGAGCGGAGCAATGAATGTCTGCCCCCAAAGAAGCGTGAAATCCCAGCAAGCACTCTGCCCTCAGAGGATAGGCCCATGGTCATGGCTCCTGCAAGTGAGAGCCAGCGTGGGGGGAATCTGGCCTGGCTTGCAAGTCTGGCAAGTGGGCATGATAGAGGGCGGCAGCACATCAGCACCTCCGTGGAACACGATGGGCCTCAATACAAACCATTGTTGGCTACGGCTGAGAGTGCACCTTCCTCATCCACACACTCAACCAGAGCTCTACCTGCTGTGACCACAATACCTGCAGTGTACACATCACCCCTCTCTCAGCCTGCTGGCACCATCCAGTACACACCCCTGCCTCCCAATCTACATTTCATCAGCTCTCCGTACCCATATGCTGGCTACATCTCTCCTCTAGTTTCCCATTCAGCTGCCACCACTACCACACAACGTGAGGTTTATGCCACCACCTCCATTTCTTCAGCATCCAAAATTGACCAGCACCACCATTTAGGCCGTTCAGGCCTGGCCACAACTGACAACACCTGTTCAGCCCACTCCACCCAATACGTCCAAATTGCTGGTTCTCCTCTAAGTGTATCCCCTCGGACTGCTCCATCGCCCCATGCTCACTTGCCTCTACACTTACACCCTCACCACACGCTCCCAATCAGTGGCTCCTCACAGGTCTTAGTTCAGTACGCAGATGGACTTTTACCCAAGAGAGAGGAGACAAGGCCTAGGGAGGTGCTGAATGGAGAGCTGGAAAAGGAGAGACGCTTTGGTCCATCTCTAGAGTCCAGTGCAGGGAAGCAGGGCAGCACTGCCAAAGGGGGTTTATCCTCTCATCAACACCATATTCACCAGCAGCAGAGTCCACGTCACTATGAGACTCGGCATGTGATGCTACCTGCTGAATATGCGCAGGATAGTGCAGCCATGCGAACCTCGTTGGTGCTGGTTCCAAACAGTCATAGCTCTAGTGTTGCTGATCCTGGAGGTACACCGGAAAAGCTGCCTCCCCCAACATCCCACAATGAAAAGGGAGGGATTTGTGCAGGCAAACCCGTGTCCCGGACTTCCACCTCCTCTGCCTCCCTTCCATTTCCTCCTCCCCCTCCACCTGTGGACAATCTGAAGGGAGCAATTACCACGCTGTCTCCCCATGCAGTTATTCAGACCACACATAACACCACCGAGTCACTCTCTCTGGGCCTCCCCTCCACCAATTTCTACCCTACCCAACAGCCCATCATTGGTTACATTGCCGGCACAGGGCACCAGCAATCGCTCAGCTACCATACCAGCCTACCCCAGCATCTGGTCATCCCTGGAGCTCAGCCGGTCATCATCCCAGTAAGTGGAACCGACGCTACTGCTACATCAACCACAACGCCCTTGTCTGCGGCACTGCCCCATGCTTTTGTCACCTCAGCGGCCCCCAAAGTGGAGAATTTTGAACCTCCGATCTCATACTCCCACCCTGTGGTTCAAGCCCAGCTGCATCTGCCTGTGGTTCCAGCCCCTGCCAGCCTGCTGACGACTCCACCGCCACCCTCAGCCCCTTCTCTACCCCCTTACTTCATGAAGGGCTCCATCATCCAGTTAGCAGATGGGGAACTGAAGCGAGTGGAGGACCTGAAGACGGATGATTTCATTCAGAGTGCTGAGATCAGCAATGAGCTGAAGATTGACTCCAGCACTGTAGAGCGCATCGACAGCAGTCATACACCTAACTTCGCAATTATACAGTTTGCTGTCGGAGAACATCGCTCACAGGTGGGATCATATATTTTTGCTTTACAGTTGCTCTAGAAATGTTTGATGATAAATCTGAACATCTATTTCCCATATACACATGGATAAGGGTGGGCGATATATTGGTAGAAATAGTAGTAGAAATGCATCAAATGGTCAAACTTTTAACGTTTCATTGTACGGCACGTGGAAGTAAAATAATTTATTAGGAAAAAATAATGTTATGGAATTGACCTCCCTCTTAAGGCCCTGTAATTAACCATTGAATGATTAACCATTAATCATTCAAAAAACGGTTTTCTAGAATATATTGTATATTTTTGCTTATGTTGCCCACCCTTATGAGAAGATAGTACATAAATATTGCAGTGATACTCATACATATGTTTATACAGTATAGTTTTAAGATATTTTTATGGAATGTTTAGTTCTAGGTAGAGTAAATTTGTAATGTCATTTATTCACATTAGAATCACAGTAATTTGAATCCTTCTGTTTTAACAAGTGGAATCACTGTAGAATTATGTGGCCATACCCTTAAAATTTTTTTGAACATGCAAATGGTGTCCAAAGATGGGTAATTTAATTTCGTATTTAACAGTGCTAATTGGCAAAAATCGTTACGCCTTTTAGAAATGCCCAGAGATCTTCTTTACTCCATTGCATCTTTCATGCATTTGCAGTTTGAATGACCGTATGATAGTCATTAAGTTTATTTTTATATGCTTTGAGGATGTGAATATCCTCCTATATGAACTCCACCTGCACTCAATCAGTGTAACAAGATGCGGGGAAAATTGGCAGCTGAAATCATCTCCCTGTTCCATAATCCCTCCCCTGGCTGTCCCCATGGCATCTTTGTTTAGTTTGTGTGGGATTCACTGACAGAATTGAGTCATTCCTTATTTCTGCTTCCTTCTGTTGTACTGTGAGTAGGCTGTATGAAAAATCTGCTTCATTTGTCTGGGAGTTGAGATGGGGCCACCCACTCAAAAGCAGTTCTAAAGTCTGTCAGTTTGAGAGGCGCTTATTAACAGATGCTATTTAGCAAAGGCATTCATTCATATCATCAGGCATTTTTGCATGACTTCTACTGTATGAATTCCATGTCCTCTTTTTTTGCCTCCCTTTTTTTCTTGCAGGTCAGCGTGGAGGTTCTAGTAGAGTATCCTTTCTTTGTGTTCGGCCAGGGCTGGTCATCCTGTTGTCCAGAACGGACTAGCCAGCTGCTCGAGTTGCCGTGCACCAAGCTTTCAGTGGGTGACGTCTGCATCTCCCTCACCCTGAAAAACCTGAGGAACGGCTCCATTAAGAAGAACCAGGGGCAAGTCTTGGATGCGCCTACACTTGGTCCACCCCTTAAATCACCCAAAGCACTCTCAAGCAGCACACGTGGAGGTGTTCGGCACACGGAACAGGAAAATGGACTTGGGCAGTGTGTAGATCAGGGAGGTGGAGGCGGTCAAGGCAGTAGAGAGAATGGAGAACTGAGGTTTGGCGAAAGAGACATCTGCAAAGCACCACCGCTCACTGAATCACAGACCGGCAGTAAACCCACAGGACGTAAAAGGAGGTGGTCGGCCCCTGAGGGCCGCAAAGTAGAAAATCCTGAAGGAGAGCCCCCTTTAACGTTCCCCAAGCCTTCTTTCATCCCTCAGGAGGTTAAAATCAGTATCGAAGGCAGATCAAATATTGGAAAGTGAACATGCATTGGAGTGTCAAAATTGAAAAGCAAAATTTGCCCTCAGAATGTTTTTTGTTTTTTTGTTTGAGATCCGATTTGATTTTCAATCCAGATCATTTTACTTAAAATTCAGAATTTACTCAGTATGTACATTATCACTAATATTGTTATAGGTGCATTCAATGTTACACAAACAATTGGTGCAGTTCATTTGATTGATCAAATTCAGGGCAGATGTAGTAAAAGGTGAGAAGTTTCGGAGACACTTGAGCACTGCATGTTATCCTGAAGTATATACAATCGATCACAGCTAACAAGGCTAAGTCTCTCTAGTCCCTCACCTATGGCATCCGTTTTGTTTACTTTTTCTCTTTTTTTTCTTCTTTTTTTCTTTCTTTTTTTGGCCCAGACATACTTAGTTCAACTACACCTAATGCAATTAAAACATTCGCCTGGTGAGTGAACCTGAACATGTTATTAAGGGAAGATGAACAACTGATGTGAATAACATTGCTAATGGTGGCAGAACGGAAATCACTCCTCCACTGGTTGCAGGAGTTTAAATGATGTCAGCCATCTTGTTTAACTGTGACTAAAAGAGACTATCCAAATCTATCCTAACAATATAGAGCAGTATCGTCAGCGCAGTAAGACTAGCATAGATTATATTAACTTTTATTGAAATGCAAGAAGAGGTTTCCAAATACTATGGTACAGGCCAAGAGAGATGATGTCATTGAGCGGGGACAGTTGCCCTATAGAAAGATGAAACTTTCATTTTAAACAGGGAAGATGGACGAGTCTATTTTTATATATCCAACTGTCTAACCTTTTATTTAACTATTTTTGTAGTTTTGCATGTTTTAATTTTCTGTCTTACTTTACAAACCCTCCTATCATAACTGATGGGTAGATTTTGTGTGTGTGTGTGTGTGTGTGTGTGTGTGCGTGTGTGAGATGAATGTGTAAACCTTGCAATCAGGGGTAATTTTTTACGTAGACACAGGATGGGTTCTTTCTTGATGCATACAAACACAGTGGTGAGTAGTCCTTTGCTTTAAGTGCAGTTCCGCCTGTTTTTTGTTCGAAAGAAAGCAAAAGTTTTCTAAGGAGGATGAGATGAGTGTTGTCCTGAAGCACTTAGTTAACACACCTGTCATGCTCACTAGCTGACTGAGTCAAATGATGATGATTATTATATTGATTATTACTATTATTATTATTGCTACTACTATTTTCTGTTGATCTTTTAACATGAACACAGTACTGTATGCTGTATCATGAAATGGATGTTGTGTGGCGCTCTGTGGGAAGGTGATTGCTCACAAGGGTTGCTGTGAAAGGATGAATGTAAAAGTTGATGAAAGAGCAAACAATGAGATTTTGTCCCCAAGAGGACTGCTTTAAAGGAAGCACTTTTTTTCATTGCGTCTGATGGGCTTAGCCATCTGAAGCAAGCTGATGGCTTGAGTAAAGACGGGCACATGTGGCCGTGTCCCGTTCAACAACTGCCATTTAAGTCATTTAAAGCAAAAAGAGTCATATGAAAGTGTGAATGCAGATGGAAATAAATACAGAGACTGTTTGTATATTTAAAAGAGATTTGAGAGGTGATGTGAAAGTGAGAAACTCTGGCTACAGAAATCTTTTGAGGATCGAAGGGTGTCATATACCTGTTAGCAATGTATGTGGTCGTGCACGCATGCGAGTTCGTGTGCAGCTGTGCACGGGCTTATACGCGCATAAATACGTACATGGTTACGGTAATTTTCAATCATGTTGAAAAATGTCTTGTATTTTTTTTGTACATTAACTTGTATAGAACTGCATATGCTATATCTATCTTACTGTATGAGAGCGCAAGACTACATGAGCACGTTTTTAGTCCCGTCCCCAAGACACTGACTCATCGAACGTATGTGAAAACAGTCATGTAGTAATTTCAGTGATCTGTAGAATATTTGTGTGAGTGTGTGTGTTTGTGTGTGTGTGTGTGTGTGTGTGTGTGTACATACCACTCATATTATAAATAAATATTTAAGTTCTACTTAAAAAGAATATTGCAATTTGCACATCTGGAGAGATAGTAACATGATTTATTTTGTTTTCTGCCAGCACAGGACAGGGCCGAAAACCCAAGTTTTACTGAAATGTAGCAGTTTCTTGACATGTTTGCTAGGTTTGTTGAGTTCAGTTTCATTAGGAAAACAAGGAAGCTCATTTTCAGGGGGATTCGAATCACACACAAACACGTGGAAGCAGGATTGTGGCGAGTGGCGAGGCGTTCGCTTCGTAGGGGTGGATGAAATCATAGCCTGTACCCTGCATACTTGTCGAGTCATTCGAGTGGCCACGCTCAAGTTAGCTTGGGTAGGTGAAGGTCTGGCATGAAGATGAGTAGTAGTAGAAAATAAAAGATAAATGGATGGATGGATGGATTTAATGAGTGGTGGAGGGTGGGTGAGTGCACCCCATATACAATTTCAAAATGCTTTATTTTTTTATAATAAAACAGGGTTCTCAGATCAACTCCACAATCGTGCATTTTTTCTTTTTTCCATTTGACATGGCGTCTCTGTCCCCTTGTAATGTGTGTGTTTTAGTTTTATCAGATTGTATGTGGATGTATCTGCTTCAACCAATCAAACTTGATATTTTCATTGTGTTTATTTTGGGCCAAAAGGTAGAAATAAGATGTGATATTGTTTATCCATTGAACCACCCCTTGATGACTGTCAATGGCATTCGTTTCTTTTACTGTTGTCCTCTTCATGTAATGATCAGTGTTTGTATGTCGCTCACTGCTTTGGTCATTTTACAGTCTGCCTCCTTCTGGTTGCACAGTGCGGTTCCACGTACACAAGAAGCATTCCGAACAACGTCACGTAGCAATAACCCTTAGTCTTTAGTGCTGAACCAAAAAAAAAAACAACAACAGAAAACTGGACATTAATGCCAGATCTTCTGTTCGACCTCAGCAAGCTGTTTTTTATCCTCTTTAGGTTTATTTGCGGTTTGCACAGCCAGCCCTCGGTAACTTCAGGGAGAAATATAAATTAATATGCAGTGACAGAGTCTGTCCCCTCCTAGCCGTCTTAACCTGTAATCAATAGTGACCTCCAGATGCTCTTCAGGTGCCCATACAGAACCAGTACGCCTCTCTCTCAGAGTGTTTACCCAACCGCAACCGTTAGCTACCTTCTGTTGCCTAGCATGTACGCGCGACCTCTTTCTCACCCGGCACTCCTGCTATAGTTCAAGAACGCTGTTTTCTTTTCTCTCTTTTTATCCGTCTCTCTCATTCATAGCCATAGAACCTTGACAGTATTTGTGATTGAGTTTCATATTGAATAGCCTGTCAAAAATTAGAGGGGTGGGAGGGGGGATCAGTTATTACTCTTGTAATGGTAATTCTCACCTATGATACAAGTCAATGTGAATTGACATTTCATCCCATTTTGCTTCCATAATGTGACGTATTCCAGAGTCAAGAAAATCAAGAAATATAATATAAAAATAATACCTAAATCGCTAATTGGTTAAGATTATCCAATATCCTGTCTGACCTAAGTGGCCTTTTGGGTATCATACGGCGATGAATTGCTCATAATAAAACCTGGAATGAGCGTTGAGGAAGTAAATGGGTTTGATTTTGATTCATCTCTACTTTAAATGTCACTTCTTATCGACCAGGAGACAGGCAAGTGTATATGTTCAGTTCCAGGTATGTTATTTGTTTGCATTTGGACTTATTACTTGACGTTTTGACATTAATTTGAGAGTCCATGTCACTGTTTGTTTATCTGATATTGATAAATCAGTCCAAATGTAAATGAATTAAATATGCTTGTCGTTCGATGACCCGAATCAATGAAACATCACAGATGTTCTGTGCCGTCACGTTTGATGGTCATCACAAATAAAGAGAGTAAAAGATGCACATGGTACAGCTGGCGGTTTATTGTGCTGATAATGTTAGTCGGTTATGACCTCCAGTGCTGAGAGATGAGAGAAATAAGAGAACGTTAAAAGTGGTGGATGCTGTTTTGACACCTTTTTTTTTTTTTTTTGCGTCAATGTCACATGAAACTCAAACCCCACTGGTGATGTTCTAAACTCTTCTTCCGTTTAAGCTCCACATGTTTCATGCGTAACAGTTTGTGCCATCTACACGTAGCTCTGTTTCTGTGGTTTTCATTCATATACCTTCTCCCACAAATTGTATTCTTTGTAACCTGTGGGTTTTATGATTTTATTTTGTTATTTGTGTGTAAATATGGCAAATATTCTGTTTCACTATGTTGAAATGTTGCACATTTCTGAATCCCCCCTTCCCACCCACCCTCGGTGTGTTTCATCTTCTTTGGCAGAGGGGTGAGTTTGCTGTTTCTGACATTATGACAACATCATTTGCTTTTCTGATAAAGGTCAAGATCTTTCCTTGGGCTTACTCAGGGATGGGAAATAGGTATGAATGTGTGTCGAGGAGGTTGTGTGACCTTACGTAAATGTGTGTGTGTGTGTGTGTGTTTTATATATATATATTCATATATATATATAAAATGTATGTATGTATGTTCTTGTGTGTGTTAAACTGCTGTAACCAGAAGCAGTCATTTCATTGGCCCCGTGCTTTGGGTTCCCACAATGTCTCTACACCATATGAGGCCTTCCTAAAACACTCTGTCCGTCTCCGTGTAAGCCGTCTGTATCAGTCTGTTTGTCCTCATCACAAGCTGTCTGTCCGTCTGCCTGTTGTCCCTCTGATGTCCCAAGCCCAGATCCTCACTCATGCAAGATACTGAAAAAAGACTGAGAAATGATTCATCGACCTCATCAAAGTGGGGACCACTTTTATAGAAACAAATGAAAACAAAATGCACATTTTTGTCATTTATAGAATAGATAGACTTGATAAAACTGTTTCAGCACTTTCTAATCCCAAGGAAGATAGGGTGAGAGTTTGGTCATCGCAGTGTCTCCCCTCCAATACGAATTCCCTCCGTCTCTGCCTGTTCCTGGGTCCAACGGGCTGAGACGACGAGGACAGAGAGTCGAAATAAAGTTTGAATGGTCCTCTACGAACCTGAGATGACTTTACTTTTTGTTGTACTGATGTGTGCTTGAACACCATCGTTCTGTTTTGTTTTATTTTTATGTTGGTTCTCTATATTTGACCTTGCTTCATGTACTTTGGACTTTTGCTTCGGTCTCCTCTGTAGCACTCTTTTATCATTGGTAGGAGACGAGAGAAAAGTTGTTTTTAATGAATGTTTTTAAGAGCGGCTCTGTGACAGCGCTCTCTCTCTCTCTCTCTCTCTCAAGAGGAGCACTGCTGACTTTTCCTTGTTTTTACTTTCATTTTCCTGGCACAAATGACAAAAAAGATGAATGTTGGATTGCGAAGTTTCAGCAGTTTGAAAAATAAATCAAACGTTTTTATTTTATTGTGGCTCTCATTGGAAACTATTTTTAGTGTGCTTTTCTTTGAAATTAGTTGTAAAATCAGTCAGGATTTCTCTGTTCAACTTGACTGTTGTTTGACATCTTGTCAATTGTCCAAACAGCTGGATTAATAACCTCAGGCTGAGAATCTTTTACAGGCCCACGTTATGGTTTTGTTTCACCCTAACTGATGTATGGGCTGCTTGATATGGGTATTGTAACTAGTCTTATTGTTAATCCTATAATTGATGTGTGATCATTCAGCTGTATCAGTGCTGGATAATGAAAGCAGTGCACACTCCTTAAAAAGGAGGCATGCCCGGCCCTCGTCTCTCTCACGTCGTTTTGGTGAGCCCGTAAACTGACAAAGGCTTCTTCAGCGAGAGGACAGGAATGAGACTCATGCAACCCTCCTCTGTTGAACCTTCAGGAGTGTTTGTCACTGTTGGGTTGAACTGGACACTCAACCACGGTTAACCACTGAGAACTAAACGCCAGGGACGTGCTGACCATCACAGGCCGGAACGACTCGTGTACAGATGCTGTTTTCACATACCCAATGTCACCTTCACGCATAGCAATCAACAGCCTCGTAAAAGTGTGTATTTATCCTTCAGAATTTGTACAACTACACTCTCAAGATAACATATCTTCAAGGAAAAAGGTCATTTTGTAATTCTGGATTTCTTGCCAATGAATGCTTAAGATGTCTCTGTAAAATTGTACTCTGTAAAATCTCTTTAGGCCTAATTTTAACATGTCAGTCATTTCCAAGTATGTTTTGTGTAGATTCTGAATGAATGGTGAAGGTAGTAGTTTCTTATGAATAATCGCCCCATGATTTTAAAGCCGAGGCCAGATAAACTATTAGCCGGAGGTGAAATAACACTATGAACGGCGTTCAGTTATCATGAAATGTGCACGCATGTCCAGCCACCTCAAAAAAATACAAAAACAAAAAAAACGTTTTCCCGCTTTTGAGATTAAAATGTTAAGATGTGTTTTATGATGCACAGGAAGCCATTGGTCATTCCTCAGGAAGGAGTGGGTTCAGATATAGCAGTAATATCCCAGGCTTGCTGGACTAGAGGTGGGGTGCAGGTCTTGTCATAAAGAGATTTGAAGTCTTCCATTGGAAGGGAAATGGAAGCTGTTTTAGTTTCTTTTTTCACTTGCCATTGGGCAGAAAGATCCATGATCATAAAACCTCCGGATTGGGCCTCTACCTTCTCTGTGGAGGTAGGTTGCCATATTTTCAGTGTCGTTGTTTTCGCCATAGTTTCAGTGCTGTGGATTTACTGGACCTATACTATGTTAGACAACATGCAGAAATTTTGAGCGAGACTGTTAAAAGAAAAACTGAATGTCACGTCCAATCCTGAGGTTCTATGTTCTTGGAATTGTATTCAAGGATTCTGGCCAGTAGCAAGTGATGGTTGTTGGAAAAGGAAGTTGTGTTTTGCACCTTATAAAGGAAAATAGATATTAAAAAAATATAAAGCCCTAGGTAGGAAATAATTGTGAAAGGCAATTGTTTTGTTCTTCTGTTTCATTTTATTTCCATATGCGTACATACTCTGTAAGTTGTGTAAAATATTGTACTTGCACTAGCTTTTTTAAGAAAGAAAACTAATATAAAAAAAATTGAATTGAAATTCTATTTTCTAATTGTGGTGTGTCTATTTGTAGGATACACTCACGTTGTTTCTTGGATTTTTTTGGTCCCTTTCTTTGATGGTGCTTGCCGGTTTTCTAGTTAGAACTTATTTCATTATTCTGAACAACAAAACAATATTTGATTCAGGTTGTGAACAAATTTGTTTAAAAAAGAATTTGTCTGTATACCAGTACAAGTTTATTGTTGCAGTATACACGTACTAATAAAAATTACAGTGCCAATTGCAAACTGCACCCTTTTTGGAGTTTGTGGTTTGTGAGAACTGGATTTCAAAGGTGCATTTGTCAGATAGAGTGGTTTTATTGCGCGTACAGATATGAACATATACTCTCAAACAATTGCACACTAATGTATTCCACAGGCTTCTTTGACTCCAGCACACCTAGTCAATGGAGTTGGTGGAGGTGGAGGTGGCGGCTGAGAGTATTCGCTTCTGTTCCGAGGTTGATCATTCATTTGAAAAAGTGTAGATGGAAGACATTGAGACCTTATCAGACACGACAAACCACACTTGACTGTGTGGGAAACGGCAATGACTGGCACAATGAGCCCAGGTTGATTCAGCTCCCTCTGCTTGTCTGTCTTTGTTTTACCATGTAGTTTCAACTACAGTGCAGTAGTCTGAAAAGAAGGTAAGTTGATTACAAAAGTCTGACTATACACATTTAATGAAAGAAACATGACTTGTCGTCTGTATGTGGGAATTATGCATTTCTATGGCAACACTATCAATGCCTAAATTGAACTTCAGCAGTCTTACAAGCTCTACGCTGAAGTTGAAATCTCATAACTATGGTAATTGCAAAATGGTGTGAACGCATCCTTTGAGCCAATGGGATTTGTTTGGGGTCCTAATGGTGCAACAGTCTGGTTCCAGAAGTAAAAAATCACTTTAAATTTCTCCATGTGGGATGTTTAACATTTTATAACCCGTTTAGGATGGCTTCTGTGAGCTACAAAGTTGTTAATTGAGGATATATGCTTTTGCTGAAGCCATTAGCCCCTTACATATTCTAAACAATAGTGTTCAATATTTGAATTAGCAATGAAGCTCCTGAAAAATCTTCACCACAGAATAAATCCATGAAGTGTATGATTTTTATAAGGATTTGTCATTCAACATCAGAGTCTAATAGCCCCTCCCCATCCAATATGGAATTAAAAATGTGACAGTTCAGTGAATGAAGTGTCCACTATTCCACACTTAATTTTTTTTGGTTAATTAAGTGCATCATCTGGACATTTAAAGTGTAATATTTCTACTCTGAATACACTGCTCGCACTATTTATACAATAACTTGTCATAGAATAGTGCATAAGTCCCCTTACGCTCTCAAACTGCTTAAAAATGTGCATGCATAATATGCATATTTTGTTGTTGTTGTTAAATTAAGTTGTTTCTACATAAGCATCTTTTTATTTATCCATGTATGCTTCAAAATGCTTCATGGAATTGTAGATCTTTCTTTTAAATACACAATCTTGAACCTTTGTCTTTTTTTTCTTTTCTTTTTTTGCTTTAAAATCAAATTGTGTAAATCACTTCATAGCTTGTTGATTTGGCTCATGCCTTTTATGAATTTTTTTTTTTTTTTTTTTTTTTTTTACGAAAACTTATGTAAATCCATTTGGGAAAAATTAATGGTGAAACTATTTCTGCAGTTTTGGCAGCTTGGGATTTGACGTTGTAAAAGCAGCACATTTTTATTACTCAACAGGTGAGTAAGGTATTTTATTGAACAAATAAACTTCCATATTTAGTTCATTTTATAAAGCATTATCTATTGTGAAGGTTCATTTCATTATGGTTGATGTAACTCAGTGCCTCCTTCAAAATAAATCCCAGCACACAATGTCTGTTAATGGGTACAGCTACACTCACATCTTCAACTATGGTCAGCTTGAGATCATTTCCATCTAAACTAGAGCTAGATCACCTAAAAGTGAAAATCCTGTCATCAGTTACTCAATCTCAGGGTATTCCAAACTGGTATGAATGTCACTCTTCTTCTGCTGAACACAACAGAAGATAAATTGAGGAATATTGGAAACCATGAAACCTTTTTCAATATGAAAGTCAAAAGAAGCTCCATCAACCGTTTGGTTACCAGTAGTCTTCAAGATTTCTTCTTTTGTGTTCAGCAGAAGAAAGAAATTCATACAAGTTTGGAACACCTTGAGAGCGAGTAAATAATGACAGGATTTTTATTTTTTTGATGAACTATTACTTTAAATCTATTATGCCTAGTAGTGAATGCTATGAGCAGTAGGATAACCGCATTCATACACACAATCATGCAGAGCCAAAGCACAACCCCAAAAATGTTCTTTGCAAAATGCATGCAGTTTTGTTTATTTACATAGTGTACCTTAAACTGGTTATTTCTATTTTTCTGGCGACTTAAGTATGTTTGCAAACTCGTTCATTCATAATCTTTAATCCAAATTAAAATTCAAACTAAATACTTCATAATCCCAAATTTTTCGTCTATAGACTATTTTTAAGATAAATATGTACAGTCAGCTGATCATTATTCCAAACAAATTTGAAAGGAAAAGGTATTTGGAATTTAAAACAGCCACAAGTCAAATTCATAATTTTATTCCATATGTAATGTTTACTCACAAAACATTAATCCTATTTTCCACCTCATCTAATCCGCACAAGGCCTGTTGAAGATCTGAGGTGCAGAAGTTTTCACATTCCTCTGGTCTGATATGACATCCCACCGCACCCACTGTACAATGACAAAGGAAGCAGGCCAGCAGAAATAGTTTACAACAGTACACAATGCACCAATCTCTGCTCAAATAAAGCTCAAAACACGCAGCGGTGAACAAAAAGTGACAGAAAAGAATCTCTTCTGGTGTGTAAATTCTTCACTAGCATGCATTTCTTTCAGTTGCTTTAGAACAGGGAGAGAATGGGTTGCATAGTTCCAAAGAACGAATCCTTTCACTTTAGAATTGTCTTGTCAAAAGACTTATTAGATGTTTCCTTATTCATCCTCTCGTTCAGATGCAACCCCATTGCATACTTGAAAGAACTTAAAAGGCTTTAGATGAGCGAAACTGAGCCATGCTGCAACATTGGTTTTCCAAAGAGATGTATTGTGTGCAGCAAGGTTCTGGAGTATCTCTGGGTCTGTCTGTATGAATGTGTTTTTACGTGAGTCAGCAGAGGAATTAAATTAATCTAAGGAGCACAGAGAACTGGAAGACAAAGGGCAATATGTTTGTGAATGTCTTTCCTCTCCTCTTCATGGTAGAATTATGCTGCTCATCAACAATTCACCCAAATTGACAGAATGACGATATAATTTTCATTAGCAGCTGAACTATTCCTTAACTAGTAATGGTGGATTTCTATTTGTGAGTGTGCATGTTTTTCAGCCTAGCTGAACATTTGGCTAGACTGCTGCGTGACTCTGATGAAGGTCGTCCTGCGGCTCAGTTCTTTGAGTTTGGCAGCTCCAACATATGTGCATGTGGACCGCAAACCGCCCAAGATGTCCCTGATGGTGTTTTCCACGTCACCTTTGTAGGGCACCTGGATCGTCCTGCCCTCTGACGCCCTAGAAATCACAGAAACAGATGTACATAAGATGATCCGCAATATCACAGCCATTGGTGTTGCTCTGCTGTCACATGTCCTTTAACAAATGCACTGAAACCTCAAAATGAATAGGCATAAATATACCCTATAAAATGTATGAAAACATATGTACCTGTACTCTGCTACCCCTCCGACGTACTTCTTCATGGCTGTGTCTGAGCTCATCCCGTAGAACAGCTTGAACTTCTTGCCTTCTTTCTCAATGACTTCCCCAGCACATTGATCATGTCCTGCTAACATTCCTCCCAGCATGACAAAATCTGCCCCAGCGCCTAATGTAAATTTATTATTAGATGACTTAAAGGCCCGTTCCCATCAAGAACATTAACTACAGAGATCCCTCGTTTATCACGGTAAATGTGAACCGGAACCCTCCACGATAGGTGAAAATCAGTAAAGTAGGATTGGCCCCCCTAGAAATTTCTGTATATGTGTGTGTAGGTACCAGAATGTTTAAAATATGTATATTTATACTTTAAATATATTTTAATTAAATCTATTTAATTATAAAACCTTAATATTATACATTTACTCTCTCTCTCTCATATGATACGTATTATGGTGCTCTACACTCATCAATGACAGTAGTATCTTGAGACTCCAGTAATGACGACGATGACAGACCTGTGCGGTTCCATGAGTATGATGATGATGATGATGATGATGATGGTGTTACTGCACTGGTATAATGAGGTCTTTAAATCAGTTCGGGAAGCGCCTCATCGTCAGATATCGGCGCTGGATCGTCAACATTTGCTTCTGAGAGAGGCGAAGACGCTCCCACTCCACTCGTGCTCTCATTCATTGATCTCGCGCCGGGAACCAATCACATGTCTTGTCTGAGTGCCCGTGTGTGTGTACAAAGCCTCTGAGAGAGTTTCTCTCTTTGTCTGACATCCTGGGAAGCCGTTTCTCATCATGATGAAGCAACGCTGCTTTCCGCAATACGGCTGACGATATGGTGGTATTTTTGAATTTTTATTTTTCGATTAATATTTTTGAAAAATCTGCGATGCACTGAAGCCGCGAAACTTGAAAGTGGCGAGGGATTACTGTATAAAGATAATTATAACATCCACACGATGCACAATAACATTCAGTTTAGACAATTATACCGTCTGCTGCTTTAAATGCTCCAACTCTTGAAAGCAAGATGGATTCTGATTGGGTATCAATGTTTTATCATTGAGGAATTTCATTGTGAATCTAGTTCCAACAAAAGTTGGGGCATTTCTTTGCTTTTCTTTTATATGTCGAATGATTTTTACAACTATATCATTTTCGTCCTTAGTGTGAATAGGCCTAAGTAGGACAACAGTATATCTAAAATAATTTGTATAATACTACAAAAAAAAAACGGTAAAATTATGTTATTTGGTCATGTTAGAAACATGAATCCATGCTCACCAAAAGCTTTGGCAACATCCCCAGGGCAACTGCATCCTCCATCCTAGAGAGAGAAAAAGAAAGCTTTATAAACTCCTTCCTATATGTGTGTAGTCATATAAAATACAGAACAGTTGAAAATCATTCATAAAGACCTTAGTCTGGTTAGACGCCATATTGAATAACTTACAATCTTTACAATGGCATGCACTGTATAAAGGTCATATATCCGGACATTAATGTGCCGGAAGGGCTGTTTATACTTGCTGTTTAAGAATCATTCGAAACTTAACAAACTGGCAGCTCCAGTAGTAAAATGTAAAGATTTATCTTGAACTCTATCATGGAAACTATGTATAAACCTTAACCAAACAACCCAATTAAGAAGGAATTGACACAAATATTACATTGCGCTGAAGTCACATTGGACCAGCGGTTTGGAAAATGCATGGATGCATTATTCAATTGCGGGCGCCATCTGCTGGTCAGACGCGGGAATTTAGCGTGCGTGCGACTCTCGCAGTGCATTATGGGCATTCTGTAGCTGTTGAGCGTGTATCAGCTGTACAATGAAAACATTGAATGAGAACTCTCGATAATGCCCACTATAGTTTTTGACATCACTTTAAATGTCTGTCTCTTCAAGTAGTGGCATTTTTAAGAGTACAGGAGGCGATTTCGGACAGCCCATGCGAATTGGTCGGGTGGTCGAGATTATGTTCAAATAAACTTCCCTCGCCCACTAGATGAAGTTGAACGCACTTCAAAATGTTCTAGTTTGCGACTTTATATCTAAAGGTAGAGTTAAACGCAGGCCTGCTTTGGTGTTGCTGAAGCCTTTAAGCCTTTCTAATGGGACATAAAATTGGAAAGGGAGAGAGACGCTGGAATTGAGCTGAGGATGCTTCCCTCTTGTGGTAATGTGATGTCACTGCTGCCAAGCTATGCGTTGCATTTAAAGGGACAGTTCACTAAAAATAAAAATGTTGTCATTACTTACTCATCCTCAAGTTGTTCCAAACATGAATGAGTTTCTTTCTTCTGTTGAACACAAAATAATATATTTTGCAGAATAGTGGTAACCAGACAGTTGACGGCACACATTGGCTTCCATTGAGGGAAAAAATACTATGGTTATATTTAAAGACTACCGTAAGTCAATGTCTACTGTCGACTGTCTGGTTACCAATATTCTTTAAAATGTCTTTTGTGTTCAACAGAAGAAATAAACTCTTACAGGTTTGGAACAACATGAGGAAAATGATGAACATTGAAAACATGGATGGCCTCTGCTGATGATAGCCATTTAAAAAGACTCACAGATATTATGTGTCCTTTCAGTCCATGGGCCGAGTCAGCACACTCAATAACTGCACTCAGTTGAGGATAACCCACACCTGTCTTAATGCGAGTGGTGCACACAGAACCTGAAGATCACAGCGTTGTCAAACATAACTAATATGCTATATGGAATATCTCATTTAATATGAAGAAAGATGATCTATTATGAATAGGGTACGATGGGACTAAAGGCTCCTTTGGTTTTTACTTTTCTCTAAACCACTAGATGACACAAAAATTGCCACAGCACTTTCCAAAATAACCACTTTTCAAGATGCATGTGGAAATTTGGCTAATCCTTGACACAATCGTGCACAGCAGTGCAAAGCTGATTCTGTGATACTTTGCTCAAATATCAGAGTTGTTGTTTTTGTATTTTGTAAATGATTTAAGTGGCAAATGAGAATCAATTAATTACTGAATATATTTTGAGAAATGACTTAATGATTTTCAGTTTTGTTCAAGCAAATTAAAGCAACAGTTTTCAATAACGGAAGAATATGTAAAAGTATGGTATTTGGAGTAAAAGGTGCTCCTGCTGTTGCAGAAAAAGTCACAATGATTAACATTATAATAAACGTTTCCATTTGTTGACATGACATGGTTTGATTCAAATGGTAAATATCATATATTAAGTTGGGTGTCCACTTTAGAGATAATAATCACCCCATTTAAAATGAAATAAAAATAATATTTATTTTAAAATATGCCAATAAATCACATAATATAATAAAATATGATTTAAAATTATTTCTGTAAATCTATATTAAATTATGAGATCTAACTTAATGCTTTTAGGATCTTTACTTTTTGAAATAATTTTGTTTCTCTGTTTTTAAACATATTTTTCTATTAAAGTATTTTAATGACAGTATATTTATTGAACAAAAATTAATTATTTTATTGATCAGAATTGACAGAAAAAATAGTGCAAACTTTTCTAAACTGATTATCTTGAACAAGTAGTAACTTTGGCTAAAATAAACATTACATTTGTAACAATGTCTAAGTATTTGTAGCCAAATCTATTGCTCCATGAAATGTTCAATACAAACACATTTTGGGGTTTTTCTGCAATCATAAACTATAAGAGTAGTGAAAATCACATTTTTTCTTAATGTGTCCCTTTAGCCCCATTGTACCATATGTATTACAGTGTTGGGAAATCAAATCTGATACCTGGCCCAATGCCCACTTTAATGATATCAGCTCCGGACAGAATGAGTTCCTCCACCATCTCTCCGGTCACCACATTTCCTGCCTAAATGATCAAGATCATTGTGTTATATGATACTTGTTGTTCAACAAACACTAAATAAATGTATATTAATATGATGTTTGGGCAAATATCTCACCATGATGGTGTGCTTGGGAAACTTTTCCCGAACTTTCTTTACAAACTCCACAAAGTGTTCCGAATAGCCATTGGCCACGTCCAGGCAGATGTACTGGATGAGAGGAATGGCCTCCAGGATGCTGGACAATTTCTCCAGATCCGTCGGTCCGCTGCCGGAGCTGGCCGCGACATGCTGGGGACGAGACGGTAGATGCTGAAGACCAACACCGGAAACTTAGTGAAGAAATCAGGAATTCGCTGTCTAGAAAGCTAAATGTGTGAGGCGCTAAATGTGCTAAAACTTACATGTGTGTTAATATGGAATATTGGAATAAAAACATTTAAAAACACAATAGCTGCTTTTTATCTCACAATTCAGAAATGTGAATGTCAGAATGTTAGTTTTTAACGTCAGAATTGCAAGATATAGACTTGATGGAAACAAGCATCCATATACCTTGGTGGTTTCTAATGTATTCTGGGTCTGCTAGGCTGTTAGCTGTTGCTCAATAGTTGTGGCTAGTTGCTTGGTGGTTGCTAGGGTATTTTGCCGTTACTAGGGTGGTTCAGAGCACCCTGGGGGAATGGTAGGCCTTTTCTAGTTGTTGCTATGGTGTTCTAGGTGGATTAATTTATGTTGCAAGGTGGTTAGAAGGGATGGATGCCTTGTTAGATGGTTGCAAATATGTTCAGTCTGTTTTCTGGTCAGCTGACTGATTATACCTTTTAATTAAACTGCTTTTGATTAAGCAAGGCAAGAAAGTAATATTTGTCCGTTCACCTCAAGGCACTCTGGATGACTGGCAGCAAAAGTCTTCCACTCCTCCAGGGAGTAGTGCTTCTGGATGGCTGTGAAGAGAGTGTGCTGAAAGACAGAGTAGAGAGACGTCTGAGAGGCCAGAAAGTGTCTGGCTCTGAGACAGACAGAAATATAAATATAGTCTCTTGAAACCAGTGCATGGAAACAGGACACGGCTAATTATGTTTCGGTGAGATCCTGATAATCAGAGATATAAAACATAGTAAAACAAGAGTTTTCCAGGGTTATATTTCAGATGCAGGTGCTGTGTTTCTTCAGTTAGTGTGAATTGTTTAAAGAAGCACTCACCTTGCTGAGCACCTGTGCCATCTCAAAAGTGCCGGTGGTGTCCATGTTAGCAGCGATGACCGGGATGCCATTGTATGTCTGCTTTGAGTTCCGGAATGTGAAGGTCCTCTGCAGGTCAACCTTCAAGAACAAAAAGCAAAGAGGAAACGACTTTATAAACATACAAAGAGTATGTGTGACAGTCTGAAGAACCTCGTTTTAATGGATAAACCCATAATCAACCCAAACATCATCACATTCTTCTGTCCCTGTAACCCATCCATGCATATATTCAAAGATATTACAACTGGAATATATTTAGACCTGTCACATATTCACTGTAACAACAAAGGCTGTTACTGCATACAGGCCTATTATATATATTTCACATCCTTTTTCTGATTAAGATCCATAAGCCTTGACTCTGAGAAATATGTTTACATGCTCCACATCCATTGGATTATTACTGTGCTTAGTCAGCAAATTCAGAATAAAGACATGCACTTTCACTGGATATTATTCTTTCCCCGATGAATACATTTTTGGGGGATATTTTTAAGCATCTGATAACTGGTATGCAGAACCACTAAGCAGAAAAGTTTTAGTTATTGTTTTAATTTCAATAGCTTGATACAATTGTCAGTATATAATAAACCGATATTTACCTTTGTTTGCATGTTCAGATAATTATTAATCTTCAGTGGATATTCTGAATAAGGTGTTATATGATCCAAACCGCATACTAATTTGATTATATTAGTCATATTCCAGTTTTAATATTAAAATGGAATTTTGATCTTTGACCATGCAAATCAGGTAAATGTTTACTTGACATTACTTGGGGTAAAAAATGTTTTTTTGTATTGTTACTGTTAGTTCATTAACATGCGTACTGTGTATGTATTGAGATTGCTCTACTCTGATTGACATGAAGCATCTATGCACTGTTGTTTTAATTATTATTATTATACAACAAGGTGAACTCAAATGTTTATAAGTTTAGGTTTATTAAACTTTTTTTGTTGTATTTATTATTTTTATGGTGTTTTTTGCATTATTTCTGAATGTAATAATAAAATGTGACATGCTTTCTGGAAATTATGGTAGCTTTTAAAATATATTAAAATAGAAAATGTTCCCAATATAGCTGCTGTTTTACTGTATTTTTGATCCAATAAATTAATTATAAGAGTGATGGTGTAAGAAGCTTCTTAAAAAAAGATGAATTAATCTCAAAAATTATAACAGTAATACATACAATTAGATTAGAATATGATGAAATTTGGTTTAATATAATTTCATCATCCTCAGCTGAGACATTGTGGTGGACTTAAATTAATTTGTGCTGAATCATTTATCGGTTTGACTGCTTGAGAAAAGAAAATATAGCAAACTGATATGCACAGAAGTTCTTTCTCTCTCTCATACACACACGCACAGACGTTCTCAGGTTCTCCGAATCAGTTCTCGATCATTTCCAGTTCTAGTAACTGCTGCAGTCACATCAGTCACACTACACTGCCCTATGAATAATCATCCTGCTGCTATTTGCTATTTTGTGCTGTGGGGAACAAATCCACCATTCTCCTGTTTGAAGAGACATTTCACAGATATTCTATTCATAAGCTTTGGATTCTCTCAGTTATTGTTGGTGTTTGAGGCTAGGTCAGGGATTGATTACTGCAGGCTATAAAGAGGCCCTCCTCAGCTACTGTTCTACTTCAATAAGCCAGTATATCATCACTGCCGCGGTTAGGGCCCGTACAGTGACAGCCATCGGATTAGCCAGCAGCAGCGAGATTTGACCGGCACTTTACGTCATCCTGCAGTGAAAACCTCCTCTGAATTCATCAGCCAGGACAAAAATAGGACGAAATTAACAGAATATACAGTAGATGATCAATGTTGTAAACCTGACAGATTGCCATGTGGATTTTAACTAAAAAAAAGCTACACATTAACTAGAACAAAAGGATGAAATGTCTGGGTGAAATATGAAAGAATTACAAGCATGCAAACCTCATACCTGGCAGAGCAAAGTTTTTACCAGCCAAATGTCAGGACTAAGGAAATACATATGATGATTGTGTAAGAGGATGTTTTGGTCCCATTATGCATTGTTAGGTGGACCTAGAGTAACCAAGAGCAACACCAGAGTGGAATCTGCTTCAACTGACTTGTAGGCATGGCTCAGGCCTATTTTTAAACATGTTTTCAAAGCACTAGCTCTCAGGTTGCTTTTCCTTGGCCTGGTCAGTCGACCCTGAAAACCACTGGACTTGTTTCAAGACACATCAACAACACAAAATAAAGAGAAGCCAACACATACTGGAGAACTGTATGCTGATCAGGCTTGATAAACCACCACTGGTTGAAGCTTAAACATGTGCCCCATAAAAACAACTCTGTCAGATGAACTTCATCAAGGTCATCCAGTTTTTTAGTTTCATTCTTTGCGACTCCCAAACATACACGCAGCTGCCTTGGTACTGTTAAATTAATCTTTCAATTATAAAAAGACAAGTAAAAAAGCCAGTAGAACAAATTTCTTTTAACAGAGACAGCAAGCAGATGTTCTTACCTCAGACCTGCTCTTCAGACTGCTCCTCTTTGGTCTGAAAAGAACATCTTTGAAGTCCAGTTTGAGGTCAGCATCTACCCGGGGCATATTGACAGGCCTGAGAGCGGATGAGAATCTCCTGAGATGGGTTGGTGCGGTCACTGGTGCAGTCACTGGTCCAAAGCTCCAGGCACCAAACCCGAACCGGCAGAAGAACAGCGTATTTATAGTGTAGGAAGGGCCGTCACTACCCAGGCCCCCATGGCTTTATTTGGCAAGGCCTGTACGTTCTCTCCTTCCCTCTCTCTCCACTTCCCCCCTCCGCCTGCATTCAGTCTAGAGTGGCAGCAGCAGATAAAAGTGTTTCTTATGACTGTCTGACACACATAAATACACAAGCGCAGTCACTGCAGCTCAGCTCAGCACTGCAGTATGTGCACAGAGCTCCTGCTGTACAGCGGAGGTACTGCTGCTCTGAATCAATGAGTGGACTCATGGGAAATGAGAGAGAGGGAGGGATGGCGTAATATAGGAAGGACATGAAATACAGGTATACTTGTCCTTTACTTTTTGATGTCTAATACAGAAATCATGACCCTTGAACCTCAAAAAGTCCACGTGGTACACTAAAAATATAATCATGTAACTTTATTGAAGATGTGCATTTCCTGAATTAAGTATAATTTAAATAATTGTACCCTTTTGTCATCATTTTCTTGCTATGCACTATCTACAGCTTTATTAAACCTGACTGTTTTTTTCTTTGCATTTGATGTATTTCTAGTATTTGATATCATAATTTAGTGTCTGTTGTTTGTAATTACCATCACTGCTTTACATTGTTTTACACTATATCCCTTATGTTAGATACTTAGTATTTTCTTTTTTCCAAAAAGTTTTTTATTATCGCACCGGACTAAAACTTACTTTCCGTCTTTTACACTTCTGGTGATCCTGGTCAAACATTACCGCCCTACAAAAATAACTAATACAGTGGTATGAAAAAGAATTTGCCCCATTCCTGATTTCTTTTTTCTTGTTTGTCACACTTAAATGTTTCAGATCAAACTAATTTAAATATTAGTAAATGATAACACAAAATTCAGTTTTTAAATTAAGGTTGTTATTATTAAGGGAAAACAAAATCCAAACCTAGAGGGCCCTGTGTGAAAAAGTGATTTCTCTAGTCCTGCCTGACAAAGTGAAGTAGACCAAAATATATTCAAAAGACATCATGCCGAGGTACAAAGAAATTCAGGAACTAATGAGAAAGTAATTGCTAAATAAATTTCTAAAGCTTTGGGACTCCAGCGAACCACTGTGAGAGCCATTATCCACAAATGGCGAACACATGGAACAGTGGTGAACTTTCCCAGGAGTGGCTGGCCGACTAAAATTACCCAAAGAGCACAGCGACGGCTCATCCACAAAAGACCCCATGAAATCCAAAAAACTGCAAGCCTCACTTGCCTCGGTTAAGGTCAGCGTTCATGACTCCACCCTAAGAAAGAGACGGAGCATAAATAGCTTTTAAGGCAGAGTTCCAAGATGAAAACCACTGCTGAGCAAAAAGAACAGAAAGGCTTGTCTTAGCCAGAAAACATCTTGATGATCCCCAAGACTTTGGGGAAAATACTCTGGACTGATGAGACAAAAGCTGAACTTTCTGCAAGGTGTGTGTCCCATTAAATCTGCCATACAAATAACACCGTATTTCAGAAAAACATCATCGTACCAACATCAAAATATAGTGGTGGTAGTGTGATGGTGTGGGGCTGTTTTGGTGCTTCAGGACGGAAGACTTTTTGTGATAAATGGAACTGTGAATTCTGCTGTATACCAAAAAATCCTTAAGGAGAATGTCCAAATCTGTTTGTGACCTCAAGCTGAAGTGAACTTGGATTCTGCAGCATAACATTTGCTCCAAAACACACCAGCAAGTCCACCTCTGAATGATTAAAGAAAAACAAAATTAAGACTTTCGGGTGGCCTAGTCAAAGTCCTGACCTTTTGTTATGCTGTGGCATGACCTTAAAAAGGCAGTTCATGCTCGAATACCCTCCAATCTGTCTGAATTACAACAATTCTGCAAAGATGAGTGGGCCAAAATTCCTCAACATTTCTTTGTATTTTTTTTTTAACTGAATGATTGAAGGATACATTGATCTAAGCTGATATTGGTCAAAAAGGACCATCCATTGAAAATGAATGGGGGCGATCAGAAATAAGAGAAACATCATGAGCACGTTCATGTTCACGTCTGTAGCTGAGTGCTTGCAGACATAAATATAAATCACACACTGTATCTTAATAAATGAAACTTTCCATTAGAAAAAATAAAAATTATATATACGTTCTATAACTCTTTTGTATAGTCTACCAAAAATGTACAGGCTGATCGAACTTGCAAGAAGTTCATCACAGCAAGCATCAATGCCTTCGTCATCTAAAAACTGCCTACACACTCTAGCCACAAGACACCAGGCATTATCATGCACTAGGAACCCAGGGCGCACTGCACCAGCATACAGTATCTGAGAACTTCATCCCAGTAACTTACAGGAGTAAGGGATCAGAGAAGTCAGAGACCTAGGTTTAACATCTCATTCGAAGGATGGTGCTAGTTACGGTAGTGTACCCGCCACTACACAGGGATGTTAGGACCCACACAGATCATAGGGTGAGCCTCCTCTACTGGCCTTGCTAACACCTTTTTTAGAAGCAACCTGGTTTTCCCAGGAGATCTCCCATCCAGGTACTGATGAGGCTCAACTAAGCTGTCAAATGTGTTTTTTCAAATGCACAGAGTTCATGTGGAGCAGTATGTTCTACGAAACATGGAACACATCAGACTATACTTTTATATAAAGTATATGAAATCAAAGCCTACAGTAACAGTTTCAAACTGCTTGCCATTGTTAGTTTGTACTCTTATTTATCGCTGGAATAAATGTAGTTGAAAACGCAGAATTTTGTAGTTTGTTTAATAATTAAAACCATTTCGCAGCTCCCATGGGTTATACTTATAAGTAGAAAAAATTACAGAAATCTGTATAAATATATATATTCCTGACAAATTTCATTAAAATCTCCACAGTGGTTTTAAAGGCTTTAGGCCACCCCGTCCAGCTTGAGGGTCCAGGCTTGAGCAGGTGAGGAAGGCAGATCAGGCAGCATCACGATCAGTCCTGCTGATTCTAGAGGAGCCCATTTTAAAGGCTTAGGATTCCCCAACAAAGTCACCTGAACAGAGTTCCAACAGATAATTAATTTACTGTTTGCCAAAAACATTTTATTCCTTACTTCTAATGAATCCATAAATCTTTACCACTGTGCTCTTGGAGGTTTTGGGCATAGAAAGCTTAAATGGGTTTTCCATGGGATTGGCGGTTAAGATCGCATACACAGTGCTTGTGTTTTTTGAAGTATACCTGGAATTGAAGGAAAATGTTAAACTTTCTATTAAAGCTGTGAAAGCTAATATTAATTACACCACAGGCTAACTAAGACTAAAATAAAACTCCAGAAACAGGCAGAGAAGGAACAAAAACTATAGTTGAGGAATTCAGGCTGCTTATAAAAAGACCAAGAAGTAAATCACATCATTAATGACAATAAAAATCATCGTAATGTAAGCATTTGTAACAGTTTGCGTTAATTCTAGATATCAACTACTTCACTACGATCTACCCCTATCAGCTTGGCTCAAGAATATTAAGTTATGATTGGTCATACACTTATGCAGTCTTAAATTAAAATTTTCTCATATGATTCCTGTCATACTGAACAAGGTCTCTAGATAACGATTTCACTGGAGCTGGAATGCTGGAGCTTCTATAACAATACAGCTTAGAAAAACAAGAGAAGGTTTAAAACATCAACACACCAGACAAGAACAGTAGCATTCTCCGCCTGAACTCTCCAAGGTTTAGTTGCATAGATGGCTTCACCGTTGATCTTCAACCAGGATCCAATTGCTCTGAGACGCTCCTCAAAGACAGGTGCGATCACACCGTCAGCTGTGGGCCCCACATTCAACAGGTAGTTCCCCCCTAAAGCCACAGTGTAGACCAGGTCCTGTGGTCACAACATGTGAGATTAAAAACTTACTTCAATCATTAGACACGTCATGAACTTTCAGCTTTAAGCTTTTGTGTCCATATGTTTTATTCATATACAAGACATTATTTACAGTACAGGAATCTAGTCATTCATCTGAGGCAAGCACTTTTGCTCATTAGCAACACTTCACACCTTTATGATGGACGGTAGATCCATCAAGTCCCTTAGTTTCATATTTCGGCGATACCCCCATGATAGTGTGTCCACTGACTGACATTTCTCCCACTTGTGATTAGGCAGCTGTCCAGGAGTGAACTTGTCAGCACAGTTGTAATAACCTCCATGTTTACAGTAACAGCCATTCCCCCATCGGTCATTGGTCACCACCACATCCTGTGAGGAGAGCAATAATGTAGTCATTATGATCAGAATTACAATCTGAGAATGTTCTAAAATAAGATTGGCGAGACACGACGATCTCACTTTGACCGGACTATCGTTGTAGAGCCAGGCGAGGAATTGTGTAGAATTCCAGTAAGTGTCTGGTGCTTCCCAGTCCCCATCTGACCAAATCAAGTCTGGCTTGTACCTGAGATGTTGAAAACATCACAAATTAAAGGTTTCATAAACGTAAACCATAAACACTATATTGAGTGTAAAGGTTGATCTTTACACAGAAATATTCAACTGAACAGTCAAGCTTGTCATAAACAATTGTTCGTCCTTCTCCATTCCATACCATCACATGACTGATGCAAATGTACCTGTTGACAAGATTGATGAGTTCTGGCATAGCTTTTTTTGCAACAAAATCCTGATTCTTGAAACCAGATTCCTTGTCACTCAGGTAGATGGGATTGAACCATTCATACAGAGAGCTGTAGAGCCCATAATGCAGAGACCTAATACAAAGAGAAAACTTACTTTATTAAATTAAGAATACCATAAAGCTATTGAACATTTCCACAGTTGCTGCTAAGGAAAAAAGATAGTTCATTGAAACTGTATGGATAAAATTGAAGGGGGTATACATATACTACAGTCTTTGTTGCAATTTTCTACACAATACCTATTTCTTATTGCATTGCCCAAATCTCCGACAAGATCCCTATGAGGTCCATTATCCACAGAATTCCAATTCCAGGAATTTGGGGAACCCCAATTTGTGAAGCCTTCGTGGTGTTTCGACGTGAGGACCACATATCTGAGAAGCATGAAAAACAAAATGATATTTACAACAAACACAGGAAAGCGTCACTGCAAAGTCATCTCATAAATACATACTTTGCTCCCGAAGCTTCGAAGATATCAGCCCACTCATCAGGATCAAAAAACTGCGCGTGGAAATCAGGGGCGAAGTCGGTATAGCTGAATCCAGGGGGATAGTTTTTGATCATAAACAAGATATAAGCAGGATTATGTGCGCCTTTCCAGTTCCACCAGAACCACTCGCTGCCGAACGCAGGAACTGAAAACACCCCCCAATGGACGAAGATCCCGAACTTCACCTCGTCGTACCACTCGGGTAGGGGTCTGGAGTCCAGACTGGCCCAGTCCGGTGTGTATCGAGCCCTGGTTGATGAAGCGCGTGATAGTAAACAAAGAAGCAGCGAAATCTGATACAGAGTCACGTGCATGATTGATCACAACTCACATACCCGAGCGCGCGCACTGTGATCGGGAAAAGTCAATCTAATGCATGAATGACAATATGCACCGATTTTTCGCAGACATAACTTATGATTAATGCAAACCAGGAAACTAATTTGTATTTCCTGGTTAACAAATGCCGTCACCACGTGACTAAAACACATGACTTACCTTCAAAACAACTCTTAACAAAGGATGGGGAAACAAATGAATTCTCAAACAGGAATTGGACTACACTGATGAAAGAAAAAGGTTTCGCTTCCCATCCGCAGTAATCTATGCCACTCGTTCCTTTTTGTAAAAGGGGAAATGCTAGTTTTACTCTCTTAAATGTTTTAAATATACAAATATTTATTCAAACATAATCCATAATTAGCCACTGCTCAATTACACCAAACATAGCATGAAACAGAATCCCCCGCTGTCTAATGTTTCACATACAAATTAATCTTCTAAAATTAATCGAAAATTTCAACAAATAATTCAGTGCCAAATAATCTTTTTTATTAAATAAATGGTAGGGCAATTTACTCTTAAGACCCAAGGACCAGATTTGATGAATGAAGACCAGGAGTCAAAGTGCAGTCAACCCAATAAAATTTTAGTAAATAATAGTTTGCAGTTTCATCAGCAGAAGGCAGCTTCAGGTCTCACAAGGAGTTTGTAGGCCGCCCCACTTTACAATCACATTGTCACAGCAATTATACTCTAACAGAAGCTACTAACCATGTCATCGCTTAAAGTTGAATGATCCTGATTGACTAAGAAACAGAATAACTTAGAAAAAATCCACTCCTGGACAGAAGTATATCTTCGATGATCACATAGTTGACAACAAGGCCTCCGGTTCTGGCACTAAGCGACCTTCTAGGTTGCAGAACTGCATTTCTATGCGTCACCTTGTTGAGAAAACCAAGTCATTCCGTCTCCTTTAAAATTTGTCAAGCTCTGGCTCTAAACAAGAAACTTTCCCCAAAACATACTGATATTGATGATGTGCTTTCTCTCAGTGAACGGTTCAGACAATGTTAATCTGCATTCCCTATTGTTTGATTTAAGTAAACGCTCTAACTAATAATTGGTCACATAATGGACAGATTAAAGTGTACATACATTTGAAGAAGTCCTTCTGAAACTTAAATTATAAATCAATTAAAAGTATACAAATTGAACCGGCAGTGAATCCGGAATCGGTCCCTTCAAAATAACATGAAAGAAAAGTGGTTAAACTGGCAGTTTGTGACAGTTGAAGGTTAAACACACCCATGCCTCTTTGTCTATTACAAAGAACGACCGCTATTGTTTTTACAATTTGAAAATCTCAACATTTGTTTTGGGCAAATAATAAAATTACACTAGAATCATCTGATAGTTTCCATTTTAGCTCTGGATTTTCAAATTTTTCATTTAACAATGACATTCAGTTGGTCATTTTTATTGAGCAATCATATCCAATCATCTAAAATAAAAAAGCTTGATTTGAACAAAACCCTTAAAACAAATTAACTGTTTGTAAAGGCGTTTAGGCCACCCCCTCCAGCTTAAGGGTCCAGGCTTGAGCAGGTGAGGAAGGCAGATCAGGCAGCATCACGATCAGTCCTGTTGATTCGAGAGGAGCCCATTTTAAAGGCTTAGGATTCCCCAACAAAGTCACCTGAAAAAAGAGAGGAAATATACTTCATTGATAACATAAAACTAATTTAATTTACAAATAACAACATTTTATTCCTTAAACCTGGTAAATTCATAAATCTTTACCACTGTGCTGTTGGAGGTTTTGGGCATAGAAAGCTTAATTTGGTTTCCCATGGGATTGTCGGTTAAGATCGCATACACAGTGCTTGTGTTTTTTGAAGTATACCTGGAATTGAAGGAAAATGTTAAACTTTCTATTAAAGCTGTGAAAGCTAATATTAATTACACCACAGGCTAACTAAGACTAAAATAAAACTCCAGAAACAGGCAGAGAAGGAACAAAAACTATAGTTGAGGAATTCAGGCTGCTTATAAAAAGACCAAGAAGTAAATCACATCATTAATGACAATAAAAATCATCGTAATGTAAGCATTTGTAACAGTTTGCGTTAATTCTAGATATCAACTACTTCACTACGATCTACCCCTATCAGCTTGGCTCAAGAATATTAAGTTATGATTGGTCATACACTTATGCAGTCTTAAATTAAAATTTTCTCATATGATTCCTGTCATACTGAACAAGGTCTCTAGATAACGATTTCACTGGAGCTGGAATGCTGGAGCTTCTATAACAATACAGCTTAGAAAAACAAGAGAAGGTTTAAAACATCAACACACCAGACAAGAACAGTAGCATTCTCCGCCTGAACTCTCCAAGGTTTAGTTGCATAGATGGCTTCACCGTTGATCTTCAACCAGGATCCAATTGCTCTGAGACGCTCCTCAAAGACAGGTGCGATCACACCGTCAGCTGTGGGCCCCACATTCAACAGGTAGTTCCCCCCTAAAGCCACAGTGTAGACCAGGTCCTGTGGTCACAACATGTGAGATTAAAAACTTACTTCAATCATTAGACACTTCATGAACTTTCAGCTTTAAGCTTTTGTGTCCATACGTTTTATTCATATACAAGACATTATTTACAGTACAGGAATCTAGTCATTCATCTGAGGCAAGCACTTTTGCTCATTAGCAACACTTCACACCTTTATGATGGATGGTAGACTCATCAGGTCGCTTAGTTTTATATTTCGGCGATACCCCCATGATAGTGTGTCCACTGACTGACATTTCTCCCACTTGTGATTAGGCAGCTGTCCAGGAGTGAACTTGTCAGCACAGTTGTAATAACCTCCATGTTTACAGTAACAGCCATTCCCCCATCGGTCATTGGTCACCACCACATCCTGTGAGGAGAGCAATAATGCAGTCATTATGATCAGAATTACAATCTGAGAATGTTCTAAAATAAGAATGGCGAGACACGATGATCTCACTTTGACCGGACTGTCGTTATAGAGCCAGGCGAGGAATTGTGTAGAATTCCAGTAAGTGTCTGGTGCTTCCCAGTCCCCATCTGACCAAATCAAGTCTGGCTTGTACCTGAGATGTTGAAAACATCACAAATTAAAGGTTTCATAAACGTAAACCATAAACACTATATTGAGTGTAAAGGTTGATCTTTACACAGAAATATTCAACTGAACAGTCAAGCTTGTCATAAACAATTGTTCTTCCTTCTCCATTCCGTACCATCACATGACTGATGCAAATGTACCTGTTGACAAGATTGATGAGTTCTGGCATAGCTTTTTTTGCAACAAAATCCTGATTCTTGAAACCAGATTCCTTGTCACTCAGGTAGATGGGATTGAACCATTCATACAGAGAGCTGTAGAGCCCATAATGCAGAGACCTAATACAAAGAGAAAACTTACTTTATTAAATTAAGAATACCATAAAGCTATTGAACATTTCCACAGTTACTGCTAAGGAAAAAAGATAGTTCATTGAAACTGTATGGATAAAATTGAAGGGGGTATACATATACTGTAGTCTTTGTTGCAATTTTCTACACAATACCTCTTTCTTATTGCGTTGCCCAAATCTCCGACAAGATCCCGATGAGGTCCATTATCCACAGAATTCCAATTCCAGGAATTTGGAGACCCCCAATTTGTGAAGCCTTCGTGGTGTTTCGACGTGAGGACCACATATCTGAGAAACATGAAAAACAAAATGATATTTACAACAAACACAGGAAAGCGTCACTGCAAAGTCATCTCATAAATACATACTTTGCTCCCGAAGCTTCGAAGATATCAGCCCACTCATCAGGATCAAAAAACTGCGCGTGGAAATCAGGGGCGAAGTCGGTATAGCTGAATCCAGGGGGATAGTTTTTGATCATGAATTCGACATAATCAGGATTTTGTGCGCCTTTCCAGTACCACCAAAACCACTCGCTTCCGAACGCAGGAACCGAAAACACCCCCCAATGGACGAAGATCCCGAACTTCACCTCGTCGTACCACTCGGGTAGGGGTCTGGAGTCCAGACTGGCCCAGTCCGGTGTGTATCGAGCCCCGGTTGATGAAGCGCATGATAGTAAACAAAGCAGCAGCGAAATCTGATACAGAGTCACGTGCATGATTGATCACAACTCACAGACTCGAGCGCGCGCACTGTGATCAGGAAAAGTCTATGTCTGCTCTACAGACCTTCGTCAACTTACGTTGCGGCTTAACATAATGCAGCTCTAAAAAACCCGTACAACTAGTTTGTATTTCCTGGGTAACCATTTGACATCACATTACACATGTGACTACAACCCATGACTTACCTTCAAAACAACTCGCCACAAGGGATTCGGATGGGGACAATGAACCGACTCAGAGTCATTTGCATGAGGATCGGAAAACAAAAGGGTTTCGGTTCCCACAAGTACTGATCAATGCACGGGATGCGTTTTCTTTTACAAAGATATTTTTAATTGCTTGCTCCAACAAAATGGCATAATAATAATAAAAGCATTTTAACTTTCATTATTTCTTGGCAAATAACAAAGGTAATGTGTAGGCTAAACGATTACCAGATTAAATAGCCTAAATAACCCAAACTGTAACCACAACGCATAAGGACAAAGCATTTTACTTCCGAAACATACATAATAGCCAACTATTAACTAACCACCGTTGTCAAACAAGTGAAATGACAAGACCACTGGAACAGTCCCTGAAAAGTGTTTAAGGCAGATCAATTTAAAGCATAAAAATGATTCTTCACAACTACCACAACATATTCAAATCAGTCGTGCCCTCATTGTCATACAGCAAAATATTATCATAATCCATATAATTAGCTACCGTAGATTACTTTGTACTAAAAACAAACATGTTTCAAAGTTTCCCAGCAGTGTAATATTTCTAAATTAATCTATTAATTCCACCAAATAATTAACCATCTTTTCCAAACCACAAAAATACACTGCTCAAACAAATTAAGGGAACAGTCAAATCTCACATTGATCCTCAACAAAATTGTGACAGACAAATGAAATCAAAATTATGAACAAACTGGATTCAAAATCATACCAAATAAAAAGTTACAGGCTTATTCAACTTGCATGGAGTTTATCACAGCAACTCATAATTGAAGTATGGGAACTATTGGTTAGCACGTGGAGGTCTCTGTGTGACAGTTTGGTCAGGAACATGCTCACTGGCCAGCTGGAGGTCATTTTGTAGGGCTCTGGCCGTCCTCCCCCTGTTCCTCCTCGCACAAAGAATGGCATCGACGCTTTATTCCGAGGTTACCGTGGTCAGCCGGATCCGGACCGTATCCAGATCAAATGAAGGACCTGCACCTGGACACGAGCACAGCACTGCCCTGAAGTGTCCACGGAGACCGTGACTCTACTAGACCCTCCCCTGTGACGATCATGAATCCATCTCATGAATCCATTTCAATGAATCCATCTTTTTCCTGTGACCACTGTAAAGCTGCTTTCAAACAATCTGTATTGTAAAAAGCGCTATATAAATAAAGGTGACTTGACCAAGGAGCAGATACTGATCCTGCTGCTGGGTTGTTGCCCTTTTACGTCCCTGTCCAGCTCTCCTCGAGTAATAGCCTGTCTCCCGGAATATCCTCCATGCTCTTAAAACTGTGCAAGGAGTCAAACCAGACCTCCTTTCGACGACACCCATGGATGCGTCATCCTGGAGGAGCAACACTACCTGTGCGGCTTTATTGGGTTGCAGATACTGCCTCATTCAACAGACAGAGACAAGAACCCTATCAAAACAGACTGATATTGGTATAGTTTAACTGACTTGGTGTTATACTGATTAAGTGTTCCCTTAATTTATTTGAGCTGTGTATATTAAAGAAAGTAGTTTGTTACCAGTTGGTCAAACCCTGCCTTACCTTGTTATGTACTTCATCTGAAAAAAATGTTTCAATAAATTTGGTAAACAAGTGCAACTATGGTAATGAAACTACCATGCCATTCTCCCCAAGCTGCTTTGCAACATTCTGCTTATCATCCTGTCCAGCAGTACTAGGATTCGCCTCCGCTTCATCCCCTTCCACCATAAACATGGGCCAATCAGAGTCTCTAGCACCCCTCTCCATAGCTTCAGACTGGATGCTGAGGTTCATGGAGGAGAGATCTTCATTAGTTGTAGTAACAAAGGTGCAGCCATCGCAAAGTCCAAATCGCTTCATTCCCTGGGAAACAATGCCTGAGAACACTCGACGACAGCCTTTGCAAACAATGGGCCAGGTGGAGCGATGGACCTTCAAAACAAAAAAATATATTGAAACACTCTGATACAAGAATCACTTTAATCAATTGATCACAATCCATCTCATTTTTTTTGTGTGTGCATGATTACATAAAATTTGAACTGACTGAAATTTGGCTTCATTTTTAAGTGTTGTATATTTGTATTGGTGCATTTATTTGAAATATATTTTTATAGTTATATTTTTTATTTTAAGAAAGCAAGTTCTAAAAACATCTGTCCCACTATCCATAGCATTCAACTTATTAAAACAGGGAATCCTTCATGCTTTTTAAGCTTTGATTAATGAAATTATTTTATTTTCAAAGATTCTTATGCAATGTTTTGTATATTCTGTTTGTTTTTTTTTTTAAATGTTTAGTGTCATAGGTCTATAAAACAATGTATTATTCTTTAATTAATGTATGTTTGAGGTATAGAACAATTCAACTGAACAAAATAATGTTTTAATATTGTCACATGTACTGACTATACATTACAATCAGTACAATGGCATCTTAGTCAATTGTTGCATCATTTAAACTATTACCAACCAGCGATATTTTTTAATTTACATAGTCCACATCATTCAAACTAGCTGCATACATACAGTACACTCACATTCAGCTCTATGATTGTTTAATGTCACAAAATATAAACAATATTATGGCACAGCTCTCTATAAAAAGTTGGATATAAAAGTTTATCCAACTTTATTCACATACACACATGTACACTTATGTAATGCTATCTATACATTATAGAAAATCTCAAGTACCTGGTTATTAATATCATCACAAAATATACACTATATTACCGCACAGCTCTATGACATTGGATAACTAGGTCATTTAAATTTACCTGCATACATACAGAATACCTATGTAAAGAGATATAGAGCTTACTATATAGTTCATTTTAACTGCTTGATTGTTTGCATCAATGTATGGAAGAAACTTAATGTCAAATGTGTTTGAAAGAAAGTTTGTTGAATTGAACTAAATTGAATTGCATTTTAATACATTTTATTTTTAAGCATTGTGTTTTATGGGCTGAAATTCAACATATTTAAACTGAATGTTTCAATTCAAATGTCAATTTCACCCACATTTTCATTATTAAAAGTCAATAATCCATATTCACTTTTCAGATTTAATTTCCAAAAAATTAAAAAAATTCGGATTGTTTAAAAATACAACTGTTAATATTCAACAGGCATTTTTCTGAACATTTGATCTCCCTTTACATATTGTTGTACATATTTACATATGGTTCAAATTACAAATTTCAACAGTGCGCATCCAGAAACTGCAGGAAAAGCATTAGTGTTGAATGATGCACGATCTCCATCTTAGTTAGTTAGTACCGTGTTAGTCGTACTGTTAATCAGCTTTTCCACATATATACTGACCCTGATAATCATCATACATTATTACCACTTGCTCCATTTCTGTAAATGAGTTTTTGTGAATGAATGACCTGTTCGTCATCACTCACTTGCACCTCCAGCAACAGATGAAGATCGTGCATCGGCAGATTCAACACTTTAATGCTTTTCCTGCAGTTCCCAGATGTGCGCTGTTGAATTTGAACCCCTGTGAACTGAAATCTTGCGTGTTGAATTTTATAGGCTGTATTTGTAAGGGAAATCTGAAAGGTAAACATAGATTATTGAACTTTTAATAATGAAAATGTGGGTGAAATGTTTTGATTTGAACATTATTTTAGTTTTATATTCAATGTGATAGAGACGATTCGAAAATCCATTGCCGCTTGGATATATTGATATTGTATACATTTCTTATTTTGTGTATATATATTCTTTTATTTTCCTTATTTGTACACTTCAGTCTATCACCTATGTAACCAATTATTACTTAAAGCCTGTCTTTGCTTTTCTGTATTTTTCCATAGAGTAAGGATGATTGTCTGCACTTCTCACCAGATAGAACATGTTATCAGAATGTTTTGGGAAGTCTCTCTGTTGATAGTTGGAGCCTGAGCCGAGTTCAGCCTTGGAGAAGCTGTATGTGTGTGTGTGTGTGTGTTAATATGGTCTGTATTGGTGAGGTGATTAACTGGCACCATAAAGAGACGGAATGACTTGTTTTCGACAAGCCACCATGTGATCAACGAAGATATGGTTCAGACTGTCTGCTCTTGTGTGGATAATTACTAGTTTTGTTCATCTTTCTTTTTTTTCTTTCTTAGCCAATCAGAATCATTTAACCGTCATCATTGACGTAGTTAGTACTCTCTGTTAGAGTATAATTGCTGTAACAATGTTATTGTATGTGGGGCGGCCTACGAACTCCTTGTGAGACCTGAAGCTGGCTTCTGCTGATGAAACTACAATCTAAACTTTCTTCTATAGACTGCACTTCTGACTCCTGGTCTTCAATCTAAATATCCGGTCCTCGGATCTTAACTGTAAATTCTGTAAACTGTAAATAACTGTAAATCCCCTACAAATGCAATACGTGAATTATATTATCACTCTAATCTGCTAAATGCAACTATAAGCATGAAGATATTAAAATATTATGAACATTAACATCATGATTTCTGTCAAGCTGCTGTAAAACAATGTAAATTCTTGAAAACTGCATTACAAATAAAATTAACCTAAATTGAATTATTGATTAATTTAAATTTCTATCAAAAGCAAGACCTTTTCTAGTGTATTCATGTATTATGTCACCCTGTAATTAATAAATGAGAGTCCGGTAACATGATTACTGTATGCATTCAATATTGGCATCTGCTCGTGTTCTTACTCTGGCCGGTCTTTAGAACAAAATGGATTAGATTTACAGGAAATTCGACGCAAAAACTGTGCACAATACCTTTTAATTCTATTAAACATTTCTCTCAAAGGCAATCTTTGGCAGATCTATTACACATTCAAATATTCCTCAGGTCTTCGGGAAACTTACAGAAATTGCATGAGTCCGAAGATGTTCTTGTCTTGTGAAGCGCTTGCCGCACACCTCACAAGGATACGGCCTTTCTCCTGTGTGACAGCGGATGTGTCTTTTCAAAATGCCTTTCTGTTTGGCCGTGTATGGGCAGAACGGACATTTGTGTAATCTCCCTGTGTAAACACACATATAAATGAAAAACAATTAAAAAATGATTGTTTATCTGCAGCAGTTTTATCCAGCATCTCTCACCTGGATCATCCCCATACCAGTCATTCTGAATCTCTATCCCACAGGGGACCGCAGGACCAAGCACAACATCATCACCGCGGCTAAATCCAACGTACCCCAAACTCTGGGAAAAGTGTTCATCCCGGTTAGGGTTCACCCCCCCTCTGTACAGTACATCTGGAAACTGCTTCATAGGACAGCTAGCAAAAGATACAGAGGAGTGCTCAGTGCTTGGAGCTGGGCTAGTGTTAACTGTTCTCTCCCCATCATGATTCGGGCCTTGATAAAGTGTAGTTTCTTTGGATTCTTGTGATGATTCGCCCTCTTCATCAGGGTCATACTCTATTTTGGGGTGCACCAACCCCAGAAGCAGACCTGAGGTGGATGAGTTGACTAAATCTGGGCCTGGACTGATCTTTAGTGGAGCATTCATGGGAGGATGGTTGGGAAATGCTCCTTGAGAGTTTTCGCTCTCTGAGTCTTTACTACTGGTGGCCGCTGGTGTGCAGATAGCAGCCGTCGGGGCATCATCAGGACTGAGAGCTTCGGTGACCTGACAGGTCCTTTGGTCGGCTTCGGAAGTGGATGCTACAGGGGCGCTAGTGACTGAAGCTTGGGTTTCACTATGATCCATGCCCTCCCTGACCTTGTGTCTCTCCCTCTCCCGGTTACAGATCTCCAGGGATGATTTAATGTAGCCCTTACAAAAGTTCACCACATCAGTCATCTGCAGGTAGCTTGCAGCTGACATTATTTCAATGACATTTTCACTGCGCAGGTCCAGGTGTCCTGAATACAAAAAGTCCAGGATGAAGGAGAACGCCTCGGCGGTGACGATGTCCAAAGAGGCCGTGCTGTGCCGCTGGCCATTGTCTTTTAGATAATGCACCAGCAAAGCCCGAAAATAACCACTGCTGGCGAAGAGAATATTACGATGTGCTTTAAAAACACGTCCCTCTACTATAATGCTGCAGTCACAGAAGAAGTCCCGCTTCCGCTGTTCGTTCAGCTCAGACAAGAGCCTGGACAGATAGGAAGGAACCTCCATATTCACCGTAGGAGAGCCATATGTTTCTCTGGCAGGGTAGAGGTTAGATTAAATCATTGATCATGAGAAAGATATCCTATGAATTAATTCCATATTCTAAAACTTGAATAAGCTTCACAAACAAATAAAATAGGGTGATAAGACATCCCCGTTTTTTTGCACACATCTTATCTACTTGAATAGAAAAATAGTAAACCCTAATATTAATTTAAACAGAAATAATATTCATCAACTACACAATCACATTAGCAAAAAACACATACAAGTTATTAGTGCTTTGAGCCTAAAGATAGTAATTGCTGTATTTAGTATATTCAATGAAATACAATTGTATGTTCTCGCAATTATTTCTATAATGTGTTTGTGATAATATAATTGCTTTGTGTTTATAATACTGTTTGCAATTTACAATGGTTACTGTTTTCTAGTGACCCTTCACAACATCACAACCATATATGGATGCCACAACTATTTTTTTTTTAAATGTCCCTTTTTTAAATTCACAGATAATTATAAATACGATTTCAATTATACGAAATGTCCCTAATCAACTTAAATCATATATCGACTATCATACCAATGTCACTGTTAATTTAATGCATAATGCACCACATACACGTTTATGGTGGAATAATAGCAAAAGTTGACCAAATTGAGCTCGAGTTACATATTAGTGGTTATAACTGACGAACAACAGAAATGCGATTTTAACATATCTTATGTTTTACAGCAATGGAGTTAAATAATAAGCGAATTATGAGAAGCACACGGAACACACGGAAAAACAGTGTATGACATATACAAGACATATCTCTAATGCTAAACACAGATTTCCGACAACACTAATTTATTTGCACTTACATTCAAGTGTGTGTTTGGTTGTTGTTCATGATGGTCTTTTAAATGTCTCCCTGGTGACTGCTTCCTGATTCCTACGTTATACTTCCTGTCGCTGCCATAGTAGCGGGCGGAGTCGGGGGTGTTCGACCCCAAACTCGCTCCCTATCCCCTATATAGTGCACTTCTTTGAGTGTCAGACGGCTGTTTATATTCACAAGGCACTCTTATTTAGAGTGTACAACCGAAGTAAGATATTCAAAGCAATATACCATAAAAGCCAACGCGGACAGGACTGACGACATGAAAGAGAGTTTGAAACTCGGAAACATTCCTATTTTCCCAGTTATAGATTTTATTCACAGCGGCGCCATCTTTTATTTGTAACGGGAATAAAAGCGAGGATCTCTTCAGTGGGTTGTGCTAATATTTGGGGTTTTTAGATTTTTTTTATTACCACGAAATACTGCAAAAACATCTTTCCAAGAAATTTCAGTTGGCAAAAAATATTTTAAGCGAATTTATTTTTCACAGTGGAAAACCCTCACAGCCTCGCTTTCAAACATGTCATGGCGCTGCTCTGAATAAGGTCGATGGTTAGGTTGATTCAAGCCCCCCCCCCCATTCTGATAATACTTTTATAAAGTATGTTGAAATAGAGATTCAATTATATATTTAAGACAATAAATTGTGGACAAATTGTGGATTAAGTCTTATGCTTAACGTCAAGCGTTACCTTCTTCACTAATTCACAGGAAGAATTTATAATTTGGTGGTTGAAATAGGGATAAACATATTCAATGGTCACTTAGCTATACACACATAGCCTATGTCAGGGGTCGGGAGCCATATGTGGCTCTTTTGATAGCTGCATATGGCTCACAGACAAAAGTTTGATTATTTAAAAAAAACGACGGACGACAGATCGATCGCTCTGCTGAATGAAGACCAGTAATCAGAAGTGCAGTAAATTTTAGTGAAGAATAGTTTGCAATTTCATGAGTAGAAGCTTCAAGTCTCTCAAGGAGTTTATTAGGCCGTCCCACTTACAATCACATTGTTACAGCAATTATACTCTAACAGTGGACACTAACTACGTCATTACTGAAGGTTAAATGATTCTGATTGGCTAAGGAAAAAAGAAAGGGAAACAAAACTAGTAATTTTCCACACAAGAGCAGATAGTCAGAAGCATATCTTCATCGATCACATGGTTGACAACAAGGCCTCTGGTTTATGCATTAAATTACCTTCCAGATTGCAGAAAAGTGTTCCTAGCGTTCCTATTTAATTTGTTTAAGCTACAAAATTTGTGGAAGACTGACTTGATTCAGGATTTAGAGGCCTAATATTCTGAAATGGCGACAGTAAGTGTGTTTATAATGTACATTCTCGCTTTGATAATTCAAAAGTATTATCGGATATGACAGCATTGCATAATACAGTGATAAAAAAATATTAATAGTTATTTTTATTTGTTATTGTTAGTTTCTTCCATATGAATCACAAACAGAACTTTTGGCTCTCAAATTCATGTCAGTGAGGTTATTACATTTACATTTCTGCATTTATCAGAAAGCGTTTTATCCAAAGCGACTTACATTGCATTCAAGAAACACATTGACATTCTAATCTGTTCTTGCTTTCCCTGAGAATCGAACCCATGACCTTGGTGTTGCAAGCGCCACACTCTACTGTTTGATCTACAGGAAAGCTTATTAATGTTAATAATGTAGGCTACTGCCAGTTTTGATTTGAACTCTGAACTCTGTATACATTATATAATAATGGATACACTGGTTACTTAACACGGCTATTCAGTGTCAACAATTTTTTCCAGTCTTTCTCCATTGTCTTATAAAGAAAAAGCATTCCATTTACATTCCATTTACAAACGGCCTAATAAGGTGGTTCCTATGTAAAAAAAAAAAAAAAAAAAAAAAAAAAAAGGGCAATGAAGAGAGTACAATTACCATTATCACCAGATGAGGGAGCAACATCCCAGAAACAGTTGGTGCTGCCAAAAGTTTCAACAAGTGCACATTTACAGCACTGTTCCAAAACGACAGGGTGATGAACAGCACATTCATGAGAAGTAGTTTATTTTTCAGCATAGTGGTCGACCACCATTGTGAGACAAGATGACAAACTCCCATGTGCTCTGAAATAGATCCTGCCCTGAGTGAGGACTGATGTCTTCACAATGCCCAAATCCTAACATGCCCATACTGCCAGCTCATGTAAGACCATGTGCCTACCCCCATTGTCTGCAATGGAATGTGTGTTTATTTGCTCTTTTTAGCCTGAAAATAGCTGTTTTTTAACATTTGGACCGAGATAAAACAAACACAAAGTTCCTGCAAGCTGCACCGCACCCATGGATCACAATCCACAGCGCTCAAAAGTGATTTTTAACACTGATGGGTCACCGGGTGAGTTATTTGTTTGCAGGATTTTCCCATGGTAAACCCACAGAACACAAAGGCTTCATGGTGGCCCCTCTAAACCACAGGGTAGGCGAGTGGACATAAGCTGCCATACACCCTCTTTTGAAAATGAAATTTATAGCACCTCATAAAACTCTATTCATACTTATAATTCCTATATAGAAACTAGAGTGTGTCCCCGAATCCTGTAAATTTGAAACTATAACCTAAATCAAATCCTGCTTCAAAATGGAGCTCTACTCCAAAGGAACCAAAAATGAGTACATTTGATTCGCTGCTTTTGGACTTTTCATAAATATGGCGGTGGATTTTTGCTTTTGCTGTTTTTAGATATGGGGTGCATTAAGACTAAAGGATGCAACTTAATATTTTCTTAACATCATATGCGAGACAGACAGGCCTAGTGCAGTGCAATAGCGTGTTGTTTCATAAATAAAGTTGCTTAAAAATCTGCTGTGTAATCACAAAAATGCATTACATTTTAAAATAAAATAGAATGCAAAACAGTTATTTAAAAGTAATATAATATTGGTAATATAATATTGCATAATATAACACCTTTGGTGAGCATAAGAAAGAAACTTATTTCAAAAACATATCAATGAAACGTTATTATTCCAAAATACAAAATAAAATGTTGCTTAAATCCTTTTAAATACTGGATTTCAGGATTACCCTAAATCAAATACTGATGCTTCAAGATGGAGTGCTCCCCAAAATAACCAACATAAGCTTGTCATAAATATGTTGTACTTTTGTTCTTTTCCATTCTTAGATCTCCTAAGGTGCTCTTACACATTAGGATTGAAGGAAGCAAGTGAAAATTTTCCTGTCATCATATGCGAGGAGACAGACAGTGCGGTGCGATGGCGTGTTTCGGGACCGAGCAGGGCAAAGAGCTGCTTTTTCCCAGGCGTAGATGCACACCACTGGGATATTTAGAGCCACAGAAGAGCACTGATTAAAGAGAGAGACAATGGGGAGAGATTGCCATGACATGGTGGCATTTTTCATTCCTGAGCTCTCCCTCTCATGGGCACAAAAACTGCAGCGTGAAACATTTGAATTATCGCAGAATGTCAGGAATTTGTTTTGTGGCACCAGCACAGACCCCTCGCACACTGATCACAAGATCTGACACAGAGCCTCGACTGTCTCTTTTGTGTGTGTGCGTGTTGTGGGCGGTTAGGTGGGTGTGTTTGTTTGAGGTGGAACGGTCATAATACACCACAAAGGGTCTGGAGGATCTAGACATCAGATGGGGGGGGGGGCGCTTTTGGGGGTCGTGGTGATATGATACCAATTTTGGGGGCCTTAATAGGACCGGCGCCCCTCTGCAGTCTGAAGACACCACTCTCCTCTGTGGTCAGAAAGGAAATCTAGTCTCTCTGTAATTACCACTTAATGTCCTTGTGTCATTCATAGACGATGTCTCATTGTGCCCTGCGCGTCTTCTTTTTCTCTCCCAGGCCGACGACTGCCAGAAATAAACACGTCAGCCTTTTTATTAACATTTAGAGTAATAATTAAAGGAGAGTAATAATTGCTGTTGCTACAACCACATGCTTCCGGCCACAAGCAGAGCTTTGCTGTCGAGAGATTTGCAGATCTGTAGCAGTCATTGCTTTCCCTCTCATTCCTCAATTTATTAAAGGAATAATTCACCCCAAAACCATGTATATATATGTGTTATATATGTGTGTGTGTGTGTGGTAAGAGATTTATGTAATCAGATTCCTAAAAAATTAAGTACTTGTAATTAGATCATATTACGTTTTAAAATGCTCATGATCAGATTACAGTAACTTTGTTATTGATTACATGATTACATATTATTTACACAATGGCAGAAATAATTTATTCATAATGTATTGATTTTCCATTCTAAATTTTTTGTTTTTGTTTACAAAATCCCAAGTTAGGCCAAAAGTACTCTAAAAGTAATAAAAAGTAGTAAGATTATATGACCTAAAACGTGTAATGTAATAAATTACATTAATTACAAATTTTCATCATGTGATGTTGAGTTTTGACATTTTTACAATTTGTAGCTAATCTACCCAGCACTGCCTGTGTGTGTGTAAAAAAAGTCATCAAAAATGTCCAATAAAAAGTAACAGCATTTAAAAATAAATATAATACTATATAAAAATACATTATAACAGGATTTTAATTTCAGGGTCAATTAATCTGTGAACCTCGCCTCAGTTCTGTCAATGAAACACCTTGGATAGAGAACACAGTTATTAATTCATGATTTATGTACTCATAAATGTGTCTGCTGCAAGGCAAGAATTTTCTATGTGTTAATGTGGAGTGCGTGACAATGGTTTCACTTGCATCTGTGTTTCTGTTTGTGTCTGTGTGGTTTGGATACGTCTGTGTCCATCCCAATGTGTGTTTGCTCTGCCCAAGAGAGTGTGTGACTGCACGCTGTTGTTTGGGATTCTTGCGCCACTACCTACGGGCCGGCCGTCGCTCGGCTGCTCTAGGCTGTAATGACAGGGCCAACTGGCTGTAATTAAGTTCAAACATAGCAGCGTGGTGGACAGAGCCGGAGGCCTGCAGCCCTCAATATCATGCAGGCTGACCACAGACTGACAGCTCTCCAACACCCACCAAACACTGAAACTAAGACCAAACTACACGCTGAGCTAATCCTAAACTAAAAGTCAGGCTAAAGGCATTTATTAAGTACATGTACATCAAAACTAGATTTCTCATGCATACCACCTACTTTTTAAAGCCATTATAATAAACAGCAATACTCAGATTAAGATGGAAACCTAAAATTTGGTTTGGTTTGTTATTGGCTGTTCATCAGTCCCAAACTTAACAACTAGCGCTAGCTTTTAGTTAGCATCTTTAGCTGAATATGTCAGGAGTAACATAATGTTAGCCCATCCTTTCAACACCTCCTAAACACTCAGTTTAATCCTCTTCTTCTTGGAAAGCTAAAATTAGCGCTCTCTGGAATGCTATGACAGCTTTTCCAATGCAAAGTGTCAGGACAATACATCTCAGTGAAATGTCTATTATGTTTTGGTGATGTTAGCTTTAAAAGCAACCCGTATGAAGGTAAAAAGGTGGACTTTAAGCACACGATACAATCAGCATGCTCTTTTTTTTAAATCATTTTTTATTATAAAACCTATCCAATTCCAAATTTTGTGTTCCAAATGTGTTCCAAACACATAATTGCAAATCATTTATTTATATATCTCTTTTCTATATAATTAACTTTTTTTTTTCCAGCCACCACCAGAATGTTTCATATTTTTCACAAACAATATTTTATGTGAATATCTGGACATAGAACAAATACTGCTTAAAAAAGCAAATCTGTTTTATTCCTTTTTTATCAACACTTGAATGTGGTTCTAATCAACAATAAAAAGCAACATTTCAAGCAAAAAGCTGAAAAAATGACTTTTTTCGAATTCAGAATGATGATCAAAATATAAATGGAGTAGATTGAGTCCATAATGTTTGCTCAGTCCTATATCTCATCCTGGGTCGACATTTCTTCCAGTAGCATTGGGCAGTTTTGATTGATATGCTGTTTAATGTTGGTGATCGTGTTATTTCACATATGATTAGATATGAAATCTGCTTCTTCTTCACAAGTGTGTTTGACAGGGAAGCGTTTTCTCATAAATAACGGAAAATTCCTGGTTGGCCAAGCAATAGTTAAGCATGGTATTTCCATAGGCGTTAATAGCACAATGTTCCTTGCGGCAGATAAATTGCGCTGAGTTTTGCGAATAAGACACAATCTGTAATTAGCTTAATTATAGAAAGAAGTCTGTTGTATAAAAAGGTTTGCAATGTGATTTAATGTTAATACTGCCAACCTGATATCGTGAGAAAACAACTATTTTACGAAGAGGTGGTTTCGTATGAATTCATGCAATCTGATTTGAATGGACACATACTATTTTTAGAAGAAGAAAGCATGAAGGTCCACCGCTAACCTACTGCATCAGAGGGAGCATAACCATATTTTAGAAAACGTACAATTGAGATTATACAAATTCATAAGAATAAGCCATAAATTTGCCAAAACATTTATAATTTCAGCTAATATAGTTCTAACTGGATTGCGGATGATAAATAAGGGGCCATTTCCGCAACATAGTTTTCAATTAAAAAGTGTTTCTAGAAATAAGTGTTTCTTTACAAAAGTGGCATTGCAGATCAGTATGAATGGAGATCGTTTTGACAATAATGTTGTCCGTATGTGAAAAATGCAAAGGACAAAAACATTTCCGTTTTTAGTACACTGTTGGGTTAAGTAAAGTAAATAAGATGCAGGATTTTGTGCTGAAATACTGTGTGCACAAAAGTTTGGCTTATAGTGAATTGGCTTTTAGTGTTTAGTAACTGTTTAGTAAATTCACCTCTGAGTGGTAAATTACATGAAAATTTAAACACAAAACCAAGAAGATATGTCAGCTACATAAAACATCCATTTTAAGATAAACAGTGGTTGCAAGTGAATTCCAAAGAGCATTTAGAGTAACATTGCCAAAACAATGCTGTGGCACTGGCTAAGAGCGCAAAATAAATTATTCTGATTTTCGTTTCTTCCCCTCCTCTTGCCCAGCTCATAAAAGATGGCGTATGATGTGGTTGACGATCTCAGTCAGAATGAACTGATTACCATGGAGCTGCAAATCCTTTGAGTCATGGCACACAGTGACATTCTTTAGACTCTTAAAAATAGAAACACTTCTCTTTTTTTACAGATTTGTTTTTCTCATTCAATGTCTGTGGGGCATCCTCTCTTAGTTTAGAGTCTCGAATCATAACCAGATCTTCTTTCTTTTCTCCACTTTCTCCTTTTCCTTCTGTTGTTGCAGCTTGTTTAATCTTGAGGAGAAAATTGGCTTAGCGTGGGAACGACAGAATTCTTTGGGGATAGGTTTTGTTGTTTTAGGCAGTTTTTTCCCCCTTTTTCAAGTCAGAAAAAGTATGAGCTTGTGCCAAAACCTCATAAAGATGAAAAAAAATGAGAGAGAAAGGCAGGCCACAACACCACGACAAAGATAGGGCCTGCCTACCGCTCAAGAGCTTTACAAATGACAATCTTTTGGAGGAATAAAGAGAGATGGAGCAAGAAAGAGAGAGAGGAGGACAACATTTGGAGGGAGAAGAAAAAAGGGAAAGAAATGTGGATGGGTTGGGGGGAGAAGGGGAGGAAACATTCCCCTGGCCACATTAAAGACAAAAAAAGAAAACAAACAGAAAAACATGTCTGACATGAAGACGCTGGTTTCTGTGGCGACAGACAATGGCTGCTTGTGGCCTAGTGAGGCCTACCCGGCCCGTCTGGGCCCCGGCACCAGCGAGAGTTACCGCAGTCAGGCCCTCTATCGGGGGCTCGGCGCTGTGGGAAAACAGCTTGAAAGGGACCTCGCTCTTGGCCACAAAGGGCCCTTTCTGCTTCCTCTTGTTGGCTTTTGCCCTTCTTATTTATCTTTTGGGAGCCGGATGAGGCGGGCATGGCTGCGTGGGTAAACAGTGTTGCTGTCTACCTCTGGCAGAGATGGAGGGAGGAGTCCGCCTTACTCACTGCCTGAAATCGTTGGCCTTTTGATAGAAGTAGACGCCGCCTGTCGCTCTGTCATCATGAACGTGTAAATCATGGTAACACGACCTTTCACTGACTGAATGGAACCAGTGCTACTACATTTTTTGCAGCGTATACATGCATTATTCTAACTTTGGTCATAGTTAAGTGCAAATCCGATATTATTTTATTTGGGATTTTTGCATATACGATTGAAAGCCTCTCTGGTTTCTGCCGCTGCCTCATAAAATGCAGTAGTCCAGAGAAGGGCCACATATTGTCATGTTGTAAAAAAGACGTCAACTCCACTGCAAATCTACGTAATGCCATCGCCATAGAATGCAGAAATTTCAGAAAACTAAAGAGTGGCATGGCTCACACAAATCAGATCTGAACAGTTGGAGGTCAATAAGTTTAGATCAGATTCCAATCGGATACAACAATAATCAAATTTGAACTGATAGTGTGAACTTATAAATAAATTAATAAAAACTTAAATTAAAAAAACTAAAATTATAGTTTTTATAATATAACAGCTATATCATATTTTTTATTATAAAAATAATTATAATGTGTACGTAAGAGTTATTGTCACAATTATGTTGTGGACTTTTAGTTTGTTTTTCATCAGTCACATTTTATTCATTTTTTGAATTTCCCATCACTCTTTAGTTACCATGGTTACAGTCATTATTAGTTACTTGTTGTCAGCTGTGTATCATTAATATCATTAATTACCTGTTTTTCTGAGTACTTAAGTTCATTTGTCTTCTGTCTTCAGTGTTCAGTTCAACTCTGTTGTCAACCCATCTCTTGTATTCAGACGATATTGTGGCTCTAAAACGATTTCGATTTACTTTTTTCTTCCTCGTCGAAAATTTGCCTTGTGCAGCCAAAAGTGTAACAGTTATATTATAAATTAATAGTTATGATACTATTTTATAATAGTTTCCTAGAAAATATTTTTAAGCGGAGTTAACATATTTATCATGCATGTCAAATTTAAGAAGTCTATATCTTACAAAGAAACAATATCAGGAAGTGGAAAGAATAAACTTGCATAGGTCAGTAACATAAAGGAATGTTATAGTGGATCTCAGGAGATAAATAACAAAGGAAGTGAAATATAAACTATTGCTATAAATAAAAATAGAAATAGAAAATTAAAAGAAAAGCAAAAGGAACATATAAAAATGCAGTGTTGTATGACAAATGTGCAACAACCAAGCAAACTGATAATGAAAAGTATTTAACGGAAACTCACAACTGAAAACTATATGAAAATAACTCAATTCTGATTGGATTTTTTTTAATCACATACTGTTTGCAGCAAAATTCTTTGTTCAGGGAGGAAGGAGGCAAGAACTGGAAAATATTCAACAAACTCTTTATATGAAATGAAAATAAATACAAAATAAAGCAGGCGGCAGCCCAATTAGTGTACACAGAAACATGGAGCACAGAAACTTGTTTGCAACATTGCCCCACAACGTTTCTTAATAAAATAACTTGCAACTGAATCGCTACATTATATTTCTCAGCAAGGAGGATTGCGGTTTTTGAAGTAATTAAACTCATAGCTTCATTTCTAATGGGGAGACGCTGCACAGAAGCAGGCAATTCATATGCATATCTTTCTCTCTCGATAGACTAATTCATCCAAATAAATGTTTGTATTAAATCAAATAAATTTAACCTTACCGTACAAGCGCAACCTTTATCTCTACAGATATGTCTGATTTAAAGCGGAGAGACCCTTTCAGTCGAATTTAGCGTTGCAAACATCATTAACAGCTCTAACTTGTCAATGCAAGCAAATGACCGTGGTTAAGCGGCTAGCAGTGCATTTAATGATTTGAATGCACTGCGAAAAGGTTCTTTACCTCCTTGCATGCATTAAAATCATAATGCACAGCTAGCTATGAATTATCCCTTATGTACATAAAGAATAAGTAGGCTGCATAATAAAAAAAGTATGAAAACTATAATATTATATTATATTATTAATTTATAATAACTATAAATCTAAAAAGTGACGAATATAAATTGATAAAACTTAATTATATTACAGTCAATTTCATCTGAACACGTACTGTATGAATTTTCATGTGATTGCAAACATACAGTAGAGGCTCCACCTCAATACCACGATCATTTGTGTCCATGAATATACATACACAGATTTATGCAATGCGACCTGTGTCATTTGTGGGCTTTAAAGTGGGCAGGCCTCGGTGTCTGGCATTCCTCTTGTGGCTGGAGAAGAGATAAGTCCCTGTGGGATTTGCCAGCGCTCGCAGTGGGGCCTCTGCTCTTCAACACTCAGAGAGTCAAATGAAAAGGAACATCAAAACACGGGCTGATTTTGGGGTCCACCGCTGAGATTTACACATAAAGGGAGGAAAGTCGTGCAAGATGTGGTAGATCTAGTTAAATGCATGTGGGCGTGTTGGTGTGTGTGTGTCAGCATGAATTAATACACGATTACCACTTGAGGAAGAGCGTGTGAGCTTTGGCTGCTGTCATTTGGCAGTAACACTTAAAATGCAAGTTGCACATTAGCCTGTGTGTGTGTTTGTGCGTGCGACTCGGACTGTACGTGAAAAACGGAAAGCGGGCGATCATGTGTGTGCATGCGCTTCTTTCTATGAGAGAATCGTAAAAATATGAGCTTGTTAATTTCAATTGTGGAGCTGTTCTTGTTGTGGTGAAGAGGGAGGGCTTTGCAAAAGCACTGAAGTGGCCAACCAAGAGCGTAAGAAGTTGCTTTGCTCAATACCAGCATTCGCTTTGTTCTGGCTCTTGTTCTCAGTTTTCCCCCTTCAAACTATTTTTACAGATCAACTTATTTATTTACTTAATTCCCCCTCTGTTGCTCTCATCCACTTTCCACTGTGATTTTCCCCCCTTAATTTGTCATCAGTGGAGGAAGTGTGCCATGACAAAGATCAAAAACCCAGAGGAAGAGGAGGAGGAAGGGGGAGAAGCGAAGGATGCAGAAAAATCTTGCAAAAGAAAAATAATCAGAACGGAGAACGAGAAGAAAGCTTGGCTTTGAAGCGGGTGGACAACAAAAATAAGAGACACGGTGAAAGGCCCGATTTTCTCTCGAGCTCCTTTCTTCTTGCTTTCTGGAAATGAGATCCAGACCCGAATAAAAGAGGGATTGGTAATGAAAGGAGATGGAGTCAGGGGAGGATGGAGGGATAAAGGGATCTCTTACACTCATTTTGACTCACACATCAAACCATACGCCTCCCGCGACGGTCAAATGCCACACGGCCGCTCGCTGCTAATTGCTGCCACCATCCATCTCTAAAAGCAGGAGGAGAGAAGAGACTTTTAAACAAGAACACACATTTTATATACATACCCTGGGAAAACTTATAACCAGACACATACAAACACTACTAACATTTTTCAGTAAGGTGAAAGTAACTTTATCAAAAGAGTTGCTGTATAGTGCAATTAATCGCTACGTCTCTGTTTTATGGTGTGAAGTAAGAAACTAATCAAGGGTACTTATCTTAAGAGTACTCTGTCTCTTATATTTGGCATCTGAAAGCTCAAATTATTGAAAAGTCCAGTTCATTTTTGGGAAATAGTTTGCTTAAACATATAATAACTAAATACTGATATACTGAACGATATACTGTTATCCTAATTCAAACTGATAATGTACTTTACATGTGATTTAGCGTGTTGGTCAGAATAAGTGGGCTTCTTTAAAGCACAACAAAAGATTATTAAAATTAAATAATTTTGAATTTACTCCGAAGTAAAACTTTTAATTTGACATTATTACCAAGAGTATTTTTCAAAAGTGTACTTTCGTGAGTTAAGATATTTACATTTACGCATTTATCAGACGCTTTTATCCAAAGCGACTTACATTGCATTCAAGTTACACATTGAATCAGTTCTTGCTTTCCCTGGGATCAAACCCATGACCTTGGTGTTGTAAACACCAATGCTCTACTGATTGAGCTACAGGAAAGCTACAGATATAGCAATGAAACGGCACTTAACACTTTTGAAAACACTTTTTGCACTTATTATTTGCAGGAAGACTTATATATATAAGTCTTCTTGCAAATAATAAGTCACTTACAAAATATTTAAAAAAAGGAACGAGGCCTGGTTGAGCTGCATTAGAATGTTGTCACTATGTCAAAGAGACATTGTTTTTTCCACCCCTTTTCCAAAGCTCATTTGTTTGACCTTCCTAAGGCTGACAAACTTAGAGTGATTAAAATTTATTTTAAACACTGCTCCGGAACATTACATCCCAATGTTTATCTATGTGTTGCACATTTTGCGGAAAACAATTCAAGCTATGCACAAAATCGTCTGAAATGGAGAAGTTCACACTTTGTTGGGACAATCTGTTGCTTGTGGATCACAACTTGTAAGTATTTGTAATTGCATTTTCTATTAACAGTTTGTTTGCCTGCTAGCCAACATTATGTTATAAGGAAGGTGGCGTGTGATGCGGAAACACGGGAAGAGCCACAGGAGATGCTGCTCAAAGGATTTATTAACGAAAACCAAAACACTTTAAATATAACTCAAAAGGCACGTGAGGGTGCAAAACTCAGAATAGGGAGAGACACAGGGGAAACATCCACACACACGACAACGACCATCTAACACGGACAATCACCGACCAGGACAAGGGAAACACGAAAGGGATTTATACACGAGGAAATGGGGACCAGCTGACATGACTCACAGGGTAATTAACTAACAAGACAGGTTGAGAAGGGCAACAGAGATTGACAGGACGTGACAGGACTGTGACACATTAATGTTGATATAGTGTTTACTGTAGCTTTTGTAAGGCTGTTCACCGAAAAGAAAATCAACAATTGTTTTGCAATCAATTACTATTTGTATTACCATAGTTTCCCAACAAGTATCATGATTAAATTGTGTATAACCTTTTATCTAAAATGTATAAGAAATAAAATCAACATACTACTTCCTGTGAAATCCGTGCTTGCAAATTCTGTGCATCAAATCCGTTCTGCAAGATCCAATATTTTGTTAACATTCTTAAGCCTGAATCAAGCTTGAATTGATTTGAAATTGACTCCAATTAATAATAATTACATCTGAGCTAATGAAACTCGCATTTATGGTAAGGGGCGTGACATTTCCCCAATATGTACCAAGTGGTGGCAATCACAACACACTAAGCCAGCTAACCAATCACAGCACATTTTGTATTTTAGAAGGAGGGGCTTCATATTCAAAATAGGAAATAAACAGATTGACGAGAGATAATCTGTAATAATGTAAAATATATGTAAAATAATGTGTTTTTTTTTTATCAATCAAGCATAAATGCATATTCTAGTACAAAATCAAGACTTCGTAAAAGGGCATAATAGGATCGCTTCATAAAAAGGTTTTGTCTTGTTTTTGTCTCGAGCAGCATAATGGTTCTTTTTTGGGGGCTCACCGTACCTAGATGTAATTGCATCAGAGGCACTGCCTGTCCAACACAATTGCACTGGCACAAACATATACGCAGTAGGAAACTATATAATTGCTTACGGCCCCCATGGAATCAAAGCAGAAGGCCAACAGGAAGGTAGAGGGTGGGTCAGGCATTGTGTGATGCAGGGCATGCTGCTGCAGCTCTTGGGTCAGTAAGGCACTGTTCCTGACAGCAAACTCCTGGCAGGCGCTTGTAATTCTAATTACCATGGCTACTCTTGCCCAATAGCTTCCCACGGTAGTGGATGGGGGTGAACACCTCTGTGTGTTTGCAAGTTTACGTGCTTAGCACTATATAGTGTGAAGTGAAATGTTTCTTTTGAAAATGCAGCGCGTCTGACATGGGAAACTGTGATGCTGTCGTCCTTGAGGAGAGCCTCTGTTCAGACACTCATTGGCTAAATCCTCTCTTAACCTCTCTCCATCTCTCCCCAGCAAGAGGGCATCAGTTCAGGGTCACTATCAAAGCTGCTTTGTCCCTCAGATTCAAGGATGTAACCATCACAGAGACTAAGGGGAGGCATATGATTGGTGCTCAAGTAATATATGTTTTAAGGTCAAGATCAAGGTGGTTGGATGCTGTCAAGACCGATACGAACATGAATCTCCAAGACCTAAAGAAGGTCATAAATGACCACGACAATTGGAGAAAGTTTATCCATCGGATCACCAAGAGTCAGACACGACTGAATGGATAGAAAAAAAGAATATATGTTTATTAATAGCTGATTCTTAAAGGTGAAGAGGGTAAACCTGTCACTAGCAAACAGAATTGCAATAATAATGACTTTACCAATAACTCAATCTTGCCATTTGTCAAACAAACAGATAATCCCGCCCCAAACTCACAATCATTTGCCGAGCCAAGGTGCTCAAACAAACAGATTCTGATTACAATGGTATTTGGACAAAAAAGTTTTTAAAAAAGACACAAGCACACTCAAAAAAAGTACCTTTTGAGAAACCAGCTGGTGTTGCTGTGGTTTTAGTGGAAGGCAGTTCACAGAGTATTCACAGAATAACCACATGTATAGCTCATCACATTAAGAATGAAGGTTTGAGCGTTCAAACATATTTTTCTTAAGTGTGAACAATATATACACAACTGTTTGAAAGTTTGGGATCAGTAATTTATTTATTAAAGACTGAATGATTATTCAGAAAAGATGCATTAAATTGGTCTAAAGTTAAAGTAAAGGTATTTATAATGTTACAAAATATTTATTTTTCCAGATAAATGCATTTTTAACTTTCTATTCATCAAAGGAACCTTGGAAGAAAAGATTAAAGCAGCACAGCTGTTTTCAACATTGATGATAGCAAGAAAGGTTTCTTGAGCAGCAAATCATCATATTAGTATGATTTCTGAAGGATCGTGTGACACTGAAAACTGGAGTAATGATGCTGAAAATTCAGCTTTGCCATCACAGGAATAAAACACATATGTTGAAATACAAATAAAATAGAATGTGTTCAAGTACTTTAAATGTATTTATTTTAAAGAAAACACTCATTTTAATGCATAAGCTCACTTTTAGAGCAAAACATCAAAGTATGAAACAATACATATGCTGACAACAATATTTAGACGTCAAAATACTCCTCGTCAAATGTTAGTTGAACTCAGAACACTTGTTTGAACTACATGCATATACTAAAAAACGCTTTCACACCAGTTACATGCAAAAATCGATAGAAATGTTTTAGCATTATTTATTTTCAGCCTTGGTTTTGTATCTAAAACCATGACATCCATAGAGCTTTAAGTGCCCATATACTTTTTAGGGGCCACTGTATGTGTGCATGTGGGTTGAAATCCAAGGCACTATTCCCACAGCGTTCTTCCTATTGTCCTGGGAGAGAGGGAGGGGAGCTAATTAAAAAGAGTGGAAAAGAGGAGACAGAGAGGCAGAGACAGAAGGAAGCAGGGAGGGGGGGGGGGTAAAGATAGAGCAAGATGAGACAGTGGAGAAAAGAGACTAATTGAAAGGAGAGAAATGACAGAGAGCGAGAGAAAAAAGGGAGGGCTGATGAAGGGGTGGGAGGGAGGGAGTGTGGGAGGGTAAGGAAGAGGGAGCCAAAACTGGCAACTTTGCCAAAGTACCCAAGTTCAGTCACTTGTGCTGCTGCAACAGAAAGCTAGAGAGGTAGAAAACAGGGTGACCAAGAGGTAGAAAAAGCCAGAAAAAGCGAGAGAAGACAGAAGAAGAAGGACTGTCGTTCTCTGGCTTCAAGTCCAGGAGGTCTCGAAATGTCAAAACACAGCTACACATAAAAGCAGAAACAAGGACCAGACTTAGTCAGCAAGAGAGGTCTAATAAAGACTCCCAAACAGCGTGCTTGTCTTGTGGTCGGAGAACAGAGGGAGAAATAGAGGAGAAGAAGGTGGAGAGGAAAAAAGGAAACAGGGAGGGGCGTGCTCGCATTAGAAGGTGGCTGGTTTCCTTACTGTTGCATTTGAAGGACAGAGGAGGAATCCATCATCTGAGATCATCTCGACAGGACTGCACATTTCCATCAATCCATCGATTCAACCTTCCCTTGCAGGGAGAGAGGAGGACCGAGGACCCTGTGGCGATGAAGAGACCTCATGACTACAGTTCTCCAGACTCGGACACAGACGAACTAATCGATGTCGGACAGGAAGACAGTTACTGGTGAGGACTTGCGTGTATAGCTGTCAGTCCTTCTATTCTATTAGAAATTTCCAATCTGTTTTCAGTGCAAAAATAGCAACTTTGATGGTCAAAATGCAAGGTGTTTTTTGAGAGTTGTATGTTCGACTTTACATAGGCCTTCAGTGTTTATCATCCACTCTAAACTTCTACAAAAGACAAAAAAATGTGTAACATTCATAAATCAAGTTATATGCAAATTCTGTATGTATTTATTAAGATTGTTGGCATTTGCCAGCATAAGCAATTTTACTAATGTGTCTGTCATGTATTTACTATACTATAGTATTTAATTATACATCATTTCAAGCAACTAACACTAATTACACTAAATGTAGTAATATTAATTACCGTAAATACATGTACGTAGGGTTAGGGTGAGGATTGGGGGTTGGTTTAGGTTTAGTTGCATAAATATGCATAATTTATAGTTATTACTACAGTAACTACATGTAACTTGTGTAACAAGGACACTGTAAAATGAGATGTTTATTTATAAATGTATTTATTTTAAATTTATAGTAAGTACTTGTTGGTAATTAATAATATTATTTATTTATTTATCTGTGCAATTAAACTATAATAAGGACACATTGAAATAAATGCGACCACAAGTTTTTCATTTTCATATTATTTTTTATTGCACTATCCATGGGGAATGTTTTTCATGATGCATATTTTTTTTTTTTTTTTTTTTTGCATGTTTAAACTAGGGACAAAGATTCTGCATGAGGGGGCAGTGAAAACATGTCCAACACATTTTTGAGAAAACGTCAAATTGCTAATATTACATATTCTACAGAAAAGATCTCGTTGTTGTCCCTCCCTAACTTAAATGGACATTGACATTCTCCAGAGCGCACTGATGGAGGCTCATAACGATCTTATTTGACTTACTCTCGAGAGGCGTTTCTTCCTATTGCTGTGACACTGACAAGTATAAAGCTAAGCATGCTTTTCCCTTCTCTGTCTGTTTTGCATTTTTCTCTCAGTCATTTAGTCTTTTTGATATTTCAGAAAAGCTGCGACACAAATCAAGTGCAGACCGAAGATGCATGCAACCACCATTTGGTCCTTTTGAATTGCGCCCTACAATGGCCAATCGTTTCTAGTTTTTTTTCGCTTTCTTTCGCTTTGAAAACTCTCAACCAGAACTCAAAAACTTTATAATGTCCATACAACAGTTTATTCCTCTAACAAATATTATTTTTGGACTGGACTCTTTTCCTCTAAATCAACAAAATATTTGTAAATGAAGCATCTTAATGTTAAAAGGAGTTACATTGATATAATAAAAACGAACAGTTATGCATGGAAGTCAAAGTAAAAGCAAAACAAACAGTGTCATTCAGCTGGCAGAGCACAGAAAGTGCCCATGCAAACAAGATCCACATTGAAGGATAATATAGAGTATTGATGTGCTCAAAGTGCACGCAAAAGCCACTATTTCAGCCTGCCCTGCGGCTATGTAATCATCATGTCTTTTGAGCTTAAAAAGAAAATGCTTTCGTCGATGCAAAAATCATAACATATCAACCATCTGACAATAATGTCCAAAAACGCGTTAAACCAAAATAATCTTGTTTTCTGTTTACCCCGGCGCTCCCGTGTCTAGCTGTTCCACAAGACAAATTAGATTGGGTTTGATGATGTGCAACAGGGTTTCTGCGTTGTATTAAGTACAGTAATGACAACAATATGCATTGACATCAAAGCTTTAATCTGTCCCCTTCCCCGCTCGCTCTTTCTCTTGCTCAGCCCTGTCACTGGGTCCATGTCTCCAGGCAGTACCTCACAGATCCTGGCGCGCAAGAAGAGAAGAGGGGTGAGTTTACGTCAATCCAGCTCTGTTTTTCCCTTGCTTGTTCAAGAACAGACCAAAAAGATAATTCATATATGATCTCGCTACAAGGTCTCTTCTGTAAATGCTTGCCCTTTTCAATACTCCCTGCAATATGACCCTCTGCAGCAACATGCATTTTTACAGTTTAAGCCGTCTTGTCTGACTTGATTTGCGTTTTCCTATTGGACTTGTTATTTTTTCCAATATCTGATCTTAAGAATATTGCAACTAGGCCTCGGCCACAAAAATAATCCGGTTAGCAAATGCTTTCCATTTCGAATCATTGTTCTGTCTTTAAATTGATTCCGTTGAATCCTTTAGATAATTGAGAAGAGGCGCAGGGACAGGATCAACCACAGTCTGTCAGAGCTCAGGAGACTCGTACCCAGTGCCTTCGAGAAACAGGTAAGATGATCAGACTGAACCTCAAAGGCTCTAAACAGCAGAGGTAAATGAGTTTACAGTACAAGTTCATTCAAACTAGTTCAAACTAAAAATGAATTAAAACCAGCACCTTCTCCCCTTCTGACCAGGGTTCCTCTAAACTGGAGAAGGCTGAGATTCTTCAGATGACAGTGGATCATCTGAAACTGCTTCATGCAATGGGCGGCAAAGGTGAGAGAAGATATGGAGCAAGAAATTATTGCTACTATCACTATTGCTCATACTTTGGGTTATGGATTTGAACAAGCCCCTAACTTCAAATATACTTACTAAAAGGATAGTTTTTATTTACTCAACCTCAAGTTGTTCCAAACCTGTAAGAGTTTCTTTCTTCTGCTGAACACACACACACGCTTGTGGATTCACCCTGAAAGGGTCTATAATCATAACCAGCTGACTGTAAACTATTTCTTACATTTCATGGCTACCCACCAAACATTAAAGTGGACATTGAAGAATGCCAGAAACTAAACAGTTGATGGACCCCACTGACTTCCATAGTATTTTTTTTTTTTACATACTATGGGGCCCTGGCCATGTTTGGTTACCCATATTCTTTAAACTCTATTCTTTTGTGTTCAGCAGAAGAATGAAATTCATACAGGTTTGGACCAACGTGAGGGTGAGTAAATGATTACCGAAATTAAAATTTTTGGTGAACTACCACATGAACTAAGCACGTAAATCAGCCTGCAAGTTTGTGCCATGGGCATGAATGATGCCTCAAATCATACATCATCTGGAGGAACCAGAACACCTTATGAACCACATCCAGTAGCAGTATGCTAAAACAGTATGCTAAAACTTACCAAATGCATAGCAACAACAACCAGCATTGTAACAACAACACATCGCACATCGTGTTCACACATCGCTTGAATTTACTTCTAAAAGTTAAAATTGTTAAAATGTATTAAAACCCCCAGAGACCAGAAAAAAATTAAAAAATAAAATGATAAGAATTGGGGTTTTTTTCTGCTTTGTATAGACTGGTCAGAAATCACAACTGTCCTATTCAAATATTCAAATATTTTCAGTTTTTTTTTACAGTGACAACATTATAAACAATTATTTAATTGAAGAAACAAAGTGTTGTTTTTGTAATATCATGCAAAATATTTTTCTCACAGTATACACTAAATGTTTGGGGTCAGTAAAAAAAAAAAAAAAAAAAAAAAAATATATATATATATATATATATATATATATATTATTCTTTTTTATTTATTTTTTATACGTCTCTTATGCTCACCAAGGCTGCATTTATTTGACCAAAAATATAGTGACAACAAAAAATATTGTGAAAAAGTATTAGCATTTGAAACAACTGTTTTGCATTTAAATATATTTTCAAATGCAATTCATTCTTGTGATGGCAAAACTGAATTTTCTGCAGAATTACTCCGGTCTTTAGTGTCACATGATCCTTCAGAAATCATTCTAGTATGCTGATTTTGCTCTTACTATACATGTTGAAAAGTCTTTACTGTCTTGATCAATTTAATACATCCTTGCTGAATAAAGTAAAAAATTCCTTTCTGACTGACCTCAGACTTTTGGATGGTAGTATTAACGTTATATATGAAAATGTATACCTACTTTTATATTTTAGGAAGGAATTCATAGTAACTGTGGGTCTCTGCTTTATTGTTTATATATATCAAACGGAATATTTAAGTGTTCTCTCTCCTAGGCTACTTTGATGCTCGCGCCCTGGCAGTAGACTACAGGACTTTGGGCTTTCGGGAGTGTGTTGGAGAGGTGGTGAGATACCTCAGCTCTCTGGAGGGGGTTGAATCCTCAGACCCCATCGGCGCACGCCTGGTGTCCCACCTTAGCCACTGCGCTAGTGAGCTGGACCCTCTCCTCCAGAGCTCTGCCGCTGTGCCTTTTCCTCCCTGGCCTTGGCCTTCCTTCCCTCAGCTAGCAGCCACCTCGTCCCCCGTCTCGTCTTCCCCTTTTCCCCCAAACCCCCGCCGGGATCTGTCCCCCCATGCCACCGCCGCTTTGCTGGGCTACCCTTCACCGGCCCTGCGACTGGGATCTTTGAGCACCCAGGGGGCGATAATGAGTCCAGTGCTGACACCGGTGCGTCGATTGCCCTCTATCCCCGGCCATCCTCACAGACTTCAACAGCACTCACCTGATGGACCCACAGTCCCATCATCTTCTTCATCTTCCTCTAACTCCTCTCCTCCCCAGATTTCTTTCAGACCCTTTGCCCCTCTGGGGTCTCCAGTCCCAGGTCGCAGGGGTTTGGGTACCTCCAGTAAGTCTGCACAGGCCTGGGGCACAGAAATTGGGGCATTCTGAATCAGCATTACAGAGAAGTTTGGAGATTACGACAGTGTGAAAGGAAAAATACATTTCTTGGTCATTTGAACTTATGACCATTTCCAGGTTTAAAGCTACAAAGCATTGGACAGTTTGAATTAAATGTTTATGCAGTACCATCTACTATTCCAACTCAAATGACCTTTTGCAATAAGAAAATAAAACAAAAAAGTATTATGTTTACAGAGAAAAATAGGAAAGAAACGAAATGGACTGTAGTATCCAAGTGTAACATCAAAGGTAAATGCTACTCTCTGAGAGACTGGATGAAATAAATTAAATGCTCAAAGCAATTTGGTGCTTTGATCTTGGATTTTGATATCCAGATACTGGAATTTTCTAGAACTCTGATCTTTTATCTTTTTTTAATATTAGTGTATGTGTTTCCTATGTCATTTATACATTAATTTCCCATGGATTCCGACATGATATATCATATTTTTGGAAATGCTTGAGGAGATTACATAAAAAGTGCCTTATCAAAAAAAGTATTCCTCTTCTTCTCTTGTGTGTGCAAATACATTGAGCTTCCAGAAGATGGCAGCCCTAGAGCAAATCATTAAGATTAAAGATCACAAGTAATATTTTAACCCTATTGTGTTTACAGTTATTATATAACCGATATATAATGATGTGTTGTTTTTGTAATAGCATGCTTTTCTCACAGTCTACAGTATTTCCTCTAGTTTCACTTACTTTTGTATGCAATTACATTGAGCTTCCAGAAGATGACAGCACTAGAGCAAAATGTGCTGACCAACTCTCGTTTTGCAACACTTCCCTTTCCTGAATCACAAAATCAATGGAAAACAACTAGCAATGTTATGTTTTTTTTTGTTATTCTATACTGGGCACAAACTGAGGCCTTTTATTAGAAAGCCAATTTAAAAAAAAGGAAAAACTGTGTAAATATATACTAGAAAGTGCCTACAAAATTGAAAGCAGAGATGTAGCCAACTCAGCAAGTACACAGACTGACTCCTCTGGGTGCTGTAGAGCAAGGTGCCATTTAGAGCATGTGTTTTCTTTAGCTGTCTCCAGAGAGGTTGATGAGAACACTGCGGTACGGCGGCCACTCAGTGGCCATGGTGGCTGCTGGCCCTGATCCTGCAACAGCAAGAGCAAACCAGGCACAACGTGTGCCCTCTCAGAGCCTCTACCAAACACTCTCCATCCAGGTTGTAATTCGAGTGGAACCAAACTAACTTCAAAACACACAGGAAACAACCATTTTTGATCACATATCCTCACACGTATATTAAAGAAACATAAAACTCTGTAGGGGATCATGTATAGTCAGTTATTATCATAAAATAGCCTGACGGGTTCAGTCTGAAAGGGTCTATAATAATAACCAGCTGACTGTAAACTATTTCCTACATCACATGGCTACCCACATATGTAAATGCGTGGATATTAAATATTGATTTGAGTTGTATATCATTTTAAAGTGTCTGCTAAGAACAGTCCATTATATGTTCATCCAAATCTACCTAGCAACAAAAGCATATACTGTAACAGTAATAGCAATACTGAAGTCATTTGAGATCATTTTATACATATTCTACTTGCTATATATTAGCAAGCACATAAATGCAAGATGGCGCTACTGTGTTTGTGCGAAATGAGAGTTCCACCAAATCTCGGAAAACACCATTAATGCCAAAATGAATGTGTAATTTGAGTAATCAATAGACAAAACAACAATACAAAAAGTCATTAGGGAAATACCTTATTAATAAACTTACAGTTTATTTAGCGAGACGTTACAATTAATGACGTTACAATGAATGCCATTATAGAGCAGCTTTCTGAAAACACCACCGGAAAGATAGCATGTGTCATTTACAAGACGGTCTCAAATTAAGATTGGTGTTAACCATGAAAACTGAATAATCATGTGTTTTACCACTAAAAGAGCAATTAAAACAACACATCAAAGTGTTGGTCTGTGTGATGGAGAAGTGATGCGTTTTTTTGGTATTTGGGTTGTTGTTTGTTTGGTTGTGCACTTTCCCCAGTTTGAACTTTAAATGGGCATGGAATGTGTGTATGCTTGTGCTAGACTGTGGCGGGACTGTGTGTCTGTGAGGGATGTGGTGCAATGAAGAAACACGGGGCCGATTCTCATGCGAGTGCCGTGTGTGTGATTGTGATTTTGTGTAGAGAGACTCGCGTGTGAGAGTAGTGTGCTTATGTTAGTGAATGTTTAGGCATAAGTGTGTGTGTGGACATGTGGGTATAGTCCTCTATTCTTTTGGCACCAGTAGAGTCAGTGCTTCAACCACAGCTTCCAGTATGGGCCACCACAATCACACAAGGCCAGCTTTCCCACGGGGAGGGGCCATGGAGAGAAAGAGCACTAAAGAAAGAAATGACCCACACAGAGGAACAGGCAGGATAGACATTTTTATGAAATATGAAATCAATATGAAAATAAGGTAGTTTGTATAATTTAGAAGTTTCTCCTGTTCAGGAACTCTGACCTAAGTTAATTTCTTTAACATGGAACTAGTAAATTTCAATCATAATTTTATTGTTGCTTTGATGCAGTGCCTTCATCTAACCCCATTCTACAGCATTTTAAATTTAACCCTTTTTTAATATATGACAGACTTGCAAACTGGGAAAGCTACTCTAGCATAGTATCAGTATTTTAACTACAAAGTGTGTCATTATAATGATCAGGGTTGGGCAGCAGTGTTGGGGAAAGTTACTTTTAAAAGTACAGTAATTCCTCGTTTATCGCAGTTAATGGGGACCGGAACCCTGATAGGTGAAAATCCGCGAAGTAGGATTGGCCTCCCTAGGAATTTCCGTATATGTGTGTGTAGGTACCAGAATGTTTAAATTATGTATATTTATATTTTATATATACTTTAATTAAATCTATTTAATTATAAAACCTTAATATTATACATTTACTCTCTCTCTCATACGATATGTATTATGGTGTTCTACACTCATCAATGACAGTAGTATCTTGAGACTCCAGTAATGAAAAAGATGATGATGATGATGATGGTGTTACTGCACTGGTATAATGAGGCCTTTATATCAGTTCAGGAAGCGCCTCATCGTCAGATATCGGCGCTGGATCGTCAACATTTGCTTCTGAGAGAGGCGAAGAGGCTCCCACTCCACTCGTGCTCTCATTGCTCGATCTCGCGCCGGGAACCAATCACATGTCTTGTCTGAGTGCCGTGGGTGTGTACAAAGTCTCTGAGAGAGTTTCTCTCTTTGTCTGGCATCCTGGGAAACCGCTTCTCTCGCATCACGATGAAGCAACGCTGCTTTCCGCAATACGGCTGATGATATGGCGGTATTTTTGAATTTTTATTTTTCAATGAATATTTAAAAAAAATCTGCGATGCACTGAGACGCGAAACTTGAACAGCGAAGTGGCGAGGGATTACTGTAATCAGTAACAATATTGTGTACTGAAAAAAGTGACTTGTTATGTTACTTAGCACCTTTTTATGGAAAGTAATGTATTACATAATGTTTGTGTAAGACCTGTGTTTTAAATAACAAACTCAAGTTATATTTTTTGGTAAATCTAAAGGCCCTTTGACACCAAAAGTGAAACGAATAAGACACAAACTAATGGAAATGCAAATTCACGCCTGTACAGTAAAGCGCGAAGTTCAATACTCTTATTTCAGCCACAAAACAAAAAAAGAAACACAAATATGATGTTTATCCAAAGTCATTACTGCTTGTTTGTATGGCTGAACTGGATACAATATTACAAAAACCATCATGTTTGCAAAGCTCACACAAACCTCTGCACTTATTCACAATTTCTCTCAACTTGGGGACAGGAGAGGTCTTAGTCAATAAATGGAAAAACAATTTAAAAACAACTTGCAACTTATCTGAAAAACTAACAGACATTTTGTTGTAAATTTAAAAGTAATGGATTACTTTACTCTCAACTTGAAAAACAAAAAAATCGGATTATGTTCGTCACGTTCCTCACGTAATGAGTTGGCGTTTAAAAAAACTGCCATAACTTTCTGAACATACTCAAGCAATAGGCTGTTTTAGAAAAGACTACTTATAAAATATATATATATATATTAAAAAATAAAAAAATAAAAAAATTATTATTAGAATCATTAAATTCCGAATAATTGTCTGGCATTTTTTTCTGAATATTAAGTAACTATGCAGTCAATAAAAACGTAACTGGAGTCTGATTACGAGAATTTTTAAATGTAATATAATCTAATCACAAGTGCTTTATATATTTCTTTGAAATCTGATCATGTACTCCAGATTATATATAATCAGTTACTGCCCAGCACTGATAACGACTTACAATTGGTGAAGACAGCTTTGAGTGATATACACTGAAATGTAATATACAGTAAAATGAGCTTATCAAACTGCGCTACTGTATAAGATACACTGATAATTGCATCTCATCCTCTCTGTATTGGTTATCAACAGGCTTTATAAACGTCATTGCCCTCTACTGGTAATATTCTGAGAAAATCATCCCATATATACGGTACCAGGGATTCTAAAACAGGGGCCTCAGCTAACTTCCAAGGGGCCCGAAGGCTGACTTAAAGGTATTTAAATTGATAAATTATGATTAATATATTAAAATATGAAAAACTCTAATCTATACTAAAATAAAAAATAAATTATGCAGTCTTTATATAAATCACTTTGTATAAAGCACACTTACAATCAACAACTGTACACATAAATACAAAAAAGGTTCAGAAACACTGCTTTATAATGATGTTTTTTAGTCTAATCTAAGTCATTTCATGTTTAGTTCATTTATTTGCAACTAAAATCACCCATGTACTACATACATGGCTAAGTATGATCAAAATGGAGCTTAAATTATAATTTTACCTTCATTGAGAGATATTACAATGACAAACAACGTAGTTCTATCATTATTGAGACTTGAGGTTCGTTGTCATGACAAATTAAGATATCAATGCTGACAAATAATAAAAAAGTCAATTGAATGCCTTAATAGCTTTTGATTTCACAGATTACAATATTGTTGATACCACTGATTAATACACTCACCACTTGCCATGGAGCTTTCAATCCAGTCAAGATATTGAGAAATGTGTCTGTAAATGAGTTAGGTTCTCCTCAGCCCAATCCCATAAAGTGATCCCTGATGGATACCATGGGTTATCAGCCTCACACACAAGCAGACCTCCAGAATCACCGTGCCCAGAGCAAAAAGAAAATGAAGCAACTGTGACCATCATCCCTCTAAAGACACTTAGACCGAACAGACACATTGGCACATAGAAAGCACCAGTAACAAACATTTATAACCATTTATTTTCAACAAATAATTAATGATAACAGTTGACAACCTAGAAGGATAATAATTCCATGTACTGTATGTAGTAGTACATTAAGTTGAAAATAAAATATTTCTTAAAGTCACAGTAACCCATTTATCTTAAAGCAGCGGAGACACAGTGCCGCGTCGTTGTTCATTTTTATGTATACTGTTGACTAGCTATAGCTAAAAAAAATTATTGATAAATTTGTGAGCGTATTTACAGGGAGAGACAGTGAGCTTGCCAGTTGCCACTTGTTTGCGATGATGGATTCGCCACAATAACGCTTGCCAAGTCAATTTAGCTGTTCTATTGTAAACACACCCTAACGCCTCTATTGTGAAGTTGTGTAATTTTCCACAATCCATCTTCCCCGCGATAAACAACCCTTCCGAAAGATTATATATTTAGAGATCCTGTCAGACTGTTTTCAGTTAATTTTTCAAGCTCGTGGAATACTTGACAGGATTCACAACTCCTCTTCATGTGTACGAGTGTTCATTATACGTGTTGCTCTGACGCACGCGCACCTGCAGCACCACGGACAGCACCAAGATCATTATTATTATTATATTTTAAGACCGTTGTATAAATATCATTTGAAGAACATTAGTGAAAGTTGTTGGAACTTTCCCTGTTAGCTGAAAAGAATGTAGAGAGAAAACAGGACGGCGCTGAGTGCTGACAGCGGTAGAGAAACTGGCACTAACCAGTCAACCCGCAGTCTTGGATAAAGTGGAGTAAACACACAACAGGATGTAGCTTTTAACGGTATAAAACGCAGTTTGTAACATATCTGAATCGCCACAGACCACCCATTTAGCTTATTGTTTGGAAAAATAAGAATGAAGAGAAAGAAATGATATACTCAGCATGAAATAGTTCCTTTAAGTGAAGGCGTCTGGTATGAAAACCATAAAAAAAAAAACAAGTCCTGTAGCACAATCATCATCCAACAGAGAGACAGAGAAAGACACAGACAGACACTGAGAGAGAGAGACACACACACAGAAAGAGAGACACAGAGAGACAGACAGACACACACACACACACACACAGAGACAGACAGACACAGGGAGAGAGAGAGAGAGAGAGAGACACACATACACAGATACAGACACAGAGACACTGAGACACACACACACACAGAGACAGACAGACAGGGAGACACTGAGACACACACACACAGAGAGAGAGAGACAGATACAGAGACACACACACAGAAACACACACACACAGAGAGAGATAGACACAAGACGAGACTGACACACACAAGCTGTGTTACTGCTATATAAGATTCTTAAAAGCCAATCACATTTGAGTCTGAAATTAAAAGCAAAGATACATTTACCTTGAAGTAGGTAAACAGTAAATGTCACTGTAAAAGGCTGCAGTCATAATAAAAACAAATTTAAAACAGACTAAGCGCAATTTATTTGACAGGATTGTGTAGGTCAGCAAAGAATACATCACACATTTGTACTTTGGATTACATTTTGAAGAAAGTGGAAAAGTCAGTAGGAGAGAGAGTATTCATATCTTGGATTGTTGTTTTAAGTACTTTATGTTTATTTAGTAAGGATGTTTTAAATTGATCAAAACAATGACAAAGGCATTTATGATATAAAAAAAACCTTTAAAATCTCAACTTGAGTAATGGATGCTGAAAATTCAGCTTTGCCATCACATTAATACATTCCATTTTAAAATATAAAACAGTTTTAAATAGTAATATTATGAAATATTATATTCCAAAATATTACTGTTTTTACTGCATTTTAGATCAAATGAATGCAACTTTGGTGAGGAGAAACAATAAAAAAAAATCATACAGTTCCCGAACTTAATGCCCAGTAATGCAAGTTTACCTTAAAAACAACAACAAAAAAATAAATAAATTGAACCCAAACTCAGCACTACATTTGTCTATTAATTTTATTGTTTTATGTTGTTAGGAAAAAAAGCAGAGTAGGTGGCCTTGCCAGCGTGCAGCATTGTATCCTGTTTGTGTACAGAGCTGATAGGCCAGAATAATCATAATGTGTAGCTTAAAGCCTTTATACGCTCAAAGCATTTCTCACTGAGGCACGTTGATGCGCCTTAAGCGGTCGTTTAGTCCATTTGACTTTGTTCATGTAAAAAGCATTGTTTTACAACTTGGCCGAGCTTTGGCTTTCGTTAAGACACACACACACAAAGAAAAATCAAACTGCGTATATATCAATCCATTGAAAAGCAGCTTGTTGCATTAAATGCTGATATTATACTTGTAGTTTTACATACTGCATTACCTTACTTAAGAGGTAAGTAAATGATGCTTATAGCAAATAATACCTAAAGGGGGAAACTTCTGAAGCATTTTAGACCCCTCACACTAGTCAGGGTCAGTATAGCTTAAATGGCTGGATACAAAGAGCTTACAATAGTTGTGTATACAAAAACAGAGCCATGATAATCTGAATATTACTTTCAGATTACACCTGAAAAAAAAGTGAAAACCAATATGTACAGTTTGGTATGCTTGATAAGTCACATTTCTAAACAATGAACCATTATCGTGAGAAACGTTTTGATTTCCGTGATGGTGAAAACTGTGATCTTCTCGTTCAAATACCAAGATTGGTTCTACCTGAGTTTGTGTAGCTATCAGGGATGTGTATGTCCCATCTTTTCCTTTAACTATTGCATATGACAATTAAGAGACTGTTAAGCTCCTAAAATTCACACAGACTCCAAACTGGGTTCAGTGCGCTGCTCCTGTCAAATGTAACACCTGTCCTGCAGGTTTTTCTAGACTGCTTGCTCAAGATACTACCAGATGAAACTGTTGTAAATGAGAAATGAAAGAAAACAGTTTTAGCGTTATGAGAAAGTTACTAGTTTGCACCTTATGCATTTTCCCTCTCGCGGGAAGCGTTAAGACGGTCTTGGAATGCACAATATAATATTTAGAGTAAATATTGCCGTTACTACAAGCGTGATTACTGTAGATACATACAGTGGCCTCCCTACCACTAGAGGCACCAGAGAATTTAGAGTGTCAGGCTTGGCTGAAATCAAGCCACTTTGGAACTAAAGTATGATTCGGCTCATCGGTTAATCGTCATCAGTAGCCTCTCTTTTCGATTGGTCCAGCTTCCGCTCCATGAGTTGAGAGGCAGGGCTTGGAAGAGACACCATTTCCACAGGAGGTAGCATGGCACCTTCGGGCTCAATGTCTTTTCTCTGCGGGAGATCCTCCTGGAAACAAACCCATCACATTCAAGCAAACAATACTGAGGATAAAAGCGGTCAAACAAAAGTGCATTTACAACAACCTGCTCAGAGAAACGCTGACTCATGACTTGATCTCCAAACTCCTGAGTCTCAACCTCTTCGCTGTTTGAGTGGCAGCTGGGGCTCGGCACCTCTATGCCGTGGCTCTCTAGTATGGCAGCCTCTAAGCAAAACAGAGAGAAAGTGTGTTAAGTATAAAGAGATAACGATGACAGTTTAAAAGCTTAAATGTAGCAGCCAGCCATCTGCAAAGGCTTTCCTATCAAGAAAAATAAAGGCGGCCTTAAAAATTAATAACCTGTCCACAAATTATGTGATTATACACTAACGTTCAAATATTTGGGATCAGGTTTTGTTTTTTCCCTCAAACAAATTAACTTTTATTCAACAAGAATGCATTAAATTTATTAGTTAAGGTAAAAACATTTGTTTCAAAAGATCTTAATAGGTTTCCACAAAAATATTACGCATCAGAACTGATAGGAAATGTTTCTTGAACAACAAATCATCATATTAGAATGAAGGATCATGTGACACTCAAGACCAGAGTACCGCATTTCCCCGCATATATTTATTATACCAGATTTTACAAACCCTGCAGGTTATATTTCAATATAATTGTTACGTCCTTAAGGATGTAAGTTTTTTTTTTTTGCTGTATTTTCTTTCTGCTTTTCTTTCTTGCAAGGATTGTTGTCTCTGGCTTTGTACTATCACTCTGACAGCTGGAGCTGATTGGCTGTCTGACCTGTCAATCATGCAAGAAGACGTGATTGGCTGTGCTGCCATGAGGGCGTGTTCTTCTCATCTCATCCGATAATCAACACCTGTAGAATCGCTTCTTAAGGGAACTTACGAATTTATGAACTTACACAAAAAAGTTCATAAATCTATGGGTGCGGGTTATATAAAGGTGCGGGTTATGCCAACGATTTTTTACACACGACCCCCAAACTCGCGGGCTATATTGGGGTGCGGGTTATATGCGGGAAAATACGGTGATGATCCTGAAAATTAAGCTTCACCATCACAGGAAATGCATTTAAAATGTTTCCAAATATAAAACTTATTTTTAAATTGTAACAATGTTTATACTGTATTGCTTGTTTGTTACATGTCTTAAATACAACCTTGGTTTTTCAAAAACATTAAAAGCAATTCTATGAAAACTTTTGAACGATACTTCATAAATCAAACAAATAGACAGCCCACAGACAGGCACTATGTGATTTTGTTCCTAAAATATGCGTTTTGGGGCTTAATGTGAGAAATATCCCATGTGGAGCACTGGAGGAAAAAAAATAAACTTTAGGAAACCTAGATAAACTTAAATCAGCAATTGTCAAACTACCATTCCTACAGTCTCACCTATGTTGGCACGTCTCTTCATCTCCTTCCTCCGATTGGCAAACCAGTTGTACACTTTGAGCGCAGTGACTCGTTCAAACTCTGACAGTTTGCATCCTGAAACAACACGTATACAAGAAATTCATCTTTTAAAATCAATAAGTGAATTTGCATTCTGTGAGGAAGAGGTACATTTGCAACAAAGACACAATGGCTATGACTGTTCAGGTTCTGATGCGGATTAGGCTCTGATTGCAATCACTTACCAGGTTTTTGAATGACAGCATTACAGGCATTGGCAATTTCCTCTCTTTTGGCCTCATCAGGATACTGATTCTCTATAAAGAAACTATGAGAACAAACGGATTGAATAAGAACAAGACTTGGGATATCATGATCATTGTTCATTCAATAGGAAACAGTAACTGCCTTAGAATACTGATTAATTAAATGGGCTACTTTTCTTCACATTTATGACAGTGACATTAAGTGAAAAAGAAAATTATGGAGAAAATGTTCCACTTTTATGGGTACACTGTCATCCTACCTCACTATGAAATTAAAAAAGATGACTTGTCACACGAATAGTGCTGAAGACAGTAATGCTCTCTTTTACCTTTCCATAATTGACTGGCACTCCTTTCTCCAGGTGAAGCGACTACCTCTACGCAGTCTAAAAGGCCCAACTGCTGCCCTGTCTGCGGGGCTTCCAGCCAACCTCCAGTCAGGCTCCTCTTTAACCAGTGAACGCATGGACAATGTGGCGCCTGTTGTGAACATTGCACACAAACCAAAATAACAGTAAAATATGAATTCACAGCACATGTGACAAATTAAAGGGATGGTTCACCAGAAAATACAAATTCTGTTATTTACTCACCCTAAAGTTCCAAAACAGCATGACAGTCTTCCTTTCATAGAACACAAAATGAGATACTCATAGAAGGACGCCCATGCTGCTATCGTGGCCATAGCGGCCCCTGGTCCTCATCCATTTTCATTGCGTTAAATTGTCTGTTCTCAGTTTGTGTTCCACACAGGAAAGAAAATCATAAAGGTTTAGAATGACACAAGGGTGTTATTTTTGATGAACTATCCCTTTAAGACTAAAGAGCCATTCTTAGAGATTTTAAAGCCGTCTTTCCACTATTTCCAACATTCACATTTAGTGCCATTCGCACAGAACTTACATATTGGTCATGAAGAATACATATATTTTAAGTTGTTTTATTTTTGTCCCCTGATACAACACAATTGATTATAAAATAGCAGGGGTTTTATTGTAAATTAAAACCAAAACCATAAAAATAAATTCATTCATTTTAATAAAATATACAAATATACTTATTTTATCTCAGCTAGGCACAGCAAAATTTCTTATTCTAATTTGTTTAAAATATTCATTTAAAATATGAATAAAAATTATTTAAAGTAATTAAATGCCAAAAACATACAACAAAATTACTAAAACATTAACAAAATTAACTAAAATTAAAATGATAAAAGAAAAACTATAATAGTATCTCAATGATACTAAACCCTTTCTAGGGTTAATCAACTAAACAATAATCATTATATAATAATTACTTAGTTAGATTAAAGAATAACATTTTAGTGCAAAAATATTGCTATTGCAACTCTTAGCTTGCAGTCAGAATTTTTTTTATTAGAATACATAAATAATACACAATAATGTTCAAACTGGATCCAAAAATTGAACATATGCATATAATTGGAACTCTACGTAGCACCCGTACTATTCTCCATTGGAAATGACTTCTGGTGTATTGTTTGTTGGAGATAGTGAAAATAATTATTGAGTTCTCAAAGAGAACAAATACTAATTTCCCAAACCATTTGTATTGAAGTAAACTCAAGCGGTGTTTCCCTGCTGCATGGACATTACCTGACTGGACTTGGTGAGCAGAGTACCAGGGGAGGAGGTGCATCAGCAGTTCTCTCTGCCTATTCCAGGGAGAATCAGTCCTGCTCCTGGGGACCTGAGCATGCTGGTTTTCACTCCATCTGATTCCTTTAACCCATTTGGGCAATCAGAAAACCGTGTTAACTAGTGTTCCTTCGAGAGGCCGAAAGCTTGCAATTAATGGTGACGACCGTAAATGTTAACATAGTACTGAATGAAAATCCTTGTAGATAGTTAAAAGTCAAATTTATTGTAGACAGCAGAATTAATAGACATTCAAAGTGATTAGGTTCTTGGAGCCATGCTCAATTCTCTAGCGCTGTAGAGAATGTAAAAGCGTCATGCTCAGGGCTCTGTTAGTAGGGTCGGGTGTTAATTGCACTTCAGTGCAAAGAGAACATGAAAACCAGCATTTGACAAACCCAGGATCAGGACTGAGAGCTACAGAACAGGGTCTAACCTGGGAGATGGAGAGCAGAAGTGGTCCTGGAGGGCTCCACATTAGTTAATTAGCTCCTTCAAGCATCAACCCGTTCTCTATATTATAAGTGCGAGATGATGCGAGTGTTGGCGGTGTTACAGCCTAAAAGGCTTTAAAGCTCATTTCTGACTGCAACAACCCACACTTCTTGGATGTGCCAAGAACAGCATTAACTTAAGCGCATAACTGATGTGAAATAACACCAGTTGATGGAATTTCAATTCGGTGAGGCGACGTGGTTCGTCCTTCCAATATATTGTCTTTATCAAACACTGAATTTTCACATGTAAAGCCCTCAATGACCATGCAAACTATATAGGGAAGATATGGCGAAATGGCAAGAGAAGACCAAATAAAAGATAAAAATAAAGACAATTAACATAAGCCAGTCCCAAGTCTAAAGTTTTTGGCAAGTCATCTCCTTGCTGAGGAACCACAACTCACCCGGGCTGTTGCGCTCCAGCAGGTACCAGCGATAGAAAGCCCTGCGTTTGGAGTCGCTCATCTCCAGCCCCTGCTGCAAAAGCCACTGGGAAATGTAGCTCTGACTAATACCTGCAAAATATCACAGAGTCATAAAGGAAACAAGTGACAGAAAACCAATAATAAATAGTGATCAGTGAAAAAAAACGTCATGCCATATTAAAAAAACATTGTTAAATTAAATAAAGTTAAAATAAAATATAAATATTAGATTAAAAAAATGAACTAAAAGAAAAATAGATCTAAATAGTAATATTAAAGAAAGGTAATACACACTTTAATATAAGACCCCAATAGTTAATGTTAGTGTATATAGTGCTATGAGTAATTTTTGAGTTACAGTATTTAATTATTTTAATGTTTGTTCATAAAAATTAAACTGTTCATTGTTTTCATGTTAGCTCAGGTCCAACTTTTGATTTTAATAATGCATTAGTAAATGTTGAAATTAACATTAATTTTTTTTTCTTAGTGAATGTAGATAAACCAAATGAACAAATAGAATCTTATTGCAACATTTTACTAAAAAAAAGACAAAAGCACACAAAAAAACTAAACTTAAAATTAAAATATAGAATAGTATATAAATATTACTCAAATAAAACTGCTTCAATCAATTGATTTACAATTCAATCAATTACAATAATATACAGGCTCGTTTAAAGTGTTGTTTAAATAAAATCGTAAAACAATTCTGCATCTGATTCTGCAAAAACAATTCTGCATCTGATCGACATAATATTGACTTCCAAAAAACTTTGATTTCAAAAAAAGCATCTTGCTTTTTTAATACACTATTAAGCACATTTGTAGTCTCTGTTTTTGATAAGATCCAGTGTTTATTTTTCACTGTATAGTACAATCTGTGTAATAGTCTGCGTAATGGGAAAATTATTAAATAAAGGACGAAAACGCAATCAGTTGTTTCCACAGACTTAAGTGAGGTTGTTGTGCAGTCATGTAAGTTATCCATCTGAATTTCTCTATGCACTTGTCTCATCGGCTGTGACCGATTGCAGCAAGATATTATCAGCCACATGCCTGCCGATTTTTTCCTCCTTGTCAATGTTTTGGTTATAAAAATTGTTGTTAGCCTTGTTTTTTCTGTCTGACATTCTTGATGCGCAAGCAAATAAAAATACATACTAATATATTACTTATAAGAATATAGGTTAAATGGTTTTAAATGTAAAAAAAAACTTAATTACACATTCTTCTATGGTTTTCCATGATAAAAAAAGACATTTCCAATGCAAGACTGAAAGCATTCAGAGTACCTGTGACTTGTCCAACAATTGCTTGTGAGATCCTTCTGTTATTGAGAAAAGCTTTTATCTCTTCTTTCACAAGGTTACTGTCCCTCCTACAGTTCAAACAAAGACAAACATTACACTGACAAAGACTAAAAACATCAAGTTTTAAATGTAAGCAGCTTTAAAATTGGGATTTTGCATAATATATGTTTAAATGGGGAACATATTATGTGGCAGATACAAAACAGTTACAAGAAAAGCAACAAAAACTATCCATCTGAACCAACTGGCCACCTGACCTGATTCAGAAAGGGCTCTTGTTCTCTGCAAATTACATTGTTGCTCAGGGACGTTCATTGTCATTATCATCTGTTATATTAATCTCTACCTCTCGGTAGACCTGAGAAGAGAATCCCACAGAAGCAGCTAATATAACGCACTCATATACGATACCTCATGTATTCTTCCACCTTCTCTTCCAGATCCCAGTCCTCTTCTGCCAAGTCATAACTAAATGACCTCTGAACTCCGCTGGGTGGGTACAGGGGTGGAGGCGAGGCATCGTAGCTGTTGCTAGGTGATAATGCAGCATCCATAACAGGGGTCTGTGTGGTGGCTGAGGTAAGAGAGGAGGAGGAAGAGGAGGAGGACGAGGGGGCAGCAGGGGCTGCGGAGGTAGGGGCACTGGGTGGGGTCGAGTGATTGTTGCAGCATGGGGTTCGATGGTCTGGATCAAGCCTCTCTAAAGACTCAAGGGCTTGAATGATTTGAGGTTTGGTCATCCCCGACAACCTTAAACGCTGGAGCAGGTCGATCTGTTCAATGGTATAGCGCGGCTCCACATCACAATACTCCATCCTGACATCTGTGCGCAACGAAATTGCAAAAAATAGATATTTATATTAAACTTCACTCAAATGAGAAGTGTCGTTTCTGTACTACTAATGTCAGCGTTACTGTAAAGTACAAGGTTGTTAAATCAATGGTGTATCATTTTGTTGAAGCCAACAGATTGCTTTATTTTAACTTTTTATATAAAAAGAATCGAGTTTTACAGCAGAATACTTAGTGAAAAACTGCATTACCCATGAATGCAAAGAAATCTTCACCAATCAGAGAACTGTGGCAAGCAAATTGTGCCAAAAGAACCCTTTGGCTTCGCCCACTCCCATTAAGGACTGCAAATGTAGTAATCAATTTCCCTACACTCTCAAACTTCTAAAATATTTGTATATTTAGCCTTGCATATAAAATGTATTGTTTCTATAAATAGCATATCTAAATTAACAGTTTACAGCATATTAAGTTTTATTCTGTTTATGCTATTTGCAAAGCTTTCTGAAACTCTTTACCTCATTAAAGCTTGGTTAAGTACACTTTACAATTAAGTACGCAGTCTTGTACTTTCATTTGAAGCAAAAAAAATAATATTTGGAAATTAGACAAAAAGACAAAATTTGGTGGGTTTGGTTCATGGCTTATAAGTCTTAAACAAATTTGTTTTTTAAAGTCCCTATGTGGAAGAGATAAATAAGAAAAATACTTTTGGAACCAAATGTGGGTGTGCTTACTATAGCATACTATGTTCTATTCACTATAGAGCATCAAAAATTGATGCCATTGGTTGAGCCAGTGTTACTGTTAAGGTGGTTAAAATGCTCAAATGTGCATTATGAGTGCATTATGAATGGAGAAGGGGCTTGTGGTCATTTTTGCACAGGAAAAAAAGACAATGAATGGATTTTTCCCCCTTAAAATTAAGTATGTTCCTTACACTTCGAAACGATATTCTGTAAAAGTCCCTAAACAAATAAATGTGATTAGAATTTAACTAATAGTTATTCCATAAGAGTCAGTCAGACCACTTTAACTATACTTTTATGGTTTTTTTCACTTGGAGTCCCAGTCCCCATTAACTTTCATTTTGGAAAAAGACTAAACAGAATTATTTATAAATGTATATATATATATATATATATATATATATATATATATATATACACAGTAATACCTCGGTTTACGAGCGACTTAGTATACGAGCAAATCAGTGTACGAGCATGGAGGGTCAAATCAGTGTACGAGCATTGTATCGGTGTGCGAGAAAATTTTTCCCTCACCACGCGAATTTTTGTGTGGAAAAGTCCTAACGCTCAGCATTGTCGTACGCATTTTTACAGGAAATACCCTAATGACAGCCTCTCATAACACAGTCACGTGGTTCCAACCCCTTTATCACCCCTTACCTCGTTCATTCTCTCAGCGTTGCTCAGTTTGGCTGCATCATTCACCACAGTGAAACTTTTATAAGTGATTTACAGCGGTTTTACCTAGTGTTGTTAACATTAATTAATTTTAATCACTATTGTTCACGTATTGAAATATACACGTACAGTACCTCTAAGCAGTAACTGTCACGGTTCATGAATTCATTGTCTCCTAGTTCTGCCTGTGTGTGAGTGTGTGTGTGAGTGAAAGGGGCCGTGGTCACTGAGCACAGACACACCTGATTCTCATATCATCTGCCTATTTAATTTAATTCACTTCTCTCCACTCCCATGTGTTCATTCGCGTCTACCACGCTCGTTCGTGGCAGCGGCTCCCGTATGTTCATTCTACGACCTTCACTCTGGATTATCACTTCGTTTGTTTTCTGCACTATTGTAATAAATTCACTCATTTGCACTTGAATCCGGGTTTTGTGTTTTCCCTTGTTTTCTCCGCTCCCCCCTACTCTGGTCTCCTGCACGCACGCTACTCAAAGCTGAAGTGCATTACAGTAAACTGTCAAGTATTTTTAAAGTTTAATTGTCAGTTATTAATTAGTATTTATATGAGATCTTAATGGTTATATTTTAACTGTAATTAATAAGGTAAAACAAAAAAAAATATTTAAAATGGGCATTCATGGTCGTGTGGAACGCATTAATAGATTTTTTGTGCACTCTTATGGGAAAAATTGTTTTGGTGAACGAGCTCGCTCTTTGAACGAATTAAACTCGTAAACCGAGGTATTACTGTATATATCAATTAGATTCACCTTCCATGTTCCACAGACTTAATAGTCATACAGGTTTGGAACATCATGAGAGTGAATAAATAATGGGAGCTTTTATTTTAATATTTGTGAATTATAAAAGGGTACACTGGTCACATCTATTTTTTCTTCTATATTTCACATCGAAATACTCAATCTCATATTTTTATTTTCTTTCTGTCCTTGTACTGTAAGAGTAATTGTACTTTAGTTATTTTTTTCAACCTTGCAAACGCTGACATTCCTTCAAAAAGTGCAAATTTATCTAAAGTAACAATAAAAAAACGTTTCATAGTGGTTGTCCTACCTGAGATCTGAGGTGATAATCGGCCCGTTGGGAGCGGTTCTGCGCGTGGAGCCACAGCAGGAAGGCACCACTGTCGCATGGTCGAGGAGTCACCCGCAGGGGACAAGGGGGGCTGTCAAAACACCACAATAACTACTAACAACCAGTCAGCATGTGTCGCTTATTCACGCTAGAGTAACGATACAAACAACTCGGCTACGGTCTGCTTTAATAACGACCTTCAAGAACAACTAAAGCACGTCTGTAATCATGACTTTATTTTGTCAGGCTCGCGCTAAACGGCTAGCCCCCGCGGGCACGCGCTGCTGTGCAAATGCATACGAGAATGAATTATCTTCGCCTTTGTTTTCACACTTGCAGCTGAACCCACTGACTCGGGCACGGCTTTCACTTCTGGCAGACAACGCGTAAAAGTCATGCACTACTACAAAACACTCGCTGCTTTGGTTTTAGTAACGCATTCGCGTCTCGCAATATCACTCGTAATGAGATGCCTTCATAGTAGCACGGCTTTGATGCACAGAGCGCTGAAGTAACTGTAATGCCGCTAGCATGAAAAGCTATTTGCCCGACACGCAGTTATCCGCCTTACCTCCCCACGCTACCGTCAAACTGCAGCCGGAGTTGGAGATGGTGCAGCTGGAGAGCGGTCGGTGCACACCCTGGGTGTAATCCTGGCCCTCCCGTGCGCTCATGCGCTTCAACTAGCTAATGAAGGTGATCCGAGGAGGGTCACATTGTCCTGGGATGCCGCAGCATAATATTACTGTATATATGGAAGTCAACAATTGACCTCTCACCCGCAGCGACAGTCCCATGTGGATGCAGGAAGTGGATGCCAGAAGAGACTTCCACACGTTTACTATCTTTAATGACGTGTTAAACGATCCTGATGAGTAAATGTTTGGGAGTAGATGTGAAATATAAAATGTGCGCTTACTTTTTGTCCAGTTTGTTGACGTTTGTCAGATTTCGCAGGACTGCTATTCTGTATGGATTTGCACACATTAGTGTGAATGTTTACAATGCACCAGGAATGAGTTGCTTGCACTATCAACACGAGGTTCATGCTGCTGGCTACAAATACATCTTTGTTTGTTTTTATATTAATGCTATATCATTTAGTTATTGCAACATGCAAGATGAGTCACTGAAAAACAAAACCATAAATCATGAAGTAGACTAAACAATAAAATGAAGCTTAGTAATAATAGAAAAATCCACACAGTTGCTAAAATGTCATTATTAATTCATTTATATGCTATATATTTTAATGTACAATTTTGTATTTTATTATAGCCTATTGAATAAAATACATTTAAATAGCCATTTCTGTTCACAGTAAAGCATTAGTTAACATGAACTTACAATGATCAGTGTGTTATAATAGCAATCCTCAAACATGTTTTTTGAAAGCTTACACTTTTATGAAAAAACTTTTCTTAACCCAAGAATGCATAAACCAAAAAGCCTACACAAATGGTTAAAGGGGGTAAAAATGACCCATACTGGGGAAAAAAAGTGTTAATCAACATATCAAACTTGTTTATGTCCACTTTCCTTATATATAAGCATCACAAAAGATTCCATTTATTCCATTTAATATGCAGCTGCAATTTTTTTCTAAACAAGCTAATTTAGATCAACTAGTATATAATATACAGAACATGTAAACATGATCCTTGCAGACATAGAAAACCTTTCACATAAGCATTGCACCTTTCTAATTATTACTTTTGGCCAGTGTTTGAACCTCTTCCTTATTGCTGGGCCTTCTATTGTCCTTTTCTGTCGCTTTTGTCTGAAATCATCTTTCTGAGCAGGTTCTACATTTGAGAACTTTATGACTGTTTAAAAAGAATGCATGTGTATATAGTATGAATAAAGTATTATCAAGCATGCATTTATGTAGTAGAAATGCAGTATGAATGAATGAGTGAGTATGAATAAATGAATGAATGAATGAATGAATGAATGAGTATGAATAAATGCAGAAATGTGAACATTGTCATGTGAGCTATAGTGAATTATGTAATTTCCCTGCCATTCAAAACTGGATATTAAAGTGTCCACTGGATGTAAACTTCAGAATCATCAGAAGTTGTTTGTCATCCGGGTACGTTTCTTGTCTACTGTTTTGTGAATACTGTGAATTCAGACATACTAATTTCTCATAGTTCTTTATAAAGCAGAGATATGTGTGTTCAAACACGGGTTTGGTTCAAAAAACAGTTAACATTTTTAAGCAATCCATAAAGTTTCAACAAAAGTATTACTGAAATATATGCAAATATTCTGTGCTGATTCAAAATTCCATAGCAAATTAATACAGGTCAATTCGGTCCACTTTATGCTTTCATGGGGCAGTGAAACAAACAAAAAAATGGTCCGTGCTATACCAAGAAATATGACATTGACGTTGATGAGGCTCAGAAACAAGTTTTGTAAAGAATTAATGTAATGTCAAATAAAAATCACAGCATGCAAGGGTCAATAAATAACATTTTCATGAAAATGAACCATTTTTATTTTTGGATTTGTTACATGGTTCAAATGGGCTGCATAACAGGAATGATACAACCATTTTAAACAGACATTACATTCGTAATAAGCCACTATGATCTTCAAAAAGGTTATGAACTTTACTGCAGGTTCAGGTCAGCTTTAGTTGTCAGTTCATTTTCATCTCCTTAATGGAAAACCCTGTCCTCAGGAGACACAGCCTACAGAGAAACCCATCATAACTCTATTTCTGGTGATCATCAGCCTGGTGTGCATCCTGACGCCGTCCAAGGCGCAGTATCTCATTATGAAAGACTGATATGAGTGTGCCAGCTTACATAGATATAAACGGATGATACATCTAGCAACTGAGGGCTGCAAAGAAAATCAAGATAACATCCAGAAGACAATTTTGTTAGAGTAGACTGCTGACCACAGTAGTGCAGCTGGCTAACTCGTCAACTGGACTCCCTCACTTCTAAAAAATAACACGCTTTGTTTGAAACAAAAGCTTGTTGTTTATTAATCAAAGACGAATATCGATGACTAAATACGAACAGAAAATTAATAACTGAGTTACTCATTCTAAAACAAAACATGTACTGTGTTTGACCCCCTTTCGCCTTCAGAACTGCCTTAGTTCTATGTGGCATTGATTCAACAAGGTGCTGAAAGCAATTTTAGAAATGTTGGCCCATACTGATAGGATAGCATCTTGCAGTTGATGGAGATTTGTGGGATGCACATCCAGGGCATGAAGCTCCTGTTCCACCACATCCCAAAGATACTCTATTGGGTTGAGATCTGGTGACTGTGGGGCCATTTTAGTACAGTGAACTCATTGTCATGTTCAAGAAACAAATTTGAAATTATTCGAACTTTGTGACATGGTCCATTATCCTGCTGGAAGTAGCCATCAGAGGATGGGTACATGGTGGTCATAAATGGATGGACATGGTCAGAAACAATGCTCAGGTATGCTGTGGCATTTAAACAATCCTCAATTGGCACTAAGGGGCCTAAAGTGTGCCAAGAAAACATCCCCCACATCATTACACCACCACCACCAACCTACACAGTAGTAACAAGTCATGATGGATCCATGTTCTCATTCTGTTTACGCCAAATTCTGACTCTACCATCTGATTGACTCATCAGACCAGGCAACAATTTTCCAGTCTTCAACTGTCCAATTTTGGTGAGCTTGTGCAAATTGTAGCCTCTTTTTCCTATTTGTAGTGGAGATGAGTGGTACTCGGCGGGGTCTTCTGCTGTTGTAGACCATCCACCTCAAGGTTGTGCGTGTTGTGGCTTCACAAATGCTTTGCTGCAAACCTCGGTTGTAACGAGTGGTTATTTCAGTAAAAGTTGCTCTTCTATCAGCTTGAATCAGTTGGCCCATTCTCCTCTGACGTCTAGCATCAACAAGGCATTTTCGCCCACAGGACTGCCGCATACTGGATGTTTTTCCCTTTTCACACCATTCTTTGTAAACCCTAGAAATGGTTGTGTGTGAAAATCCCAGTAACTGAGCAGATTGTGAAATACTCAGACCGGCCCTGACATTCAGTTTGGAGTTCAGGAGATTGTCTTGACTAGGACCAATCCCTAAATGCATTGAAGCAACTGTCATGTGATTGGTTTATTAGATAATTGCATTAATGAGAAATTGAACAGGTGTTCCTAATAATCCTTCAGGTGAGTGTATGTCTGTTGCTGTGTCTCCGTGCCTTCATCCTCCTTCACACAACTCGTGACAGTATCAAGAACAAGTAGCCTACTTACGACACACCTTGTACTTTTCTTTATATAGACTTCAATCTAATATTCTTAATTTCAATTTTTTCTTTACTGGCCATACAGAAAATTGAAAACAAAATAGACTTGACTGCCTATACAGTATAAACACTTTTCTGAATTGGTGATACCTGACTAAATAAAAACAGAAAAACATTCTTTCCTTTTGTCAAATAGTGACAAAAATGTTAACACTCACAATGCACTGGGCATGTATGTAGACATTCAAGGCCATTCCCACTAGTCTGCCATAGATTACGTTGACCTGATTGAAATATTGCCTTGATTTAATGGGAAATACTTCTTAGCAAACTTTTAGTTTTAATGATGTCAACTTGTATTGTTCCCAGGTGCAAGAATTCAAAGAATAACTGTTTAGCAGGAGTGAGTTGCTATTGGTTTACTGTAGCTGCTGTACCACACGACCACTGCAGATTTAAGGTGTGTTCGACTTGAAGTGGCGCTGCGCAGACCGATCTGACATCAAAGCACTGCAAATGTCTGCTCTCTAATTTTTCTGCGCAGTTTATCAATGACAAATAAAATATGAATTTCTCGGTCCAGGTAAAAGAGAGCGAGTAAACATTGTTCATTTACGTCCATTGTAACAATACAAAGCAAATTGAAAACAGCAAAATTACACTTTAAAGTTATAACCTATAGTCTATATTGTCAGGTAGTTCATAAATAGAACCTTTTAAGGGTCCCTCCCCCCCATCATAAGGTAATTTTATGGCTTTAGTTTAAAATCTTAAATAAAATAAAAAAGTTATTACTCAATTTTATGAATTAAACAGAAGTTCTAATTGAAATAACCTATGAAACAGGGAGGTATAATGCCATCATTTAAGATTTTGTATGATATAGATACATTATATATTATATTATAAAGAAACGGTTTGTCATAAAGAGTTCTTTAAAATTGCCCTTTGAGTGCATTGTAGTGAGTTCACTTCATTTCGTTATACTGTACTTGTACATGTGTAATGACAATAAACTTGAATCTAATCTAATCTAATTATGAATTATGAAGTCATTAGCAGTTTTTAAATATGCGAATGTTGAAAATATCCATCAGAATATTAAATACGTTTTTATACATTCCTATGTTTAATAATTTATATTAGATAACTTAATATTATAATTCTTAAAAAACAGTTTTTTAGACAATTTCTTTAAAAACTTTCCGATCTGTTACATTTAACACATTGGTGTATTTGCTAATGAAGTACCGCCACTAACACAGAGAGGGCGCTACACTCCACGACACAGAACAGAAAGAGGTCCTCTTTCACTAACCTATTTGCATCATATGATATGCCATAACTTAAATATGCCTCTTATCTCAAATAAAATGAAGCCTATTAACCAGTTCATCTTGCAATTCATTGCCATACACACAGTATCATGAGCTTTGGCTCATGCCTTTGTACTCTTATTATGCTTCAATTGCTGCACTATGCTTCAGTTGTATTGTTGACATGATACTTATATAAAAGAAGATGAATAATTACAAAGTAGCCTAAACATGAGAATTGTTATATAAATGACCAACAAGAAATATATTCAATGTATTTAATGTATTGTAACATTATGTTCTCTAACAGAAAACGTTTTACTGGCAGTACTGTAAATAAAAATGCAGTTCTCTTCCCCTTTGTGGAGAGAATCTACATCATTTATTGTCCTGTGCAATTATATATTGCATTAAGATACAGAATTCAGAATATGAAAACAAGAGGAAAACGGATCATATAACAAACGTTTTATGAACTTGCCAGCCTCAAAGGATGACCAGCCTGTAAGGGAATATCCGGGGCACATTCCTTCGATCTGCACACAAACACATGTTTGATCGGGACAGTACAGACAGGAGGTGCAGCTCCTCTCTCTTGGAATATATACAGAAGTGCCATGACCTGACCGAGGGCTAAAACTAGATTTTGTTCAATGGGTAATTCAGGTGAGTTACTGAGACAACCAAAATAATCGTGCTGAAGTTGACTCGTGTTTTTTTTTTGCTCTGTTTGTAATACTTAGAAAAGCCATTTGTTCTCATTACTCATTTGTCTCAAAAAATCTTCATGGAAAAAACATTCATATTTCATTGTGTTTATTGTTGTACCAAGCAAATGACAGTCTGCAGGACTCACTGCTTTCATATTTTTAATGCACAATCTCTGTAGAATTTATCCATCAGCACTTTCAACTTTTTTTCTTTTCCCAAAAGTCTAACGACTTTGCTGTGCCAAGTGTACAAAGTGTGTAATGATTAACTGAGGTGACATCGCTCCTGCAGCCCAAACTCTGTCCTCAGTGGATCAGTCAAGCCTTTGTGTTTGCTGTGAAATAATGTCCACCCACACTGCTCGGCTCCACTTCTAATCTTTCCTTCAGCTTTCAAAGTCCTTTCCAGAGCACACCAGCAGAATATCTGTAACGCTTGTCAGCACAGCCATGTGAAAATACGACCCTTGTCTCCTCTCCGAGTCTCAGCTTAGTGTTTATGTAGTTGAGAGGAAGGTAGTGGATGCTGTAAATTCATTAAATGACAGTAAGGTCATCACAGAGCTTTTGGCTCCATTTGGTATCCCATCAGCTCTCTTTCTCAAACCCCCTCCACCCCCAGGAGTGTGTTGTGGCAATCTGGAGGAGCAGAAGGGGCTGATGAAGATGGGCCTTAGTATGGTGTTAGTAGGCCATGTGAACTTCCTGCTGGGAGCTCTGGTCCATGGTGTGGTGCTGAGACATTTCAGCTTGCAACGGGGACAGGCCATGGAAAGCGCCATCTCTAACGTCATAGCCCTGACAGCGGGCCTGCTGGTGAGGCGCAACGTTATTGTAAAATAGGCAAATCTTTTGCATACTCAAATAAGCACAGGTGTAGATCATCAACATGTTCCATTAATGTTTGACAACCAAGTGTCCAAATCCGTTCTGTTGTAATCTAATTATTTTTCATTAAAACCTAACAAACTTGTTTTTTTGTGAAATATTTGGCTTGAAATATATGTTTGTGATATTTTTCTTTAAAATAACTTTCACATTGTTTTCATTGTGTGTATTTAGAGCAGTAAAATTCATTTATTAGGCTATTTTCAAAATATTTGCATTTAAATGTTTTTGGTGCTGAGGAGAAATCATATAATGTGCTGTTATTTTTATCCAGGGTGTCATTATTGGGATATTGACTATTGTTCTGTCCAAAAATGAGAAGAACAGGGCACTGGTAAGTAAGAACTTCTAGTGCAGAAATTATGTGTCTCAGTTATAACTGTAATTTATGTTATGTCATTAAAAATGCATCGATTCTCTTGTGATGCTAAACACGCAAAACCCATGAAAATTCAGGTCATATTTCACTTCATAATCAAAAGAAAGAAGTCTATTTAAGACCATTGGTGTTTTTTGCTTTATAGAAATAGAAATATGAGAATAATGTGAAAATATCTTTCTCCTAACTGTAATGCAAAATTATGACATCATATTTTTATGTGAAATGTTATTTATTGTCTTCTTTTGATTCTTTTGGTTAAATAGGCTATATAAAAAATACTATATTTTCTGGTTGAATATTACATTCGCTTGAGATTCACCCTCTTATTGTGTTCTAAAAGCATAGATATTTGCTTTAGATATAGGATTACATTTAGATATTCATTATTTAGATTTAGATATTTAAATTCTATAAATACATTTTTTTCCCTGGCTGTTGATCCACAATGATTGCACAAATACTTGAGGAACTTCAGAAAAGTTTCTTTGAAGAAAGAAAGAGAAAAAAAGCGCATGAAAGCGCTGTCATTGATTTATGTGTTTGTGCTTTCTCTGTCAGTTTCCTCTGTGAGTTTTTCTCCCTTTTGCTTCTTTCTGCCTCAGTGGCACACACCTGCTTCCTCTCTCATTCATCAGCCTCACTAGCGTTTGATCACTGGCTTGTCAGAGAGCTTGCATGTGCCTTCAGAGCTCAGAATTTACTAAATCCCTGTGATGTAGACAAGCCTGCAAGGAAAATCCTTTGCCTGGCACTTGAGTTTAATTGTTTTTTGCTAATACTATTAAAACAGATCTCTTGTATTGTAGACCTTGTCACTGCTCGTGTTAAGCACCGTAGCTGGTTTAGTGGCCGCCGCCTCGGTCATCGGACTGACGGTGTCCTTGGTAAAGACCATAATTCACGGCGACAAGAGACTACTCGCTTACTGTGGCTACAGTGATGGCAGGAGTCACCTAATCATCGCCAATGAGTGTCCTTTCGACACCACTCGTATTTTTGTAAGTACTAAAGGAGAAATAAGAAAGAATGTAGAATGGTTGTTGAAGAAATTTGTGCATTTCAAATTTTCTAATAGGTTTCTGGTTCACCGGTAATTATATTCTGGGTGCTTAAATATTCAAACTTCTATATTACAGGTATAATATGTAACTTTTTTGTTCAAAATTAACAAAATTTAAATAATAAGATACATTATCAATCCTTCTTCCAAAATGTGTTTTTGTCTCAGACTGATTTACTATAATAAGCTTATTAGAAGGGTTTAAGGGTGTGCTAAATCTTGAACCTCTGGAATCACCTGTTTTTAAAAAAAATGCAGAATAGAGGAAAGTCTGCTGGAAAAAAGACCTGAGAGTTCATTATATTGTGAAGAGTCATATTCATCCTCACAGAACCAAAACTTCCGTAAAATGTATGCAGTTGTTTTTTTAACTGCTATAGAGGGCCAAAAGTTACATGGTGTACCTTAAACTTTTATAATGGCTGAATTTGATTTTATTGGAATTGCGAATGTTAAACTGCTGCTTTTCTAATGCAGTATTCTTGCATTGGATTTCATCATATTATGTGTATTAATTTAAAAATCATAAATGTGCAGTTATAGTTTTAGAACTATACCTTTTCTTCTGCAATAATCCCTATTTTTAGACAAGATATTCAAAGAGCACATTGGATCTGATCATTTTGTTCACAATGAAAATCTGTACTCATTAAAAGTGCACTTAGTAATTTCTTCCTCATTAAAAAGTTTTACAGATGTGTGGATTTTCAAAATGATATAGTCTGAGATGGGAGCCAAAAGCTACTCGTTCTATCTCAGTAACCCCACTGTTATTGGACATTTTAATTAATGGAATCAACTAATTATGGAAGAATGTAAATAACCCATTACAATGGCATCGGTAGCTGTAAACTTTTGCTTTTAGATGATGCTGCACCCACACCATAGGTGTCAAGGGGACAGCCGGATGGGCCAGAAAATAATATACCAGAAATAATATACTTTATGTGTACAGTATAGAGTTGCGAGTATACAGTATTATTTACAAAAAGAGGTTATGAATGTTGAATGTAATATTGTAGGTGATGTTAATGTTTCTTATGTTGATAAAAATAGTATTGATTTTTTATGTCATTGTTATATTTCCTCATTATTCACAAAGTACATATTACATTAAACTGTAAACTGCATTACAATTTTAAATTTAATTGTTTAAGACACAATATTATACCCTGACATAATTGGTTATGCACCCTTCTCTCTCTTGTTCATAATTCTTGCTCATTAGAACAGCTTCTTTTATGGTTTCCTTTCTTTGTACAATCTTGTATTTGTCACAACTGTTCAGACAGATCATCTCACCCCCTCCACCCCTCTCTCCCTCCCCCTTCCTCTCTCTCTCTCTCTCTCAGAGCACCACGATAGTCCTGTGGGTCCCATTGATTCTAATGAGTGCAGTGGAGATGGTTTTCTCATGCCGCTTACTTAAAGTCTCCATCTCCTACCTTTGTCAGCCCTGGTGCCTCCGCAAACAACATTTACAAGGCGAGAGCAGACTGGTAAGTGCTGGCCGAATCTGCACTGGTATTAAAGGGAGATCATTATTAAAAATAATCTGCGCTTTAGCGTAGGTGGACTCATCCTTTGAGTTTCCAATTGTACATCTGACAACTCATGCGGTCCTCCTAATGGATGTTTGAGAGAGAGCGGTCCCCTGTACGCGTGATAGAAGGGTGTGCTCGGTGACTCATACTGCAGTTATACTGAAAAGCGGAATCGCTGTGTTCCTTTTCAGATGAAGACCTCGGGAGCGTCCGAGCCCCGCTTCGCACCTCCGCCCAGTCGTTGTGAGGGAGACGAGGAGCGGAGTTTGCCCGTTAGATCCCCAGAGCGGTACAAGCCACCCTGCGCCTCTCCCCCGCACCGCCCCGCGTCCTCCGGCCAGTACCAACACCCGTCCGCATCCCCGTTCAACCGGGCGGCGCTGGAACGCTCCAGTATCTGGATCTGATTTTGAACCTCATTCGGGAATCAAGGACAGTTTAAACTCTTTTGAAGACAGATGAATGTTACATGCTTGTGGCCTATTTTTCTCAATACATAAAAAATATAGCTGCTATATATTTAATTGCGTAGTTTATGCTGTCTAGAGAGAGACAAAAGTTAGTGTGTCAGGTTTTGGAAAACTTATATAATAATAATAATAATAATAATTCATTACATTTATAAGCGCTTTACATTTGCAAGGGGGGAATCTATAATATAAATATAATATAAATAGGTCTCTACACTGTACACTACACTGATATTATGTTAACATAAATGTTAATAATGTCAATCTATTGAAGTACTAATGTCTGTTTTGTAATAAATTGATATCCACCAAAAACAGGTGGTGATGAGAAAAAAAAATCTATCTATCTATCTATCTATCTATCTATCTATCTATCGCTTTTCTACTTAAATTACAATTAGGCTACATAAATTTCATTTTAACAATCATTTTAAGTTCCTTACATTCTGAGTCACATTGAACTTTGGATCCTGTTTGTTGCTGAATCCAAATTCTGGAATCATACTGGAATTTTACAGGTATATTCAATTCAACTCTAAATGGCACACAACCCTGCTAAATAAACTTTGCACTTTGTGATCACATGACCAGGTTGACCAATAAGTTCCTGACACAACATTAACTGCAGGTCAAGGTTGTGTAAGAATCACTCTTAGGCGACATTCTAAACACAGAAGTATATTTTTCAACGTCAGTAAAAGGGGACAATCATTATGTCCTCGCATGAGGTTTTCATGCAACATAATAGAGGAAAGTTGCCATAGAGGGTGCAGCATCAAATATGGTCTCGGTACAAATATGGAAGCAAAATGGAAGCTACACATGTATTGATAGTGGGCATGTATTGAGTTCATGAACTAATGTTTGTACAAATTAGGAGCACCTGGAGAATTCAGGTAATGGAATGTCGTTGCATAAAACAAAAGGAAAAAACAAAGCAGTGGCATTCTGTTTACACCTGTTCATTCAAGAGAGAAAATAAGCCCTTAGTGGTCGCTTTCAGTATTCAAACTCTTTATCTAAAGATGAGACATGATCATAAATCATAGTGTTGTACATTCCTGTCTATGTTGTTGAGGGAAACCTAAGCATGTGATTGAGTACCATACGATGCAGGATAAAGATGTCACAAGCTGCTTCAAATCGGGGTTCAAAAACTTACTTGCATACAAAGATATTGTATTGAACTACACAAAGTGATACTATAAAGTTAGCACAGACGCATACACACACCAGAACATGCAAACCTTCAGTCTTGCGTACATACAAACGCGCATAAAACCCACACGCACACAGATGAAGCGCTTCAAATGATATGTGCTACTAATTTCTTCCATTCAAAACACAACGGAATGTATCCCCTGATGCAAAAATTTCCCACAATGCATTGAAAAGCCTTGAATTAATAACAACTTACTCATAAAACATCACCAAGTATCTCACATCTCGGTTCAACAGTAATAAAATCACCCTTGATAAAATAAACACCATAAAAATGCAAAAAATAAATAAAGAAATAAGGAAACAAACCACATATTTACAACAACAACAAAAAATGAAATCAACAGAATACAAGAATGGGATCCTCAGCCTTCTCTTTGTAAAATAAAGATCATGAGCGCCAGAGCGGAAAAATCCCAACATTCAGTCCATCAGTCCACTGGGTCAATTGGAGACTAAGATTTGGATACTGCCTGAAGCTACATAATACTGCCGTAAGATGCATGTGAGTAAAAAGACGTCTGTAACTGCCTTCCTTTGTAGTTCTAATATGCATTTATACTGTATATACACATAAATATCAATATAAAAAGTGGATGGGGAACTGTGCCCTCACTAAACAAAGAAGAAGAGAAACAAAACAGCACAGATATTAAACACAAACGGGTTGTGAGGGGTTGGGAAGGTCGGAGCGCATGCACGATTCCTAAAAAGGAACATTCCATTCTTAAATCTGGACCCTTTTTTTGTGGAGTCAAGCACTCCACTAGCAGAGACAAGGACGGACGACACGCAGCAGACAGAGGATGTCTTGGCAGGTGTTGTCTTTGATCTTCAGATGTACGCATGTCCTTTCTGGGGAAAACCGAAAGTAAAATTGTTGCACTTTTTTTTCTTAAAACTCTTCCGTCTGGAACACAAAGAAGAATGAGATATAAGAGCTTTCATGCATTGAGTGCCGGTTGTCTGGAGCGACTCAAAACTGTGAAGCGCTGCTGGGGTCACACTGCAGTAGCCGCACAATGGAGGGATCGCTTTTGGCACCTTTTATGAACTCTTCCAAAGACAACTTGCCTGGAAAGGGAAGACGGAAAGGGTGAGGAGAAATGTTGAGAGAATACATTGCAAGACCTGACCAAACAATTGCTAAAAACTGGGTTCTTTGCTTTTGCCAAGAACTGGATTTGATTTAGTAAAACAAAAAATAATAAAGTTTGAATTGCGATATAGAGTCCCCAATATGTCAATTGCGATCTACCGGTCAATCGCAAAGGTAGTGTGGGTAGATCGCATGGAATTAACAACGTAAACATCAGCCCATCATCCGTCCTTACTGTGAAATTTTTCACTTGATTGATGTACAGGGTAGCCAGTCTGACATCTGACCTTTTCAGACACATGGGTCACCGCGCATGCGCACAACACAAACTCTAGTAAGCTAGCAAGATAGCCTCCGATTTATTTCTTTTAGACTTAAGAAAGGGTGTAAAAATGAGTGGGGGTGCTGGACAAATTAAGAAGTCAAAACGTCCATACGGAGTGGAAGTGGTCATTTGCCTCATCTGCCAGTCTATCATAGCTATACCAAAGAAGAGAAGAGAAATGTGGAACGGCATTTTCGGACTGTTCATAAATACCATGACAATGACTTCCCTCCAAAAAGCGAACTGAGAAGAAAGGTGAAGGAACTAAAATCTCAGTTGTCCGGACAGCAGTCATTTTGTACAAACTCAAAAAAAGTTTGTCCAATATGAGTTATCCAAAGTTCTAAAATCCAAATTGTATTGTCCAATATGGGTTCATGTAGTTCTGCAAGCATATTGTGCATATTAAGAGTTTAAGAATATTAAGAATTCTGAATATATTCATAAATAAATATATGTGTTGTATTTTTTTAGTAGGTAAATCATTTTGACTTGGTCATTTTATAAGTAGCTCACAAGCCAAAAAAATGTGGGCACCCCTGTCCTAAAGTGACATGGAGTATTAAAAAAATTATAAAAATGAGACAATGCTTTTGTGTCTCTCTCGCAAATATTTTGCTTTTCCCCAAGAAACTTTGCTTCCAAAGAGCTCAAAAGGCTTTGTGAGCAAACACAAAGTTTCTCTAGGGAACGCTACACATTTTGCAAACAAAACTGCCGTTGAAATATAAAATAACTCTTTAGCATTTTAATACATTTAAAAATGTAATGTAAAAGTCTTCAGTGTCACAGTGATCCTTCAGAAATCATTCTAATATGCAGATCTGCTGCTCAAGAACCATTGCTTATTATATTCAACGCTGATAAAAGCTGTGCTGCTAAATATTTTTGTGGAAACTATAATACAAGCTAAGGACTTATTTATTTTTTACAAATAGTAAAATAAAAAGAACAGCATTTTTTATAGATACAAATATTTTCTTACATTATGTCTTTACTATTACTTTGCTAATCAATTTAATGCATTCTTGCAGAATAGAAGGCAATTTTTTGGCCTTGCCATGCCATTTGTTTGTGATTTCAATTAAAAAACAAATTCAAGAATTGGTCCAAATCTTACCATCATTGTTCAGGTCCATTTGTCTGAATATCTTATCCGTCCTCTTCTCTGGTGTGGATTCATCCTCAGGCATTTTCATCACCGATGACACCATCTTATAAATAGCCTGTTAAAGACATGAATAATGACCCAGGTTAAAAAATAAGAGAGCGCTAAAATATCAATAGACCACCTTTATCTGGTCTTCACAGGTTCGGCCGTGGCAGCGCATCCCATAATCTGTTCCATTATCATTTCATCCTGCACCGAGATTCAACATGAGTCATGAAGGAGAAAGCAAACTCAAGCCAGGGATACTTCATAGGCTTTTTTAGCTCATTTACCACTAAATCAGAGATGTCGGTTTTAAGTCAATAAATTATTTTTGAAGGATAATGATATTCACAGTTGGGCAGACGGCTGGAGCCGTACTCTCGGCTTAGCTCTCCACCTTTTAAAAGCAGCCGTCGTGATAAAATATGCAACACACTGCAATCTCTGAGTGCCAGCCAACTGTAACCTCCATGAGCTTGCGGATAATCCCACCGTTCTGCACACACAGGGATAAACCCTGGTTAAATTTAACTTGTTAATCCAACAGAGAAGAGAGTCAACGGGGGTGCTACATCCCTCCCCTATCGACACGATCTTCCCCACAGGATTCGCCAGTCAGCCATCGCACTGAACGGAGCTTTGCCAAGCCTGGTTGAGGGAGACTGGTACAAACGGAGCATGCTAAGCACATGCTAATAGCTTCTTTACTCCCACAGCACAGGCTGACAAACAGGGGAGCATTCATCTGGGACAGCTCGCTAATATTTGAGCTTGAACTCTCCACCAGGGGTCAGGCTTTTCATTTCTGTGCTTTCTGCAAATTATGAAGACTTGTACTATACATGCAATTCAAAGTCACTGCTGGTTTAGAAGGATGTATGTCTGTGTTTGAAGAAAACAAGTAATTTAATCAGAATGCAATGCTATTTTTTTTAAACAGATTGTGCATAGTATACTGTACATACAACACCATGTGGAAATATAATATTTTATCATACTATCCTATTCTGAACATGTCTATGTCTGTTTATAATCAATGATGCTGATCAATTTGAATCATTCTGAGAAACAAAACAAAGGAGACAATATATGGAGACCGCAGTAAAAGAAGCATTAAAGGCCAGGTGTACTGAAGATAAGTAACATATTAGGTGGGAAAAACCAGTCAACATAAATTAAATGTCTTTATGTATTTTGATTATTTAAGATAAAAGCATTTTTTTCTTTCATCCAACATTATAAGGATACAAAGTCACTCAAGTCAGCAAACATTTCTTGATCCATAATTTGTGAAATGTTGACTGCTAAATTCTAACCATCATAAGACTAATATGTGCTCAATAAGCCTAAACTTTTAGAAATGTTAAATCCTTTTTTGAAAAACTTGCTTGAAAGAATTGTGATTTGGAAACTGGGGACATTTTCTGTGTTCAGTTCAAAACCACTTAAAAATCATAATATTTATTCATTGTAATAATGTGTGTCTATATATATATGAATAATTAATAACTATTACAATTAATAAATATTATGATTTTTGCAGGGGGAACAGTAAAAATAGAAAAATAGCTCATAGTAAAAATTGCAAAGATATATAATATTATAATATATATAATATATAAAATTGACTTTACAAAAATGTATTTCAAAAATAAATAAAATATGAGAACATATGGTAAATGAAACTGTATTTAACATTTTCTAAAGGTATTTAATATTTTCCTTTTCACAAACTGTGAATTACAACTTTTTTTAAATTTTCAAATGTCATCTTATGTTGGTGCTTTTGTAAATTGATCTTTTCTGTCCTTAATTGGCTGACGTTTAAAATAGTGTGCAAAACAACAATTCTGAGCTCTTTATTCCAGTGTATTTGCAGGGTGCTTTAAACATGCTGTGAAATGGTGACATTTCCACAGAAAAGCTCCAGTTGGGGTCAGGACACACACAAAAAAATTTGATTACCCTACTGAAAAAGCCTAAAGGCTTGTTCATACCAAGGATGAGCTTTTAAATCTGCAGACGACAAAACAGTACAATATGGTCAAGTAGTGTGGAAGCTAAAATAGTTATCATTTAGCAATAATTCTTGGTGTGAAGGCTATTAGCTGATCTCCTAGCCTGCTCAATCTGGTTAGGCTGGTCAGTTTGGGTCTTAAGCCTGGAAGACCAGCTGGCCAACCACCTAATCATCAGTTTGACATGGCTGACAGACCAGCTAACCAAAAGTTCAGGATTATTGACTACCGGTACCCATTTATTGTGCTAACCTTCACAGTTAGCTTTTTAGCAGTTAGCATCAAACTTATCATATGGATTCAATATACTATATATTTGCTTTATTCCAAGCATGGATTAATAGTGTAGACTACAGCACAAGCATCGCAGAATGACTCTGACCTGCACAATCTCTAGCATTTCCTCACGGCTGATGTAACCGTTGCCGTCCAGATCGTACATGCTGAAGGCCCACTTCAGCTTCTGCTCCAGCTTTCCCCGTGATGTCACGCTCAGAGCAATGATGAACTCCCGGAAGTCGATGGTCCCATCATTGTTGGTGTCAAACGTACGGAAGACGTGCTCAGCAAACTTTGAGGCATCACCGTATGGGAAGAAGTTGGCATAGATCTTCTTAAATTCTTCAACATTCAAATGCCCACTGGGACAGTCTTTGAGGAACCCCTGTTTTGAGTGAACAACACACATTGCCATTAGTGGCTTGCTTAGAAACAGATGAATATGACATTTCAGGTCAGAGATACAAGCATCCCCAACCCCCCCCCCCCCCCCCCCCCCCCCCCCCACACACACATTTAATCTATCACTCATAGAAGCCTATTCTGATTGATTAATGCCATCAGGAGCATTTAATACACATTGACAATTTTTAATACAGGAGCAAAGAGAATTAAATTCTAGCACAAGAGGATAGGAGTTCACAGGACAAGGGTTTGAGAAGCAATTCATAAAAGAGCTATGCATATTTGACAGCATGTGTCCAGTTTTGTGCAAGGGCGAAAGAATCAGACTTGTCAATTACAAGGATGTACAATTATATTACAATAAGGGTTTTTTGACATTTGGCAGAATAACAATGCCACAGAAGGTCTATTGCTGCATTAGTTCCTACTTGTAGGTTTGGAAATCATAATTATGACATGATGTGTGTTCAAGTGATTTTCTGAATACTAAAATAAAGTAACTGGACAATTTCTTTTTTTAATCTATATTTCCCAATAAAGACAGGAAGCACATTAGTTGTGTAGTTGTATAGTCACTTCCAACAGTACTTGAATGCTCAAAATGATTTGAAGTTTTTCAGCCCTAGGGACTCTGTGGCTCATGATTCAGTAGCTTACATTTACATTTATTTGCCGTTAACCTTAACCTTCCAGCACAAGGGGCATTCTGGAGCAACCAATCCTGGGATACATGTTTACTGTAAGTAATTTCCCATGAACATCACTTATGGAGACATACACTAAAGGCTATATTTAACCATCTTTTTGAGAAAGGGTTTCTGTTTTCGTGGTCAAATATGCATATGGTTAAATACCATACACTGCAAAAATACCATGCAAAATAATTGTATGTTTAGGGAACTTGCCACTAATTTATCCCAAAAAGATTGATTGTATTACCTCAAGGGTAAATATTACTATTCCAAAGTACTAATATGCACCTTTTAAGGGTAGATAAGGTTTAAAGTGCAATTTTTGCACATTCTGTCAGACACTGGTATGGTGGACACTGGAGAGCATGACTGTTTCTATACCAGAGATAATATTTCCATAAGCAAAGTCAAATCATTTACCCTCCATGGAGAGTAAAGAGGAGCCCAAAAGTGAAGCACTTTTTTCCTACTTAATTCTTTGTAGTTCTACAGTACAAATATCATTCTTGAAGCAAAATCCTTGAAGCAAAATGATTTAAGTTTTGTTTTCTAAAAACTGTATAAAAATTTAGTGAGTTAATGAATAAATCAAGAAATAATAATTGTCAATGGTCATAAAATACACTTAAAAAAATCAAGTAGATTTTTCTTTCCCAGTTCATAGATATTTATTTCTTGTTTTATGCATAAATTCATTTAATTCTCACTTAAACAAGACTTAATAGTAACAATTTACAATAAGGCTTCATTAGTTAACTACTTCAGTTAGCATGAACTAAGAATTAACAATAATTCTATAGGATTTATTAATCTTAGTTGATGTAAATTTCAATATTTACTAATACGTAATTAAAATCAAATTTATTTGTTAACATTAATGGATGCACTGTGAACTAACATGAACAAACAATGAACAGCTGTTAACTAAGATTAACAAAGATGAATAAATACTATAACAAATGTATCATGGTTAGTTCATACATTAACTAATGACAACAAAAGAGACCTTATTGTAAAGTGTTACCGACTTAATACCTTTAAGAATGTTTAGATATTTGTACTGAAAAACGAGTGAGAATGCATTGCAATTGCTAAAAATGTATGAATGTCAATTTTAAACCAAGTGGCATTTATTATAAAGAAAGATTTTCAAGCAAAAAAAAAAAAATCTCCAAAGAATAATAATTCCTTAAAAAAAGCAAATGCAAAATTTGGCAAAAAACTTGGCAAAGTGTAATTATTTCTAAGTAAAGACCTAGCATTATTTGTTTACATGATGGCACTTGGTTTGATTTTGTTTTTAATGCTATGAAATTCACAACTTTTGTGTGGCTTAAGTGTCTAGAAACTTTCAGGGTCTCCTGTGCATATTTCAAGATGTTTCCGACCTTGTACCACTCCTGTAGCTCGTGGTCAGTGAACTCCGTGTTCTCCCTCAGGTCCTGTAGCATCTCGGGCCTGAGTTTGCTGTTCTGTTTTCCCATAATGATACGTCTCTATAAGCGCAGTGACAACACCGAGGCCCCGGGTCAGACCTGTTGACAAAAATGATATGAGGATCAATGAGGTGCGACCTGAAAACATTTTAGAGTAGTTTGCGAGTTCAAGTGATAAGAAGTAGTTTTAGTTATGAGGCCAGGGGTCAAGTGATTAGATGCCATGCTGGTATTGTGAACATGAAATTTAAGCTAATTAAAAAACCCACGCTTCTTCCAAATCATAACGCGTGTTTGAACTTTCTTGCTCTGCTGTGACACCCATCAGGGCTCAGTGAAGTCTAATGACTCCCCTGACATTACATGGATAATTAGAGCCAATGTGTTTGTGTGCGTGTGTGTTCGTATATATGTGTGTGTATGAACATATCCATTAGTGAATTAATAGCACCCTTCTGAGCTGACTCATTTTCACATCCTGGGTACAAAAAGTGCTCTGATAAAAATACATAAATGCTTTTAATAAATGCTGGAAAAGGAAATGTACAAATTAATCGGTCCATATGTGAGTTAGAAAAACAGCCGTTCTCTCATGATGTTTTGAGAGCACAGTAGATTTACCTGCTCTAATTAATAACCGAGCCGCCCACATTTACGGCAAGATGGGCAGCGATCCGAGGCCAAGCAGTGCACCGCGGCAAAAACACTGGAGGAGGATCAGTACGCACAACACACAAACAAGACTCACCGAGATATATGAAAGCATCCAGCACTGAGCACTAGGCACATTTATCTCAAACGCAAAGGGAGCGGTGTGAGCTCAATGAAGAACGATTATCTGAGACTATATCATAGAGGCATAGGGTGAGTTTAAGATAAAGTATTTTACATAAGTATTGAGAAAAAGAACATCCTCCAAACTGTATCACTTTCAGGGACACTAATTTGTGCACGATTATGATAGCAATCTGTCTGAATTGATTTTCTACCTACCCATGCTGAGTGTGTGTATTCTCGGGAGAGAAATAAACCTCACTGGAGAGAGATCGGTTGAGGAAAAACTCATTTAAAGCTACTTTTGATCTGAGGGGAGGAGTCATTGTTTTATGAAACACCACAGATCAAGTACAAATTAGTCCAGGGGCGTGGCTAGGGGTGGGGCTGCAAATAAAACAGCCAATAAAAAAAGATCTGTAAATATACATAATATACATTTTTTGCTATTTTAAAACTCATGCATTTAGAAGAGGCATGATCAGTCATTATTTACTTTTTATGTAACACAAAAGAAGATATTTTGAAGAATGCCTCAATGTTGCCTTTCACTGTATGTCAAAAGCATTTCTTCAAAAAATCTTGTTTTATGTTCCACAGAAAGAAAGTAAGTAATGTACGACATGAGGGTGAGTAAATGATTTTTGGATGAACTATAAAATACAGTAAAACTTTGAGATACGAGTATAATCCGTTTCAGGACCGAGCTCGTAACTCGAATTGCTCGTATCTCAGATCATTTTTTTCCCATAAGAAATCACAGAAATGTTTTTTATCCATTCTGGCCCTCTAAAAAACTCCCTTATTATTGCTAATAACCTGTTTTTAATTGATATAGACACATACACACACACCTGAGCTCGTGTCTCAAGGTATTATTGTAAAAACGTGATGGTTTAATATTTGTAAATAAAGAAATTAAATAATTAAAACTAAATAAATATTACTGTTGTAAAATAAAGCTATTACTATTATTATATTATTTTTCTTAAATATTTTACTGTAAAATATTACAATAGTTATACAAATAATAATAATTATATAAACTATTGTTATTCATATCACAAAATATTTGACCAAATGCTGCAGTCGTACAGACAAGAACCTGATGTTTTCTTTTTAATAAATTGTTTTTATTTTCAAAAGGAACAAAACCCTGCAGTCCTAATTTAGATGATAGCGTTCATACATTTAAAATAACTTTCAAAATTTGTGCATTTCCTTGCCTTCTTTTGTGAACCATCCTCCAAAGCTCCGAAGTTCAAAACGTGTTCAACCTCAGCCTTTTCCTGTGATTATATGTTCCGAACACTTTATGCTTATAGTTAGAGGCTGATCTCCAGACTTAGCCATTTAGGGTTGAAGCTACAGCAAATGATTTAGCACAGAGATCACAACGAGGCCAACGAGGGAGTGCGTGTGTGCGTGTGTGTGTGTGTGCCAAGAATGCAGAGCAGGAGCAGCTTACACTGCAGGCCCAGTGGTGAAGAAAGAGCATCACCACTCAATGTTGGTGTTGGACTGACCAGAGGACGCCCAAAAGGTTCTGTGCTGAGCCTATTGTTCTCTTTAGGTCATCTGATTTTGTGGTTTGACCAGCCCTGTGGATATTTCCTGGATTCCTACAGAAACGTTGCCCTTCCACAAGAACCAGACAATGCAGAAGCAATGTAAAACTGCAACTGCAGGATAAAGTAATTGTGTCTGCATCTGCAGCTGGATAAACTCCAACTGGGTAGCAGTGCAATGTCAAGTGACATGTCTCTCTCTGAGTAGCAGACACCTTGCTGATATACTGAAAGGAGTGCCGTTCCCCAGGGCTTGAATGTCATCACTCACACTGAGCCATGTCATGCTAGTTTTAGCACTCCACACTCATTAGACTTTATAAATGAAGGCTGAACCAATCCTGATTAAAAAAAAAATCCTAAGCTCCAGCCAAGACGAGTGCAACAAAAGACATCTGGAGGAAGGCGAGGGCAATGTACTGTATAAAGAATGTAGTGACTTCATCCACTTGCATTTTCTCACATAACTGTCCCTTGGCCAATTCCAAAGGGAAAAATCACAAGTGAGATCTTGTTTCTTCTAGAAAGGAGGTTAAATATCCTGCCTTTCAGAATTTTATGCTACAAAAGACACCCTTATTGTCTCCTCTATGAGTTTTAAACAAACTGATTAGCCAAGATACTAAAGTCTAAACCTTTTAAATACATATTATCTTTTATGCGATACACAACTATTGCGTAGTTTGACCAATTCATCAAAAATACAATAAAAACGTTTTAAAATAGCTGGTTTCTGTTTGAATACATTTTAAAATCTAACTTATTCCTTTTATGGAGAAAAAATTATTTTATTAATCCAGTCTTTAGTGTCACTTGATTCTTCAGCATTTCAAAAAATTGTAATATGCTAATTTGATCCTCATGAAACATTTCTTATTATTATCAATGTTAAAAACAGTTAGGGTGATTAATATTCTGTGATGAATTTTTGTCAGATTCATTCGAAACATTATAAAAGTCTTTACTTTATGAAATAATGTACAGCGATGAATCTTTCAGAGTAATACAATTCAATTGCACAAAGACTTTAACACTCCTGAGTTATGAACAAAAAACCTCCGTGCAATAAAATATTAATCTGGAAAAGCCTCCAAATACAAAAGTGCACGAAGACTCAAATTACAAACAAAGCTTATTTATGACAAAGAAGTGGGACAAATTCTCCTGAAAATCCCTGATGACGGCAAATACAAGAAAGTCAGATATGCCGAAGCACATTCACGCACACCACCCCACGCAACCTCAAACAGAATGTCTCCTTTTCTTGTTCTTTGCAGTTTCTCTTGTTCCTGCCTCTGGATATTTGGGCTTAAGGGGTAATCCTCTCTATCTCCACAGTGTCCCACATGTGTTAGTGGTTGTTCTGACTGTTAAAATCAAGGACAGCCTTCCCATCCCATACTGCAGACAGCTGTTCCTCTCCTCTATGTGGGTCAGCAACATCTGGACTGCTAATCCAGCTGTGAAGGGATGGATGAATGAAGAGAAGGGTAATGCTGTGCTCTCTGGGAAAAAGAGAGAGGGGAAAATTCACCAAGAACTGCACTGTTTGTTTTGCGTTTACACAATGCTGCATCCGGTCCACAAGGTGTCACTGTAGTGCCAACTGCAGTATCATTCAGCACAACATAAACAAAAAAATCATTAAGTACAGTCATAACTAGGCATGTTTGAGCAAACAAGAAAGATCTTGTTTAAATAATCAGCGCATTTATTGGCTGTTTGAACCAGAAAGCGGGCAGTTAGTCTACCGCATTCAAAAGTGCCACAACTGTTCAGTGAAATCGCCCAAGAGTTGTTGTTGTTTTTGTGTGGGAAAGCCTGAGGGCCGAGGAGGCTGAATATCTGAAACACAAGAGCCTCATTAAAATCCCTGCCAGCAAGAAAGTGGATAGTGAATGAGCCACTGCACACCAGTGAAATAAAAGTGAAAGGCCGAGAGAAGAAAAGAGAAATGAAGGGAGGGAGTTAGAGTGCATCAGAGGAGGGGAGAATGAGCCAAAAGATGAATCTCACAACAAGAGTATCTTATTCCTGCATCTATAAAAAGGCAGAGGAAAAAGGATGACAGAATTGATTTTTCTCCCCGCTCCTGCATTTCTATGTTTCATCCATTTATGAGAAACAGAGGTAATCAGAGAATCAATCTGACCCAACAAGCGACTTTTGATCTCTCTAAATCAACCGCCATCTCTTTCTCTCCCTCTTCCCTTATAATCCGCCAGCTCTATCCCTTTCCTTCATTTCGTTTGCTTAAGACCCTTTTAATTCCTCTAAAGTTTAATTCTAATTGCACAACCTTTGTATGAACAATCTCCGTTTCATATTCTCTCCTTTCCCCCCAAACATCCTGTTCCAAAACCTATTGAGTTGTCTCTGTAGGCAGAAGTTTAAGAAATCATAGGCACCCACCCAGCTGTTCCAAAAAGAAGATAGCATAATTAAGCAACCTCTTAATATACCACCATTCTGGGATGTATCCCTTGTGAGGAAGGCAATCCCATTATGCATTGTGTAAAGCTTTTTTTTTTTTTTTTAAATCAAGGCTGTCAAGTGATGAACAGCTTTAATCAAATTAATAACATGCTACATACACCATTTCAATATTTTCTGAGAAAAGACTCTCAATGAAGATTAAAAGATAATACATTATAAAAGATGATCAAATCATTGAATAAACTATAAAGCTTTAGAAGTCTATATATTGTTTGTTTTATTTCCATTTCATTGCTCATAAGTCTATTACTGGCCTACAGTCCATTTTACAATTGAATTTGTTGGTCTGTTCAAGCGGGATTTTTATGTTGGCCTAACTGATCACATTAAATTAACGTTAGACCAAGAAAAAATAAATAGATGGATAAATGATGATTATAAATATATTTAATTCAACACTGAAAACTATTGTGAGATTTGTTTTGTGTTTTATTTTGTATTAGATTGGGTAATGTGGTTTGCTGTTCATGGGTGATGTAACTGTTAAGTCATGGATAGGCATGGGGAATGGGACCGCTGACATGCGCAAGTGAAGCGAGTGTGACTATGATGTTCGTTTACATACATGAGCTTGGACAAATAAAAGAAATCAACAAAGTTCCATATTTCCGTGTATGCCAGCATTAATGCTTTGAACCGATCTGAAAGAGTCTGAAGCTTCCTTCTAGGTTCCATAGCCCCTCTTACACTATCTATTTAGAATACTACAATATCATTCAAAATGGTCTATTTTAAGAATGCTGTGTGATTTTTTCAACCAAACCAGTTGAGGGCCAACCCAGCGTCATAGCCGAAATATTTCAGTCACTATGCTGATTATCAACATAATTCTGAAACAAATGCTAAACACTAACACTAAGCTAATGCTTTGGTAGCATATCCTGATACCATTACTGTTTGTCAAAACTGAATCCATCGTGGTTGTTTAGCTCTGAACTGAATCAACATAGTCTTAACTTTTCTTGATAGGTAACTGAATCTCTAATTTCACAATGAAATTGGCTGTGGAATGGGGTTTGTGCTTGACATGCTTGGAAAAATAATCACTATAGAGTAGTGCACAGTTAGCTTAGCAACATGCTAATGCCAATGTCTATTTATGTTGCTACATGAGTTGCTACATCTATGTAAAGTGCTCCAAATCAGTCACTTTGAGGTTCTATGATAGATCCGATGTTTTCTTGGAAGGAAGCTGCTTATGTAGACTACAAGGCAGTTAATTACATTTTAGAACAGAGCCATTTTCTCTTTTTCCAGTCTCTTACTGTTTTTGCACAAAATGAATCCTTGTGCTGACATGTTGACAATGTACAAGAACATCTCTCATGAGTCTGTCCATGAAAGGCAGACCTTCTCCTTAAAAACACTTTGCTGAAATCCCCAATCCATCAAATTTTGAAGCTTACAGAGGCGAAAGGCTGCCTGCCAATCTCATTGCACAAGTGTACAACAACACAGTAAACACATCTAAACGCAGATTTCAAATCACGGTTTAGCAGCTGAACAATCCTGTAACGTAACATTAGTGTCTGAAAATACTTAAAGGCATATCTAGACGTTTCTAGATTTAGGATCGCATTTGAGCGTAGAGTTACACAGCAGCGCTTGGTTCATCCAGCTGTCAGGTATGGCTTTTTTAATAAAGACAGCAGGGGTCAGGGCCTGACCTGAATCAATGAGTCTAATTCACATTACAGGAAGGGCTAGAGGACATAATAACAAGAATAGACAGAGAGAGAAAGAGTGAGAGAGAGAGAGTGAGAGGTAGATGGAGAAAGGACGCTAATGAAGGAGGTAAAAATAAGAATGAGGCTGTGTCCTCGGTGAGTGAGGTCCCTTCAGTCAGCTCACATTGTAGACGTCATTTCATACATCTTGCCAACAGGGACTTCAGCTGATCTCAGCTGACTGCATGTAGATAGAGAGATGCTTGGCCTTTTTAACATTTTTTTATTGATGGGACAGTAGAGAGAGGACAGGAAATTATGAGGAGAAGAGGGCAGAATGGTATCAGGAAATGACGCAAACAGCAGTTTTGTAGCAAATCCAAGTCTCTGTTATAATCCCAGCCAACTCGAATGGAAGATTCCATGGACTGAAAGAATATTTGTTAGTATTTGGTGCTTGTTATTGGTGTTTGCTAAGACCCATAACACCCTTGCAACTGAACAGCAACATACTAAAAACTACGCCGAACAATTTAGCAACAGCTTAGCAACTAAAAACACCCTAGCAACTGTATAGTACCACAATGAAAAACACTTAGTGGCCTTTTTATGGTTTTTCATACATTCCCTTTCACGCAGTATGTAATATAGCTGTCTGTGAATGTAAACAGTCTGCGAAGTTGAAAGTGCATGATTATTGTCTCCCAAAAGAAAGAATCAACTCTGAAACGCCTAAACGAGTCGTTTGTAATTCGAATCCCACTGTGTTCCAGTTCTACATCACTAGAACAGACAATTGCATAATGCCCGCCTATGTTGTATGTTGTTGCGTCGCGAACAACTTGACCCACCCTTGGTCTTGAAAGATGGTACAGTACACAGTACCGGACTTATTGTCTTTATCGTTACATCATTACTGTCTTTACAGTGTGTAAACACTGAAGTTTAGGAAGCATCCAGAGCTGAAGTTCAGTTATGGTAGTAGGCATTTTGTTTCCAACACACGCTGTGAGCGATAGACTAATCGTAACTGGGTTATCTGGCCTATCAGAGCAGAACAGGCTCGTGGAAAGGACTCCAAAATAATAATAGGATCACTTTAATACACCTTGGCAACCGCATAGTAAGACATTGGAACACAAAAATATAGAGACAACAAAAACATTCAACAGCATCACAGTTAATTGGCAACCATGCATAACACCCCAGCAACTGTATAGCAATGCAATAAAAACCACTCTGAAGACCTTAGCAACAGTATAGCAATGTCCTGGCAACTATGCAGAACACCAAAGCAACTTTTAAGCAGCACAGTAAAAAACACTATGAAGACCTTGGCAACTGCATAGTAACTCCCTGTCAACTATACAGAACACCCTAGCAACTGTATAACAATGCACTAAAAAAAAGAACACCCTAATACCAGCATAGTGTACAGCAATAAACTAAAACCACTCAGAAAAAATTAGAATTGCAACACCTCGGCAACAACTCAGAACACTGTACACTGTAGTGTGGGGGCTCAATTGGGAGAATCCCATTGTCATAAAATGTTCACACAGGAATCACACACTTATCTCTCAGTCTGTTAACAGTAGGGTCATAAGATGGCATGAGTATTAGAGAGAGTGAAAGAGATTATATGTGAGAAAAACATGGCATCTGCAGACAGATGGACACACACTATGAGCATCTCTCAGCAATTGACCTACACGTCCATCAACAAGCTTTCTGACACATCGGTGGTTTTACATTAATATTTATGTACTTTGCAGACACTTTTATCCAAAGCGACTTACATTGCATTCAAGGAACACATTGAATCAGTTCTTGCTATCCCTAGGATCGAACCCATGACCGTGGTGTTATAAGCACCAATGCTCTACTGATGAGTTACAGGAAAGCACGTTTTACTACACCATCTCTTCTCAGCCTTCACAAGAGATGCATAAAGAAAGTCTTGTCATCCATGCAAGCATACTGTAGACAGATCACTTGATCACAATAAACAAAAGAGACTAGAACCTGCTCTAAGCGTGTAAGCCTGATAATCACTGGAGACTGGATGACCTCTGTGACCTATGCATGAGTGCATGTGTATGTGTCCACACGTGCATGTTGTGTGTTGTAGTCTGGATAAGCTGGATAGAGTTGCAGATGGTGCTGAAAGAGAATAACTGCTCATCTGTGGTTTATTGTTTCAAGAACAATAATTTGGTTAGACTGCGGCAGCAGAAGGAATCCAGTCAATTTCATATAGTGACTGAGGGTTATACAGTTCAAAAAAACACAATATTGCCTGGCCTTTAATGAAATGCTTTCTATCAGTCACTTAACGAGTAAGTTATGTGTGAATATATACAGAATACAAGCCTCTCTCTGGATTTAGAAAAAAATCAATGCTAATATATACATTGTGTGTGATCGTCAGGGCATTACCACACAGTTGCTAAGGTGTTTTGAGTGATTTTTGTAGGTTTAGATGCATATGTTACTGTTTTTTGCACGATAGGTGTAGTACTGCACAATTTGGGGGTAAAATTAAAATTGCAATTTTTCTGATAAAGTTGGAATTGCAATTTAAAAAGCTATTTGGGTGGGTGGGGGGGGGGGAGCTCCAGGTTGCTGTGCTTTTTTAAACGCCTACATTTTTTTCTCCAATGTTTTTTTGTGTGTGTATATATCAATATTAAATTAAAATACTAAAATAAAAAAAATTCACTATTGCAATACTTCACTGTAAAATGATGAGAAAACTATTTAGATGAATAATTATAAGACCAATTTGACTTTACAGTACAACTGTATTAGTTTCTTTGTTTTGAATCAAGCGTTTATTTTGATGGAAAACATAATGAATTCTTAAAGCTTCTCTTTTATTTATTTATAAAATATAAATGCTTTTCATTACAGATGGGAAGATGGTTGGTACGTTCCCAGATGCACAATATATGATGATTAATACAATACAATATACTCAGAGACTCAGAGCAGATGCATAGATGCAGAGTTTGTGTGGAGCAGCATTTACTGAGCCACTTTAAGGGCCCTTTTACAAGACAACTATTGTATTTTCCCGCATATAACCTGCGGGTTATACCAGATTTTACAAACCCCGCAGGGGGGCTGTGGGTTATATAAGCGTGCGGGCTAGATCACACATTTTTTACACATAATAATATTTCAATATATTTGTTACATCCCTAAGGATGTAAGGGGTGTTTTTTTTTTTGCGGTATTTTCTTTCTGTTTTTCTTTCTTGTGAGGGTTGTTGTCTCTGGCACTTCTACTATCACTCTGACAGCTGGAGCTGATAGGCTGTCTGACCTGTCAATCATGCAAGAAGACATGATTGGCTGTGCTGCCATGAGGGCGTGTTCTTCTCATCTCATCCGATGATCAACACCTGTAGAATCACTTCTTAAGGGACGTGCTGCTGCACAGCGAGAGAGACTGCTTTTTCTTTTTGTTCTGATTCTGACTTGTGTTTGTTTTCTTATTGTTTGAATTTCGCGCACAAGCACTGTGTTCCGAGCCTGAACAGTTATGGATAATTGACGTCATGCGAGCAACATTCGAAATTCGAAATGTGAACTTACACAAAAAAGTTAATCAATCAATGGTTATGTAAGGGTGCGGGTTATGCCAACGATTTTTTACACAAAACCCCAAAACGTAACAATATGAGGGTGCGGATTATCTGCGTCTGCAGGTTATATGCGGGAAAATACGGTATATACTAGAAACAGAAACAATAATAATAATAATAATTTGTAATAGTTTGCACAAAGACGATAATGGTATCATTTTCAGAAACCAATTTTCAAAAGTTTCCATTTTCAAGCCTAAAGGCACCATTGTTGTGTAAACCAAAACGCATAAAAAGTGTTCAGGTTTTAGTTGAAAACAATTTAGAATAAGCAGCCCTTGAGACACTGAAATCAGTGTACACATTTACTTAATTAATATCACAGCATTTGCGATTTGATAATCGGGCTAAGCCATATTGTGTATTCGGTTTTATTTTGAATAATCATGCAGCTTGAATGGGTGGTTTCTTACAGGTCCAAGTAAAAGAGTGTCTGTGATAAATATCTATGAATGTCATTCAAGATTAAAATGACATGAGTGGTGAGTAAATGACGACAGAATTTTCATGCGCACATTTTTTTATGGGAAAACCCTGTCACTGTTGTAAACACCTCCAGTTATCAACTCATTTGGCCTGAGCCAGATGACATTGAGACAGTTTTAAAAAATGGTACATCGAGGTCAACCCTGAGCATGCCTCCTTAGAGGAACTCAGGCTTTTAGAAGCACTTATGGTTACAGTATGTGGGTCAGACAGAATGGGACCAGCGGCCTTCATCAGCATTGGCATAACATCAGAGCGCAAGAGGACATAACAAAGCTATGACAGAAGGACACACGTACAAAAGCACACAAAAACTATTTCACATTCCACTTTAACTGAGCTAAGTGCTGCTTTGATTACTTGTGGCAGCATAACTTACAAATGTAACTGAGATCTGACCTATGAAATCAAGGTCTGAATGTATAAAACTAAAGCATTTCACAATCAAATAACAGATCATGACATTGAAAGAAAATAAACATCCACCTATTGGAAAGGAATGCTGTTTATTTTCAGTTGTATACATCAGTTTAATTCATTACACTGGCACTGGCATCAAAAGGCATCCAGTTTAGTGAAAAGCAAGTATGACATATCGTACCATAACGATTACTGCTTGATATATATATTTTTTTATTAAAATAAAAATTTAATTGAATTGTGCATGCTTATTTCCACTATTTTTACATTCTGTCATCTTTGTTTCACACCTTTGCCATGATAATCTTTAATCAAAATAACTTTCTGCAACATTCTCTGATAACGTGTTCGTTTCAAATGTACATTTTTGTAAAAATTTACTTTCGCAAATCTAAAAATGAATATCTATTTTGATACATATGCTGTATATGTATATTCAACTGTACCATCAAATTATTGTTGTAAAACTGTTGTATTTATTATTTAAAAATGTATTAATGTATTTATTCTAACTTTCAACAGAACATTGTAGGCTAGCACGTGAAGATTTAAATCCTTACAGACTGAGTTACGATTATAAAACATTCACGCTACAACAGAGAAACAAAAAGCAAAAGATGTCATAGAAAAAATTATCGACTTATCTATGTCGGCCAGGCGCTTTCTCAGTCGCTGATGTACAGTCCTACCCTTCCATCACACATCCTTACTCCTCCTCTTCTTCCCAGCCATTGACCTGTTTGTTTCCTTGTTGTTCTGCCATTGTAAGAAACCCTATAACTCTGTGTTGTGCTGTCAATACAATATGCTTTAGAATTGAAGATTCATGACCTTATTAGTCATTTTAGAGTTATTTTAGATAACTTATTGGTCATTGGTTGAACCAATGCCTATATGTTTTGAGTGGTAAGTCTATTAAACAGAGAAGCAGTTTAATACGTTTTGAGCAACATGACATTAGCAATTGATAATGCATGAACTTACCAAAGCATTTGCAACTTGTTCAAAAGAATGAAAAATTGCTGCTATGATGACCACAAGTGACTAGATGATGTGGAGGTTGAACAAGTGGTTTTTAGAACTCCAGTTGTGATCTGAGAAATGTACCAAAGCGACTGAGAAAAAACTCTGTCAGTACGTCTCTAAATGAAAGTCTTTTAAAGTGAAGTATTTCTCAAAACAAACATCAACCTTTTTGAATTGGCTTAAATACCTTTCAAGTCACAAGAAAAGGCCCAGATGGAAAAGCGGTGTTTAAAGGCTGTGTAATGCATTCAGTTTCAAAGAATTCAAAAGCACTGAGATGTTCACATTCATGAAAAATTCATTCTCAGGGACTAATCAAGATTCACCTCGTTATAGATGTGAAATTCAATAGATAACAATAGGATCTCTTAAGAGCTTGTTGTCCTGAGTCTTTAGCTTTATTACCTGTCACCTTATTGATGTATACTTGGCAGTAGGTTTTACATCGCAATATAGACCTTTATATGGAGTCTGCAAGCGCCAATACCAATCCTCTATTCATCTGCCACATTCTCAGGCCAAAACATAAATCATTTCAATACGTCAGGTTCCAGACTTTCCTGAGGTCTGTAAAGATAGCAAATGCACACACACAACACTGCAAGTAAGATGTACGTTTGCTCTCAAACAGAAAGTAAATGTTGATCACATACGAATGGAAGAAATGCTTTTAGGCAAAAGACACTGAAGCTGAGAGAGAACAATACCTATATTGGGCAGTTTGGACCATGACTACAGTTTGACTTACAGCCTTCTCAAAGTGGAACTGATGTGTAAAGGAGTGGGAAACAACAAAGAGGTTTAGCATTTGTCTAAGGACCCCTCAGGCAGTGACTTAAATAGAATGAGTATTATATTTTGTGCCATTGTTTTCCCATAGGGTATAGAGTGGTGATATCTCTTACAGAGCAGCCAAAGGCAACAAATGAACGATGGTTAAATTATCGACACAGGCACTGAAAGTAACCTAAGGACATATTTAAGCTATAGATATTAAAACTACAGTGAGCATGAAAGGAAAACATGTTGCCATGATAAAGACTCTTTAAAGAGAGTTTACAGCAAAGAAAACAAACAAACAAAAGACTTTCAGATGAACAATCAGTCAGTTATAATACTGCATATCTACATTTCACTGTGGCCACAATGCCACCATGCTACTTTTCCATTCCACTGGAGTACTTTTCCATTGTTTTTCAATATAAACATGCGATGGACAGACATCGTTAACCGTTGTGCTTGTGTCTCACATCTTTTGCAACGTCTTTTTAACGTTGCAAAACGTTAAAAAGACACGGCATTTTAAGTTAAAAAGAGTTCAACTTTTAAAAGCTCTGGACCTTGTGCTTTTTGTCTTTTTTTAACAGTAAAAACATTGTTCAAGCAGCGTTGTTTTATCGTGATGCGCGAGAGAAACGGTTTCCCAGAATGCCAGAAAAAAAGAGAAACTCTCTCAGAGGCTTTGTACACACGCACGGGCACTCAGACAAGGCATGTGATTGGTTCCCGGCACGAGATTGATGAATTTGAGCACGAGTGGATGTATCCCGTGAGCTGATTGGCTAATCCTACTTCGCGGATTTTCACCTATCGCGGGGGGTTCCCGTCCAAATTAACCGCAATAGACGAGGGATCACTCGAATAAAGGAAATTTAAACCAATGACTTTCCTGTAGCTCAACCAGTAGAGCAGTGGTGTTAACAATACCAACGTCATGGGTTCGAACTCCTGGGAAAGCAAACCTGATTGGAATGTCAATGTGTTCCTTGAATGCAATGTAAGTTGCCAAATGCATAAATGTAAATTAAACTAGCCTACAAACTTAGGCCTTCAGTTGACAAAGTGTAAATCCTATCTGGCTAGCCCGTCTCCCATCATTTTTACACATTAGGTCAGTAGGTGGCCTTTTTTACTCTACGAAAGCAATCCGATCAAATGCATTTTCGATTACCTCTGGAAATAGTTGAAAGTGGACAAGCTCAAAAGATTTTAGACTCTGTTTACACATCTTTTGAGCATCGTCCTTGTGATCTTGTGGTACTTGTGATCAGATACAGAAGTGCATCCGAATACCAGGTGTAAACAGGGCCTTAAATGTTGATTCAGTAAACAAAAATACATTTTCTTGCTGTTAATTTTAATGTTTTTAATTTTTAAATAATTTTAAATTTTAATTGTTAATGTTAACACCTTTTTTCTCAATTTAGACTACAGTCTCACAATTCTTTTTATGATGCAGCTTACTAAATCAAATTAATTAATGTTCAGCAATTATAGACTTGTACACAACTTGTTCCCACTTTTCACGATCTAATCAATTCCCAATGTATTAACTCTGACTCAACATTTTGTTTTACAGTATATCCCATTTCAGAAATACAAAGAAGAAATACTTTAGTGTGACCGGCTGTACTGTGCAGTTTAATAACTTTCAGGCATTTAAAATGCCACTTTACTCTTATCAACTCATAATATGAAACTCCAGGGTATTACAGAGACATAAGAGAATTAGGGGGAAAAGTACAGCACAGTTACCCTAGTTTAACCTCTGTGCACATTTTATGGTAACATAACATCAACATAGAGATATGTCAACAGGATAATCTCCCAGCTGTACAAGCACAGATTAATTCAGATAACACCTTACTCTGCGCAGCCTGCTTACACAAACACACACAGAAGCTCTAGTATTCTGTTATAGTGGGTAAATTTAAGATATATGGCAATGCTTATCAAAATATTGCAATTAGCACAATTTAGATTCACCCCTAGAGTGTAACTTCAAAACCTCTGCAAAACCGCTGATGTTTAACAAATCCATTAATTCCTGCCTCAAACGTCCGCCTGCTTGAAGTTGCTAAGGGATTGGTTTCTGAGTTCCTACTGCCAGATTCGGTGGTGGTCTCCTGCCAACCAATCCAGCCAGGGGAAGACTCAAACACATAAATCACCTCAAAGGGGGTGTGGAGCCACCTGCTGTTCCCCATTCCTGATACCTACAGTATCTCCTCAAACCGTGCCTGAAGGTCATTAGTCATGATCAGGGTAGAGAAACAGACAGGGCACTCAGGGCACACTTTTCCTATAAAAGGTAGCCATTGGTTTACACACATTAGCTCAGGAGAACCTAAATAATGGAAGTGGTGTAATTGGAATGTAACTTTTGCATTGGATTTCCCATTTTCCTCTGGGATGTGCAATAGTGAAGAGTGAAGCAAAGGCAGCGTATAATTTATCCCCTCCAGAGATACCTGTTGCGTGAGTCCTTCTGCAGCTGTAAATCCCACTGACTGGGATTTAGTCATCAGCTCTCGGTATACTAGCTCGAGGAACACAAATAGCTTTTCGCAGAGAGTCTGATCTTATTAGTGGTGATCAGGGTTGTGAACAATTCAGTACTCAAAGATGGCATCCCGTCAATATCGGAAGACACATCAAGGCAGCATGGTGGCTATCGGTTAGCGCTGTAGCATCACAGCAAGAAGGTTCAAATCCTGATGGAGTTTGCATGTTTGTTCTGTGCCAGTGTGGGTTTGCTCTGATTTCACCCACAGTCCGAAAACATGAAGGTTAAGTGAATTGGAGAGCTAAAAAACTTTCTGTGTGTGAGAGCCCTGTGATGGACTGGCCATCTGTTCAGGGTGCTTTCCCCTGACTCTGGCCTATGAAACTGGGATAGGCTCTAGCCCGACGACCTTACAAGGTTGTATGTATCAATGAATCTATTACAGAGTGCACTTTTTAACATAGTTGTGAAAGTGTACCCTTTTTCAGTGATGTTTTATGTTATTTTTTTACAATTAAGCACATTTTTTTCATAAGGTAAGAGCAAAACATTAGTTAAACCTTGACAAGTTGATCAAAATCCCAACGTGAAGGGGTTAATCTGCATTCATCTGCATTAATAACAGACTAACCATATGCTATCCTACTTATTATGTGGCTACATATAATAAAAATAAAACTACATACATGGACATTGTTTATTATTATTTAGTAGGAAAAAAAGAGAGGAAATTGGTTGCATGGGAAAATAACAGTAGTTCTTGCACTGCTTTAGTAAGCTCAGAAGTTGATCACTATTCCCAGAGGCAAAGAAATCACATAAAAGCACCAACACGTACTGGAACATCTCTGTGCTCTACAGCTAAGCCTGCACTGCAGTCACTTGTCTGAGCTTGTGAATTATGCTAACCTGGTTTCTGGTGGTCTTCAGGCACTTATCAACTGCTAGACTAACAAATCACATCTGTTCTTCCAACAGATGCTTGTTCCAATTGTCATATTGTGCCAGACTACTGACATGTTCCTTAAGCCTCCATTACCAACATTTCAGAATCCACTAATGAGGTATGGAAAAAGCAGAGAGGAGAGAGCATAAGCAGAAGAGCACCAGCTGTAGTCTCTGAGTCTACGACTAAATCATATCAGGGTTTTTATGCCATATTTCAATTCAATTCAAATTTATTTAAACTATATTTAACTATTTTGACAATGTGACTCATTAAAAAGACACTATACATAGAATAACGCCTTAAAATCCACATGCAAAGATTTAATATTTGTGTCTTGTGTAGTATATTTGTGTTTGGTGAAGAATTTTTCCGGCACCACGGGAAGCGCCTCAGAATTTCGTTGTAGCCTACAGGAGTATAATGACAATTAAAGCTTTCGATTTTATTCTATTTCTATGCATAAAAACTCATAGCAGATATTATAGCAAGGGAAAACTCCCTAAGATGTTTAGGTAAGATCCATACGAAACCTTGGTGGGAACCAAGACTCAGCTGGGGAGTCCATCTCCTCAGGCTAGCACGTTTAAATGAACAAGTTTGTAGGTGATCTTTATGAAGCTTTATTTAGCTTTGTTTTGAGAATGTTCCTTTTGGATAGAATTCATATAAAGGCCCTTAGTCCAGTGTCATACAGCATTAACTTCAACTTGAGATGCTGAAAGAGTCCAAACACGGCTAGTTTATAAGTTTTAGCATTAGCGTTAGCAAGTTAGCATTTTCATTGAAAACCTACATCAAATATTACATATTGGTCATTTTGAATATAAAATGAAGAATATTTTCATATGACGCTATTTTCAAAGATCCTTATTTGTGTACTGGGTGTAATAGAATATGTTAGCATGCTTTAAAGTTACAAAAAACACATGATTTTTCACATCCTGTACATTATTGTAGCTCGTCTAGTCTGCCTAGTCTTTCTAAAAAGCGCTGATTTAAACAAAGCCCTTCCGATACGCACAGTGTGCTGATTGTCCAGCTGACCCTCAAGCGTGTGTCGGAAATGCAATGCTCCTTACCTTAATCGAGAGCTTCAGCTTCCAAAGCAATTATTGATCTCATCAGTTTTACTAATACAGTTTAAGCCCGAGTTGGATTCTGAAAATGCAGATGACGGATCTTTTTTATCGCAACCAACTTTGCAAGCACGACTTCAGTTGTTAGCACTGCTTGAGCAGCTAGTTTGAAACGGAGAACGTAGCGCATCTATGTTTGTCATCTTTTCAACTTAAGTTATAAGTGGAGAAATGAGGATACTATGTTTGTAAACATAAATCCATCCCTGCACTTTTGATTATAAGAACGACAAAGAATATGCATTACTCCACACTGGACAAAACTACACATTTGAACAGTCAATAGCAAATACTTTAACAAATGATAAAACATACTTACAGGCTCTGATTCAGAAGCGCCAGATTGTCCTAGCAATTGCCCCATTTTTTACAAATAGCCTTTGTGCACAGCTGGCCTTGTACTCTCCAGGTTCAGGAAACTGTCCGTAAAATGTGCTGCACACACACAAACATTTGGGTTGTACTGTTCTGGAACAGTGTTGTAAATAAATCTTGACCACCGATTCCTAATTGCGTCCACTTTCGGAAGGCCAAATAAAGTACTGTTTTTGCTTCCACATAGAAACACACAGCGTCTCCACAACATGGCGGTGACAACGCTACTATGATAAGTATCCCCTTCCAAATCTTTCACGTTTCCATTTATTTCTGATAACTATTTAAATTATTATATTTTATACTACTTTCATTGGTTCTATTGATATCGACAAAACTAGGGAAACATAATATCTAGATTTCCAAGTATCGTATTAATCCATATCTGTGGACTATCATCAAAACATAAAACCTCATTCACAGTGATATCAGGTCTAAATTTGTTCAGTAATTTATTTATTTTTGGCTAAAGAGTACAATGGATTATGTGGACGTTTCCATTAATGGAAGCAGAATGTAGCGCAGCTCATTCCATTTTTAACACTACATAGTGAAATGTGCCAGACTCAGAGGACACCCTCTATCCCACATTGTAATTATTCTCACCACACCTTAATTGCCCAGGGCACCATAGTATTCAGGTCAAGGAGAACTGATCTCTCACTTCATAGGTCTCCAACAACGAACAAAACAGACTTGTGGCCAGAAACAGCCAGATCTTCAAAGTGCTGACCTTAATGGATGTCCAGACATCAGCCCGGTATGCCAACCTCAGCATGTCCCATGACAGGACAGCAAGACAAGTAACTCTTTCCTATTACAACTGAGATTTGGATTCAAACTCTGCAAACTCATGGTTGAGAAGTGATACACATACCATAGAGTAAAGGCTGACCCACACAAAAATATATGTAAAATCTTATCAGATATGCCGATCAAACATGATGATAAAAGTTTATAGTTTTGTTCCTATAGTGTGTGGAGTGCCACAAAGTGACAAAGACAGCACACAGCACACTAACAGACTCAAACAACCAGAGACCCAAATGTGAACATGGAAAATCTTGTAAAATCTTGCATGGTCAAATGTGACTTTAGAATAAACAAACATGACGGACGAAATGGATAATAGTGTTTGGACTACTTTTTACTGGGTGAGTCTCAATTAGCTCCCAAACTCCTAAGCTCTTGAATCAGTATATCGTGTTCACAAATTCGGCCACTGGTAAGGGCAGTAAAGGATGCTGGCTCACTACACATTAGGACACTGATGACTCTATTTCTGGCGATATGACAACATCCACATTGTACAACAGCACTACTGCTATGAACAATAGCAGAACTGATATCTTTCTGACATTCCTTGTAATGCTGTTTAAAATACATTATGACAAATACTTTGCTTAAACAACATGTGCAACATTTCAGCCGTAAATAAATTTTAAATGTTAGTAAGATTATACTCATTACCTGTTAAGCAATGTATGTTTATGCTGAAATTTAATTAGATAATGTTTTGTATTTTTAAAAACATCTATAGATTGTCGTTATGTGTAGTGAGTTGTAGTGAATATGATTTATGTTTAGCTCTTCAGAACTTCCGTTAAGGGAACATAGTGAGTATTGATGCTCCCTGGTTTTCACAGTGCATTATGGGACTTTTTTAGGGAGCAAACGTTTCATTTACATTTACAGTAATCCCTCGCCACTTCGCGGTTCAAGTTTCACGGCCTCAAAAATCTAAATTCAAAAATACCGCCATATCGGCAGCCGTATTGCGGAAAGCAGCGTTGTTTTATCGTGATGCGAGAGAGAAACGGTTTCTCTGAAATAGGGAGCTGATTGAGACGCACCCACAAAAGAAGTGTTATGCTTAAGGTGAAGTACCGTAGTTATGTTTCCGTCAGCTAACTTTCTGATTGGGTATCGTTTTGTTCAACGTAATAATCTACTGAGTATGTGCATGTTTGTCCTTGTTGTTCCACCCACACAATAGGATTTCTGATTGTAAATATTCAAGATGTTGGATCTGAATTTTATGATTTTATGATCTGAAATCAGTGCTGCCCCAACGTTCAACCAATCCTAAGAACTGTGAAATCTGATAAAATAATTTGTAGAATCATCAAGATAATCGACCGTTACCTAGAATTTGGACCAAAATCGAGCAGATTACCTTGTAGTGTGCCTTAAGTGTTCATTTGAACTCTTTCGCTGCCATTGATGGAATTTTCTGGCTTTCTGTGTTTTCACTGTTATACAGTAGGGGATGCTATTATTATCTTCAGATAGAGTACAGAATCTCTGGATCAAAAAAGGCCAAAAAGTATTAGAAACAAGCGATAAAAGCATTACTCAAGCATGTTTTCTGCACGGTTTCTTCCCCCCAAATGCTGTTTTTTCATGAAACTTACCCAGATTCATATGTTGATAAAATGCATGATTGCATGATTATTTTGTTGTTGTTGTTAAGCAGAGAAGAAGAAGAAATGTTATATTTATATAGCGCTTTTCCAGAGCTCAAAGCGCTTCACATAGTAGGGGGGAATCTCCTCAACCACCACCAATGTGCAGCATCCACCTGGATGATGCGACAGCAGCCATATTGCGCCAGAACACTCACCACACACCAGCTTATTGGTGGAGAGGAGACAGAGTGATGAAGCCAATTATAGTATGGGGGGGATTAGGAGGACATGATGGACCAAGGCCAATGGGCAAATTTGGGATCTTTTATGACCCCAGAGAGTCAGGACCTCGGTTTAACGTCTCATCTGAAAGACGGTGCCCCCTGCTGGCCTCCTAACACCACTTCCAGCAGCAACCTAGATTTTCAGGAGGTCACCCATCCAGGTACTAAACAGGCTCAACCCTGCTTAGCTTCAGTGGGCAACCAGTCTTAGGCTACAGGGTGATCTGGCTGCTGGAGGCACTGTTCTATCTTTTGATATATTGCAAGTTCAGATATTCATACAACAAAATATTCTGGGGACCATGAAAATTGTGTGAATAAAAAAAAAAAACTCTAGTGTTGACTGGCATCTTTTAAATAACAAATAAAATAAAATAAAAATGTTAAACTCTGGCAGAGAAAGAGTTAATTAAGGTGTATCACGCAAGATAGTTATTTAAATCCAATATGGATGAAATTGAACATTAATTTTCGATTAATAAATATACAAAGTGGTTTACACGGGTATAAAGTCTGGCTATGACAAATTTGCAATACACAAATCTATGTTAAAGCTATATAAGGGGTTCACACTACTGCTACGACATTCCCAAATAAGGATGAACTATTCCACCTGTTGTTTAGTGGGAGGGCTTGGGAAATTGTGTTAAGGGTGGGGAGAACGGAAAACAGAAATTTCTCAAAAAGTATGTTATTTGAGACATTATGGAGCCCACTATCCCATTTCCTGTCGTGATGAGGCCAAGACTAAAAATACACATCCCCTTTCGTCAGAACGCAAATTGCCCCCTCAGCACGAATTTCTCCTCCAACCGCTATCATGTAGCACAGCACACAGTCTCAGAGCAGGAAGAGAACCCCCACAATCCCCATGCCTGGGATCAAATATGCCATATGGTTGGCTTACTTTGATCCTATAATAGGTTGTCTCTGTGTAAACTGTGTTGACCTTAGTCCACTATCATATCTTGACATGACTCAACAACCGTGGGGAGTCTGAAGACTAATTGTGTGCACTGACCTTCAATGGTTGCTCTCATTTTGTACATTAGAATCCGTAAATCTTTTGAGGGTACTAGTATGTCAAAGTGATAAGAGTCCTTATGATTAGACCAATCCTGCTCCTTGAGGGCCAACGTCCAGTAGAGTTAAGCTCTTAACCTTAATTAAACACACCTCAATCAGGTAACCAATCTCTTTAGGAGTGCAAGCATAACAGTATTCCACTCACATGTATTTTTAAAAGTGCACTTTCTCTTTGGCTTTGCTGGCTGTCATTCATCTTCCTAAATTACTAATGCAACATTGGGCTTGCAATCTTCGACGGAGTGGATTGTGGAGTGGATGCTGTATCAGATAAAAATAAAAGTAACAAACAACATCTGAAATACCATTTTTGCCAATAAATTTAGCAAATTTTTATTTTCTGTCGAATGATCTACTTTGCTTACCTTTTCTCACTTTGTACAAAGAACTTGTGCTTCTCAAACAAGCCCTTTGCTACTGACTTTATATTTGCTTTTCCTCTGCTTATCTTTGTCTGCAGCAAAGTCATCCCTAAATACCAAGTGCAACTCTCATCAAGTTCAAGAGGTCCTCTTAACTCCCCAGTGTCAATGAAAGGTCGTCCAAGATATGACAGCAAAAGGAACTGACTCACCAGGGCCCAGTGCATGTTGAAAATAAGCCAGCCCATCAGAACAGTGGGAAGATGCACTAAAAGCACCCAAACTCTCTCAACTCCATGTACAGAAGCACTGTCGGTCAGCATGGCCTCATAGAAAAGGAGACACAAGCACTTGAGACAACTTCACATTCTGGGTGGTTTAATATCTCAATGTTGCAAATATAGAAGCTACTATAGTTGAAGGGCACTCGTGCATTTTGAGCAATAGCCAGACTTTATATTGCTACCAAGTTTCTCTGCAGCCAGCGAACATTAAAAACAGCATGACACTGATTGCATTTACTCACAGATAAAGGCAAACCAAGAAGCACTTGCACACACGACACACATCCTACCCCACACACTCTCCTAATAGTACAACATCGCGGTTCTGAGAGAGCTTCTTAGAATCAACCACAACGCGGCTGCTGAGAGTAATTGGTCTGCCTTTCTGCAGTCTAATGGAAGGCGGAGAGCAAGGCTGGATCTGGATATACCATGGAAAAAGGAAGCAAGAACTTCTCAGTGGGGTGTAAAAGCCACATCCTCCCTTGAAAAGGTTCTCAAACTCACAATCACATCCCACAGCGCAGCCACAATTGAGCTGAGTGGAACGCAGTGGTCAGGTAAAACGCACACGCAGGGCTTGGTTACTCACAGTGTTCAAATGAGCGGCACAGCACTGACTCATTGTACAGAAAAAAGTGAAAATCTAATCATTGTAGGCATTTTGGACTGTAGCAGGACTATGATTGCATTCAACATAATGGTACTTCATGCAATTTGATATCCATATTTATATCTTGATGATCTTAATTAAAAAGGGCACTTTAATGCATTCTAACAACAACCATGAATGTCATCTTTATCTCAGATTAAGTGCCATGACTAATATTATCACTAATGTCCATTAACTCACAGCTAGTAATGTGGATGTTTTTTTATGAACCAGTGTTTCCACCATAACGCGTGCTATAAAGTTACATTTTATGTGCAGCAAACCACAGCTTCTCTATAATGAGTGCATATACCATCACTTATTGTTGAAAATGAAAATTCAGTGGATAATGTCCACATTCAATTCAGCCTTTCAACCAATGCCAAAGAGGATCACATGCTTTGAGTGACTAAAGAAAACAGTACAGTGAGAACTAAGGAGACAGCTAATTAGACCATTACAATTTCTAAGAGAAACCAGACAGATTCTGGCTTCACGAAAGCAATGCATTATGTGTCTCAAGCACTTTAATTTAAATGGTGCCGTTTAATGGCAAACAAAAAACTACAGAGCACTTGAGTCACCGTCATCTATTTTCTCTAGCACATAAGAAAGCATTTTCTTCTTTCATCCAAAAACCTAAATTATGTTTATTATTTTACTCACTGTTCCAAAACCGTATGGTTTTATTTGTTTCTATGGAACACAAAAAGAGAAATATTATGTTCAATATAATTTAGACTGAAATTCTTAAAACTCAGAATTTAGAATCCCCCCCCCCCCCCCCCCCCCCCAGCCACATCTACTTATAAGAAAATACACAAACATTAATCTCACACGCTTACAAGCACATCCTACAGACAAAAAAATCACTGACCCCACCCTGACCCGATGTCATAACCCATCGATCGATCAACGTGCGTCTTTTGAATAAAGATTCAGCGGGACCAGCAGTCTGATTACAAATAGACTGTTACAGATGAGCCCGCCTTTCCCACTCTTATCTTCTTACATAACCGTAGCCTTCACCAACATCAATGGAATGGAGAAGATTCATTCATATGCAAGTGTCACTCAGATTAATAAAAGGAACAAAATCACAAACACAAGTTGAGTTTTTGAAAGTAAAATTTCAGACACCTTAGGTATTGTGTGAGTTATCTTTATGTGCATATTAACAGGTTATTAAAATTAATGCAATCACCCAAATATGTCCCAATGATGACCATGCATCTATTTTCATTCATCTCTATAAGCAATAACTAGTAGTAGGGGTTGCATGATAGCTATTAGTAGGCAATAGTCTATGTTTTGTTGTTTATTTTTTGACATCTTTAATCGAATAGATTAAATAATTAACTGGTCATTTTAAAGGCTTCATAAAAAATGCGTCATAAAATATACACACTCACTTGTGCAGTATAAACGTAAATATGTCACTTTTTTAATTGCACTACGTCTATATGCAGGTACAGTATGCTACTATTCATAATACTTCAATTTACATTGTAGATAGTTGCTTCAAAATAATTTTGCACCACTTCCAGAGCGGGCTTATGACTTATCCCAGCCCTGTGTTGCCCTGCGCGGATTCATGTCCCGCTTGATCGAGCTCTTCAGACGCCCGTCGGTTTGAACAATAGCATCGCCTAACTGTCCGAACAGAATGACTGGAAGCGCGCACATCCGTCGAGCACGACCCCTGACCCATCGAAACATTCCTTACATCCGTCATAATCACAAAACTATCAATTCATTCATAAAGTACTGTTCATCCGACATGGAGGCTGCACAATGACCCAAATCCTGTGTTGAGAACTATTAATCACTGGATCAAAAATAATACGTTATTTTACAATCCCCTTATTTTAGGTATATTTGTTCTGTCGCTTTTTTAAACTAGGCTTTATTTGGGATCGGTTCCCATACCTCAAGAGTGCTGGTTATTTCACGCGTGCTTATGATGGGATGCTATTTGACAACACAGACTCGCTTCAAGAGGAGAGCCAACGTTCCGTCATTAAGAATTAAAAAATATTAATATTTTACAGTAAGTACGCAGGACGCCTTTATTGGCCGTCTTACCGTGTCCAAAAAACGCGAAGTTTCCCTCGATGTGTTGATATGTTATGGAAGGAGAGCAGGATAAGCAGCGCGAGCGCCTTCTCTTACGGTCCAGCGATACTGTCTACTGCTGCCGCGCGCTGCACACCATGTTACCGGAGGAACACGAGCCGCGGCGCTGCTCTGCTGGAGGAGGAGGCTGTGCGTCTACGGAACTGCACCGGACGAGCGGATTTAAAGCAAGGGAGGGTGTTGGTAGGATTACGTGGTGCCGCTTTAATAAGATGTCACCATACGCCGAATGGGACCGCTGCTACTGTGCCTGGGTGCATTTGGAGGGGTTCAGCAACACCTTCTGGGAAAGAAAACAAAAAACAAAACAAGCTCCTTTGGGAGTCATGAATGATAGATCACTGTAAACATTCGGCAGTTGCAATAACCTAGTAGTTAGTAGTAGTTAATAACCTAGCATTATAGATTTTGAACAGACAGATAGATAGATAGATAGATAGATAGATAGATAGATAGATAGATAGATAGATAGATAGATAGATAGATAGATAGATAGATAGATAGATAGATAGATAGATAGATAGATAGAATTTTGAATGTTAAACAGACGGATAGATAGATAGATAGATAGATAGATAGATAGATAGATAGATAGATAGATAGATAGATATATAGATAGATAGATAGATAGATAGATAGATAGATAGATAGATAGATAGATAGATAGATAGATAGATAGATAGATAGATAGATAGATAGATAGATAGATAGGTAGATATAATTTTGAATGCTAAACAGACGGATAGATAGATAGATAGATAGATAGATAGATAGATAGATAGATAGATAGATAGATAGATAGATAGATAGATAGATAGAAAGAATTTAGAATGTTAAACAGACGGATAGATAGATAGATAGATAGATAGATAGATAGATAGATAGATAGATAGATAGATAGATAGATAGATAGATAGATAGATAGATAGATAGATAGATAGATAGATAGATAGATAGATAGATTTCCTGTAGCTCAAACGGTAGAGAATGATGCTTGCGACGTGAAGCTCATGGGTTCGATTCCCAGGGAAAACAAGAACTGATTAGAATGTGAATGTGTTCAGAATGTGAATGTGTTCCTTGAATTTGATGTAAGTCTCTTTGGATAAAAGTGTCTGCCAAAACGTAAATGTAGATCAATAGATAGAATTTTGAATGTTGAAGACAAAGAGATGATAGATATCCGGCAAATACAGTTACACAAAACAAACAGGGGCCCCTGTACCACTACAGAAGGGTGACTATGGCAGAGTCCGTTTTATTTTAATCTGTTTGATCTCACTGCATGTGGCCCCTGTGAGTCTAGGGCTCTACATCCCCGATCTGTAATCCTGCCCTGCTATGAGGGGATATCATGACAACTGCTGAGAGGCGGAGAATAACACGGTGACAAGATACGGGGAATCTGAGGCTCTAATGGTGTTAAGTAATTAGACCCTACAGTATGTAGAAAACACATTTTACTTGCACTAAACAAATGACTAGAAATACAATGACCAAGGAGGATCCAAACCATGCGATCTCTTTGGTGTGAGACTAAGTAGCTTTTAAACTTCTTAATGCATGATCTTAAAGACTACCAGCCAAGCAGAGCTTTGACAGAGATCCGGCTAATTAACAGCTTCCCAGCAGGATTTGCCCAAGATGCATGATGACCCACCAGGAAGGCAAACATCAAGACGAAAATCGTGCATTTTTTCTGACATCACGACTTGCAGCTACTTTCGGCATTTTGTGGTAACGTGTTAAAGGAATGGTTCACCCAAAAATTATTAATTTACTCAGGCCATCCAAGAAGTAGTTTTTTTAAATTCAATGTAATTGTAAAGAACATATTTTGCTGAAACTGTGGTCCTCTATGATTCAAGTCAATAGCATAGCTACCATAACTTTGAAAGTCCAAAAAACATACACAGGCAATACTAAATTAATACCTGTGGCTCCTGACGATACATTGAGGTCTTATGAAGCAGAACAATCAGTTTTTACAAGAAACTAGATATCATTTATAGCATTAACATCTATAATCCAAAGCCTCTGCAAACTGTCATGAGCTCATTCATGACAGTCTGGAGCTCAAGCATTCTGTCGCATAATGACATATGCAGGGGGGCGACCTCACACGTGAGCCCTGACCCTAACCTCAACCCTGTTAGTTAATATATCCTCAAATAGATTTTACTCTTCACATTCAAAAGCTGTTTTTAATAGTTTACATTCCTTTTCTAACCTATTAAAATTTCAATGTCCACTGAAATGCATAGGAGATAAAATGGCCAACTCTGTGAAATGGTTTTCTTGCATCTCAACCAGTAAAGCATAACACAGTAATAACAAACCCTTGATGGGTTTGATCCCCAGGGAATGTATAAACCAATAAAATCTATATCTTGAATCCATTATACATAATTTTAAAAAGCATCTGCCAATTGTTTAAATAGTGCTGGATAAAATTATAGATTTTCTGGGGGGGTTTCATTTAAAACATCCCAATATCAATTTCTAAAAGGCCAAGATCAAGATTAGATATGAATTTCTTTCATATGTAAGCAACATTTATAGCTGAATTTTAACAATAGACATTCTAGTTCTAACAAATTACAATATAAATGGCCACTGAAATGAATAGGAGATAGAATACTCTGCTTTAAAAATCAAACCACTGGTCATTACGAAGTCTAATCCATAGAAGCATGACTGAAGAGGTTCATGGAAGACTGGGCAAAGAACTTGAAATGACATTAATCAAATCCTGGGAGAATAGATCCTGAGGATGATCATGTTATGATCTATGAGAAAGAGTATGTGTGTGTGTGTTTTGTGTTGAGAGGCTGTGTTACTGGTAGATGGAGATGGCTGGTGTGGAGTCTAAAGCCATCTCCCAGGCCAAAGCTCTGACTCAGCTGATGTTGATTGCATTAGTGTTGCTGTATCTTCAGTTCCCTCCTCCCTCCCTCCTCTCTTTCTCTTTATGCGAATTAGACACTGATGTGACTGAATTTCTCCACTGCTCCTCATCCGATTCCACCTCTTGGTTTGTTAGCTGTGGCAAGTATTATTCTTAGCCAAGCTCCAGAGTTGCATTTTCTCACTTTTGAGTTTATGTATATTTACAAGTTTGCATTGTCCTAAGGGCTTGTTTTTTTTAGTTGTAGCTTTGAAATACACTGGACTTAAAAGTACACTGAAATACAAGTCCCAGAGAATATCACAACAGTCTAGCCACAAAGAAGAAAGCAACCAAGAGTCATTAGGCCTAGACTAAACCTGCAGATTATTTCACATGTTCTGCCCTGATTTTAAAGAAAACATCTGTGCAACTCTGTGAAATTGATTTAAACATGCTGAAATGTTGTCATGTATCCCAAACACTAAAGCACGACAGCAATAGCATGGTTCAATGTGTTCAATTCTCAGAGAATGTTATAAACCACCATGTTGGGGGAAAAACACACAGCTAAAACCAGTTTAGGCTGGTTGGATGGTCTTTGTTGGCTTTAAACTGAAAGTAGCTGGTCTAAGCTGGTCTCTCAGGCTGGTCTAGCTGGTCAAGCTGGTGTTTCCTTGATTTTAGCTGGTCTGCGAGTTTGACCAGCTAAGACCAGCCTCATCAGCTAAACAAAGTGTGCAAAACCCGTCTAAAACCAGCCTGGGAGACCAGCTTTAACCAGCCAACCTGTTTAGGCTGGTATTAGCTGGGGGCATTTTCAGCAGGAAATAAAATCTATACTGAGTCCAGTGTACACCAGTTTAAAAAGCATCTGTCAATGGTTTAAATAGTGCTGTATAAATCTTAATTTTCTTGGTTCTTTATTTAAACAATCCCAACATCAATTTCTAACATATCAAGATTACATATATATGTATTTCTTATGTAAGCAAACTGGACATTGTAACCATCATAAGCTTCCCTGTAGCTCAATCAGTAGAGAATTGCTGCTCACAATGCCAAGGTCATGGGTTTGATCCCAGGGAAAGCAAGAACTGATTAAACGTGTTCCTTGAATGCAATATAAGTCGATTTGGATTTGGATAAAAATGCATAAATGTAACCCAAAATGAATCTGAAACAAATCAGGAATCAGAAGTTTTCAATTTAGAACACATTAATAAATGAAAATACAAAATGCAGAGCATGTTATGAATAACTGGAGGTTAAATTTTATGGGCACAGATTCAGTCATTAATAAGAACACAAGAGTAAGTTCTCAGCATGTTTTCTCAACATAAAAATTAGCAAGCCTCCAGCGAGAAAGCCCTCTGCTTTGGATTATAATTCCCTCTCTGATAGCTCTCAGTTCTGCAAGGTAAAACGCACAATCAAAAGGAAACTGTGTGCAGGGTTGCTGGTGTTACATTTCTGCCTGACTCAGAGACCTGTAAAGCAGACAGCACTTTCCCCTGGCCACTGTCTCGCTCAGTGACAGCTAATCCTTACGCTGTTCATGTCACCTCTGCTCAGTTAGGGGATTATCAGGTTGAGCTATTTCTGGTGAAACAGGACGAGCTGCCCCATAATCTTAGTAAAAGCTTGACCATCCACAACACTGTGGTCACCGAAGACAAGCCCACAGGTCTTAACTCGCTGCCTCTTAAGCACAAGGTGATGATTGATTTAATGTGCTTTTCACAGCCTCAATGCTTTGACTAGGTGCAAGAGCACCTTTCACTTCTGAATAGAGCGGACGTACTTGTATAAACCAAAGAGCGCAAAGGATTATGAATGGATGCATAAACCGCTGAATAAAACTAGTGAATGAATAAAAAGAGCTTCTCAAAGCTCTCGCTTTACTCGTGCGTTTGGCTTTATCTCAGCGCGTTATGTGTTTGAAGAACAATATTAAACGGATGTATTCTCCAAACAGACTGAAAAGTTAAATTAAACAAGAATTACAGGTCAAGTATGGTAAGCTACTGGTGTTCATACAATTGTGTTCTTTGTGATTCACAATCACTGACCTTAGTAGATGCTTTTTAGTTTCATAAAGTCATGTCTTCAGTCAAAGCCACCTATGACCCATGTGGTCTAACCAAAGGTTTAGGCTAAATGAATGCTGGGCAGAGTGGAGGAAAGTGTTCTCCGTGATGTGGAAGTCATTTAGACTCAGCAGCCGTCCTATATAAAGGATATTACTGTAATTACGATATTGGCAGTGCTGGGTAATGTCCAGAGGAGAACATCTCTTTCAACAGGGCAGGGCAGAGGGATGTACCTCAGTGCATGGAGGCACATTAGTGAGAGTGCTCACGAAAGCAGATTAATAAACCTCGATTTGGACCTCACACCCTTTCTCTGAAATAATAGAGATAATAAGGGAAGGGCTTGGTTCTTATTCAGAAAAAAACAACAACTGGTAACAGGCATTTTTCCACTGAGATGTGAATGGATCACTGTACTAAAAGAGTTTAAACTTGCAGGTCGACCAGTGTAGATCAAAAATTCTCAACCAGGGAGCCAGGGCCCAACAGAAAGCCTCAAGATTACTTAACACAATGTCACGAAAACGCGGGTGTGTGATGCAGGTCAATTAGCAAGAGGTTCTCAACAAAAACAGGCTTTAATAGAAAACGACAAACCAAAAACTTGGTATAAACAAAAACAGCACTCTATGGTGCAAACCTGAAAATACTTAGCAAGAGGCAAGACACGAGACAACATCCACACACCATGAGGTAACGTCATCGAAACGTCAAAGACTGACAAAGACAAGGGAACACAGGAGGGTATATATTGACGAACACGGGATTGGAACAGCTGACAAGACTTGGGTAATGATTAGACGCAGACATGAGCGTGCAGAACCTGAAAGATACATAAAGGAATTCGGATGTTTCAGACGAGACAGGACAAGACTGTGACACACAAATAAGTCAAAACAAGCTAAAAATCAAGATTTTTTTATTTATTTAATAATCACCCCTACGATCAGGATCCCCCACTCACTTTAAAGAACCAGGATTCCTATTGTACTGAAAAACTGGATAAATGCATTAGCCTAATTTTAAAAGTTTGATTTCTAGACCTGGAAAAACAATGTAAATTAATTGAAGGGTTGGTTTTTTGTTATTTTGGTTGAAGCTCTTCTCATCCTAATAGCAATAAATAATAATAAAATTGGTCTAATTATATAATGTAAAATGTTTGTCCAATCATTGCATTCAGTCCAAATGCATTAATACAATCTCCTACCTGCTCTTCAGCATATGTAATTCCATACATTCGCGCACCCTGGCCTGTTTTCAAAAAAAATTTGAGACGGCAATCCACGGTATTCTACTCAGAACCGTTCAGTAAGAATACCATGCAGTAAGAGCTCTGTAAGTTGTTTACAATCATTATTAATGTAATGTTATGTGCTTTGAGACATGAAGTAGTGTCTTATAACATAGTCTCTTATGACGCTTTGCTGAATCTGCTCTGGCTGTACTTCACCTTCATATATTTTGGAGGAGGCTTGGCTTTAGAGAGCGCTCTGAAGGGAGGGTGGGAGCTAGCTTGCTATTGCTAATTGCTCTGAAATTACCTAGCATACTTTTACATTTACATTTTACATTTGCTTGAAACTTTTATCCAAAGCGACTTGCATTGCATTCAAGATACACATTGATATTTTAATCAGGCTTTTCCTGGGAATCAAAACCATGACCTTGACATTGTAAGCGCCACACTTTACTGTTTGAGCTACAGGAAAGCTTTAACCTTTAACCTTTTCACTCGTAATGACTCCAATGAGTTGCCGTATGTACTGAATCAAACACAAACGTAGAACTGTGATTTATTGACTGATTGTTCATATGACAAAGTGTAAGTAAAAATTAACATTATGGGTTTTGTCGGAAGGATTTCATAAAAAATAATAAATAACTTAACACATTGCTTGTCGAGGACTGTTGTTTAATGCACTCATTAACGCATCTTACAACATTTACTATCAACTAAATTAAGCATCAACAGATAAAAAACAGAGTTTGATAATGGATGATGCATTAACATAATGAGTCGTAATAATGTGTTTTGAATTAACATAATGAGTAATGAATAATGTATTATCTGTAATTTGGTGCAACAGAACGTTCATCACAAAAAAAGATGAGATATCTAACAAATCTACCGCAGTCATAATATGTTGAAAGCTACATCATTCGTTTTTCAGTCAGGGAATTTTACATATGGCAGGTTTACAATTCAACACGTGTTCCTCAACAAGGACAATCTGCATGCTTGACTTCGGGATCGATATTGAGTACCTGGTGATTCTGTTCCCTCAGTACACAGATGGGGCGATGACATTGGTGCATATTAATGGGTCAGCAGTGACCCAGAAGAAAAAGGATGGTCAATTTCCATTGCAATGTCAACAGAAAAGGTGTCCATTCTATCCATTTATCATTATCCTACAAACAAAAGCGGCCAAATGTTATCAGTTACATTCAGCTGTATGTGAGAATTAATTTAGAGGGTAAGTGGCACTTGCGGTCAGAATGTTTGAATTATTAAAGTGTTTGTCAATGTCACTACCGCTATTAGCAGCGGATTGCCTTAAAGGACAAACATTGATGTAAGGTTGTGGGAAAACCCTTGGTCACGAAATATTCCACTATGCCAAGCCAAGAAACACTGAACATCTGCAATGCAGCCCTGGCTCTCATACCAGAGTGAGCCTAAAATCTTGTATAACAGCAGCTGAACAGCAAGAGACTGAAAAATGAAAAAAAGAAAACAAAAGTTAAATTAATAATGATGGTGGAGCCCACCAGCAGCAGGAGAGTTGCTGCAATATTGATGAGATCTGAACAGGAACAGTCTGAATTCTATGCTAGTCTGTGTGGAGGCTTAGAAGCGTTCTGAAAAGCTTGTTATCGGTATGACGTATAATGTTACCTGCTTATTAAGCTATATAAGAATTCTTTTTGACAAGACCAGGGCATTTAAATTCAAAAATCAGCTTTCAAACTTCACAACTTTAGATCTTCACAACACAAGAAAAAAAAAATAGGACAATATTTTTCCTTGGTTTTGACGTCAAAGAGATTCTATATAATAATAATCTATGAATAAATTTGCTAGAATGCAGAAAGATATTTATATGCTGGAGTTAAATCACAGTAATTATCTTATTACAGGTTACAAGTGGCATTTACGACCATTTCATTTTCTCACCGTTATATATTATCAGGTGATTAGGCATAGTAATTGGTGTAATATTGCATATGTATACTCAGGGGCAAATCTAAGATTTTAATATAAGAGGGTTCAATCCCTGAATATTGAATTAAATTTCTAATCATTTTAAGTAACCAGCTAATATTTAATAGTCATTAAGAATATAGACAAACGTGCTGGTGTGCGATGCGGAGGGACGAGGAGACGTGGGATCCAACTGAAAATACTTTATTAAGAAACAAAAGCAAAACGGCACTTTTTGCAATAGAGGAGGAACACATGTTCCTCTGAATGACCAGGGAACACGGGAGACATCCACATATGGAAAAACTTTCAACATAACGTCATGATAAACCAGAACGGACAACAAAGACAATTGACCAGGTTTTATTGAGACAAAAGACAGAATCAACAAATGACCAGGACAAGCGAAATGCAAGAGGGTTAAATACACAAGGGAGTGACGAACACCTGGGAAGACTAACGATGACAGTGATTGTGAGACAGGTGCAAGGAGAGCACGAGAGGATACACAGAAGGGACCCGGAAGTGAAACAACACATGACACACCAGACAGGAAGTGATAAATGACACGATACACAGGAAGTGACAATAGACCTCACCGACAGGAAGTATAACATTGACCTCACAGGAAGTGCACAGATGACACAACAAACAGTAAAAAAAAACTGTATATTCCTGTAATTGCAAATAAAATCAAATAAATGTAATTATCAAATAAAATAAAATTTTAATGTTTTTTCAACGTGTAATGTTTTAAACACGTATTTTTTAATTCCACATTTGGAATTGAGGATTCGAGGATTTGTGTCCTGGTGGAAAACAAACATTTTTAACATTAAAATGACATGAAATCACCATTAAAACCAGCGGATGGACCACACTTTTTTTGGATTTATTATAAAACACATATTAGAACAAATTTGAGAAATTGTATTGCACTGAAGTATAGCAAGTATAGGAAATGTATAAAAGTATGGGAAAAATGATGAAAGCAATTTCATATAAATAAATGTTGTTGTTCGTCCATCAGTTTCGATGAGGACCTTGACAGATTGTTACTATATAAATACATAAATAAATAAATTTTTGCAAAGCATATAGTCCATAAAATACTGAATTATTCATGCAGTGTAGCTGGATGAAAGTGTTGAAGTTCAGGAATAAATACAAAACTTGCTACTGCTAATACAGAGACATTGATGAAGGTTTATTAAGATGAATGATGGTTTCAAAAAGCTGTTTTCCCTGATTTACTCTCTTGCTGCTCTCCCGAGTGTTTTACACAGACCAAGAATGTTCCTCATAAAGTGTATTCCTCAGCTATTATCGTTCAAGTAAACAGTAGTCGTTTTGATCAAATGGGTGTAATGTTTCTCACAGGAGCAAAAAAAGGCCACTTGTAACAAATATTATTAATGCTAATGAATAACATTTTGACCTAGTAGTTTGTTTCCTCTGTTCGCTCCCACAAATACACCCATCAGTGCAAATCCCTGATCAACAACGGTCACACACATACCTCCATGAACCTTCACTGCAGGTACAGAAGACAAGTAAAAATGAATCAGGTTTACTGGAGCAAAGAAGCCAAGTCTTTTGTGCTTAAAAGAGCAGAACACAGAAAACTATGCAGAGTGCTAACTTCATGATCATATCTGTTTAATCGATTCAATCAGTGCTTCAGTGTTGGTGCACAATCAACAAATTGGTCACAGGTCTGTGTCAATTAAATACAATCATTAAAATAGATATAGAACTATATGAAATTATAACAAACCATATTCCTGTAACTGTGAATTACACTAACATCGCATTCATTTTAAGTGATTAAAAGGAAAAACTATGAATTATTGTATACTTTACAATTAAAAAACGGAAATGACACATCACACGTTTATATTGTATTTAAATAGTTTCTTCTTATTTGTTATCAGTAATGTAAATTATTGTTTTGGTTGACGTCAAAATGGACTAGTTTTGGCTGTGTGTCCTCATCCTAGAAAACCACCCACTTCAATACATACTGAATAAAGAAGACAATATAGTAGGGTTTAACATTTTTCACATCTGTTTGTAGCTTGGCATTTTTATGGCTAATCATTTGATAGTTTGTGTGTATTTACAATACAAAAAACACAATTTTAAGAAGAGTTAAATGAAGAGTTGTGACTGAAGTGTTTGCTTTACGCAAGAGATGTGACGTTTTGCATCTTGTGTGCTCATTTTTTTCCAGCTTTCCTCTGAAAGACCTAGAGGATATTCAGACTTCAAATCTGAACCCATCTTGCCATTAATAAGGCTGTAACACTGAGTGGTTGAGAATAAATCTTTTATCAAAAGGCTTTTTTTTAAGAGCATAATTCACTCCTGAACTTGCCTTGCAATGTGAATTATTTTAAATGGAATCCTTAAGGATTTTTATAACTTAAGAGATTCACCTAATAAAATATAAATCCATAATCTGTCAGGCAGATCCATCCATTGGCACTTCAGAAAATCAGAACACGTGTAACCTTGTTTTATGAAGGTATCGCCAACAAATAAATCAGTAATTCCAAGAAGCTCAAAGCTTTCTCTGTTGAACTCTTGATCAAAGTATCTTTCCCACAGAGTCTGAAGTGATTATCAGAGAACATGTGCAGTGACATGCACAGAGCTGCCCTCTTGCTGAGGCTGACGCAAGATGTCACAAACCACTACATGTGACTATTTTCTTGTGATAAACATGTTAAGGTTTCGTTAGAGTTTAAATTATGAATAAATGTTGATTAGAGGGCTCATTATACAGCAGAGAGTATACAGTACACCAGACTAGTCCATTTGTTTATGGAAGTAGCAGTAAATCCTGTTAAAGTGATACTGTAGAGGAGTAATTGGCTTTATGTCTGCAACAAACCGTGCCAAACGGTGACTCTCAGCTGATGCTATACCTCTAGAGAAAATCACAGAGGTGGGTTAATGTGGTCAGATAGGACTCCTCTTGTCTTATGACTCAACATATCCTGAAAGCACCTGAGAGTTCAGATCAATTTTGTGTGGCTATCAGAATGTGTTTCTGTAGTGATCTTTGGACGTTTGCTGGGCAAAAACAGAGTGCATATCTCTTTACACATGCCTATCAGCTGTTCAGTGAATGGAACACTGGCCATCAATTATGCATGGGACGTAATGCACACTTTTGTCTATACTGTCGGTGGCTATTGCTAAAAACTGACAACATCTGACAACGTTATCTTGGGAATTCATTCAAGTACTATTATTTACACTTTTTTTCGCATGTTGTTTCAAACCAGTAGCAATGTCCGTTTCATGAACGAACCATTGCTTTGAGTCATTTTTAAAAATAAGTCAGTGGGTCTAATTCACAAAACCAGTCTGAATGATTTGTTCAAAAATCTTACCGATCATTAACAGTTAAAGGTTCACTGGAGGGGAAGATTATTAGTGAATAACGACTTCATTTTCAGCCTGTTCAATTGTATTTAAATGGCTATTATCATACTTTTCTAGTGTTTAAGCTTTGCATTCACGTTCATAATATGAAAAATGTATCTTCCGCTTCAGCCAATAAAATTCCACACTAATTTATCTACGTAAATGAAAACACTAAAAACTTAAAGCTTCAAGTGAATTTTAGGCATCACAAGTATAATGTACAATGTGAACGTGCATAATTCATTTTTGGATTTCTTAAATAATTTGGGTTTTTAAGAAGATTAGACGACAGCAAAAGTTAATATAAAAATACATATATATACAGTGGAATACGGTTATGTCGACAGCCTCGGAGGTTGCAAAAAAGCATCAAGATATCTGATTATCAAGATAACCAACAGCCAATATGGCAATTTATTTGAAGAAGTGATCGACATGCTATAAAAATGTACATACACTGTATGTACTGTAATGTTTGCTAACAACAAAAGGCATATGTGCATCAACTAACAGCAGTGATTTACCAGTATACAATAAAAAACACCTTTGATTCTCGATGTAAACCTTTAATTATATTCTCCAACATTGCAAACACAATGATCGCTCACAGCATAAACAGTCATAACATATTCGTGAGGTCATCACGATGTACTAGACTGCATACTTTCTTGCGTTCTGCCTGTCTAATGTGCTTTCTCAACAAATTCGGCTTCGTCCCGTCTTTTAACAACCGGGTTCTTCAATCCGCAGAGGCGCTGAGCAGAGCGCACGTCAGAACAAAGTATTAGGCTTAGATAAACACACACACACCTGCTTTTTTCCACTTCAAAAACGTCGACACAATAGAATTGGCGAGTTAACCGTGAGTCGAGATAAGTGAACTCCACTGTATATATATATATATATATATATATATATATATATATATGTTGGTGCGGGATGACGAAAGCACGGAAAGCAGGGTTCAACTGAAAACTCTATTTATTAAATAAAAAAACTTTAAATATTAAATATAAAACAGAACCTAATACAGAGAACTAGGAAACCGTGGAACACTTCCACACACATAGAAACCCGTTCAACAACTGACAAAGACAAAGGAACACATGAGGGCTTTTATAGATAACAGGGAACAGGTGATGAGACTAACAAGGGGAGTGACTGACGAGACAGGTGAAGGAGATTACAATGGGATCACACACACAAACACACGAGTCACGACATGACTGTGACAGGAAACCTGCTGATCACAGTATCTCATTCCCTCTACTAAAAACATTTCTCTGTTTGATGCTGCTTCTGTGAGAAGTCTCCACTGTACAAACATCTCTCAGCCTTTCTTCTTCTCCTCTATCGCATTTCATTAGGAAATGTCGCCACTTCTTGTCACTTGTTTATCAGAGCCTCTTTTTATTCGGGGCTGAACTGTCAGCTCACAGCCTGGAACAATTTCACATCCAACACCCTCATTATGATTCTATGAACAACGGTTTTGACATAATCATGTTGTCTTTCAACAAGTGTTAATCTCATATCCTTTTATGTACAAATACTTTGTAATTTACTCCGTTTATAAAGCTATAAGACTCAGCACTAAATAATTAAACAAAGAACAAACAAGGATTCAAAATCAAACCACAGCTTATGGACAACTCCCTAGTTCTGCGCAATATACGCTCCAAGGCCATCGATTTAAGAGGCTCGTGATCAAAGAGCAGAGCGCAGCGTAGGCTCTATCTATGTGTACATCAATCACATTTGCACTAGTCCTTCGATTTAAGTCCAATTTGAGACCAGCTTCACATGGGAGCGGTTTTAATTAATGTGGATTGCCCTAATTAGCCTCTTTGTAACTGTCTTAATTACCAGGACAAAAACCGGGACACCCCAATCTGAATTAGCGTCATGCTAGTGAATTCTGGGCCTTATTTTTATGCCAGCAAGGTCAAATGTTTCCGTTCTGCTCTCCTTGCATTACTGAGACTGAACTTGCATGTGTATTGAATTAGATTTGACAGATTATCGTTCCTCTGCTAATCTCTGCCATTGGTATCCAGGGAGTATTTTTTCTAAACAAAACACGATAAAGACTCCATCCACCAACATATGATAACAGCAAAAGTTCTCAGAGATTTGGAAACGGCACAACTCTGCCAATGGGAAAAAATGTTCAGCTGCTTAGAAGAAGGTATGTTATCGCCTCAGAGTAAAAAAAATACAAATTTAAAATCGCAACAAAGTTGCAGTTGTGAAGTTTAAGTTCACACTAGGGATTTTCACACTTGACATAAATAACTCTGGGTCATTCATTATCTTCCTTCATCTTTCAAACTGCTCATAACTTAACAATTAATCTTGGGTGTTCATAAACTGCTGTTTCACACGTACATTCCTATGGGTTCACTGGGTTGGCCTTCTTATTTGCATATTTGTGACGTCATTGTACGTCATGAACGTCATGAACACAGTACACAACCCGTTCTGTTTAGTGTGCAGACATCTAACATTACATATTACCGATTGTACGATCACGTAAATACATTTTAAAGGGAAGAATGAAGCAATCTTTTCTTCATTCCAATTGAAGGGTTTTCCACCATTCGCCATTTAGCCTCTCGTTACCATTGTGTATTTAAACCCTCAGTCAATGTCTTTTCTTAATGTTTTGTGCTGGTGTTTCTCTGTATGTTTCCTAGCGGTTATTAAAAAGTGAGTTTGTCATCCTTCTGCATCATGAGTCTTTGTTGTGGATTATCAAGTCAAGCCGGCGCGTGACATCGACAGAGCCGATGTGCGCAAAGTCATATGCCAAACAGCCATTGGCAGCTCAGGAGTCTTAATTAAACGGAGATTGAAGAATGAGAAGCTTCGCCAAAAGGATTGAGCTTCCATGGCAACAAAGTTGGGAAGGTTTAATTTATGTGTGAGGATTTTCCCTCTCTCTCTCTTTCTCTTTACCCACATTAAGTCTCAGTAAAGCATCAGTGAATAGCGATGACATTGCTTCTATTGGAAGGCCTTGTCACCCAGGGCTACTCATTGGTCTGAAGATACAGCTCATCAGGCGCTGTGGATTTGGTTATTGGTATGGCCTAAATATAGCACTAGGGCTGCTAACAGATGAGAGCAGACAAGTAGTCCCTGGAGTAAAGGAGCATTTCCAGAGGCTTTCAGGCAATGGACATGTAGCAGACACTTAAGGGCGTACGCACACTAGGTACGGTAGTCTTAGAACGCAGGAGAGTGAACGCAGGGGGTTGACTTTAGGAGCAATATTGTTGAGAGACTTTGAAATCCAACATAATTCACATCATTAATTAAATGAACAAAAGATTGAATCTCACGCAGTGCCACTCAAATGTGAGCTTAAATTAAATCAACAAATAAATACAGTATCTTTACCCAAGTCTAAGATCTCTTGTGAAAATACTTCTATTTCATTTTTCAGTATTAATTTACAAATTATGTATAGCAATTTCAGTAAAAGTTTTTCAAAAACAGACTTTTCAGACTATCTCAGGACTTTTCAGACCCACTGTACTTCTGTATCTCTGAATGTTTGGACCACTTTCAAAGATGACATTGTAAATCTGTTTACCTGTTGATCATACAAGATTTGTACAATATAGCACATGTATACAGTCTTGAAATGCACTCGTGAAAGAATGATATGAGTTCCAAAAATGGCCATTTCTGACTCCTGTTGGCTCACCATGGGAACTGGTGCTATTTGGGTTAAATTTGGGCTGTTTGGGATGGGGATTGGGATGCATTTGATGCATGTGTTATAAAGGATGTACATGATGTACTGTTAGACAGGACTTTCTAGAAGGGCCATCTAAACAGATTGATCTGAAAGCAGCCCAGTGCACAAGTAGGTTGCCATGGTGAGCAGTGGAAAGGTTCTCCCCCATGGAGACTGACTCAGAGAAATTCGAATTGGGCAAAAATCTGTTCTGTTGCTGATTGAAAGATGTTTAGTCTGGGCTGAGGGAGTAATTAGTTTACAACAATTTGCTTTGTCTTGAGACAAAAGAGAAAATGTAATTTAACATACTGTAGGATCAATCTGAAAACAAAAAGCAAGTGACTAAAATAATAAATATCAACGTAGTACAGTGTCAAAATCTCTGATTTAACCTCCTGAGAACCAGAAAAAAAGAAGTCTTTTGTCATTACATTGTTTGGAGTATAATAAACAAATGGATAATTTTTATTTTTATTTATTTAGAAAAATATGCTATGCTCTCTGTGCAGACACCAGGAAACCAGGAAAAAAGAGACATATAGGCAAAAACGATGTTTTTTAAATAGGTAATCCATGGGTAAACTCCATACAATGTATCTAATTTGCATATTAATGTGTTCTTGAGGCAACATGAGAAAATGTTGAAAAAAAATGAGAAAAAAAAGAGTAAAAATTGGAATAATAACTTAGCAACATTTATAGTATATCTCATATTTCATACAAATATTGATAGAATTTCTTTCCCATTTACTTGTTTCTCCCCAAAATGCCTGATAAACCATTTAGTAAGTCCTGGTGTCATCCACAAAAGACATGAATGAAATCGATGCCCTGTTTCATAACAGAAAGTCATATTCTGATTTGAAACCCCATTAGGTTTCCCCAACATGTTCATTTACGACAAACTATTTGAAAATTAGTCCGATTTAATTGATTCAATTAAATAAAATTAATTTAATTGCAAAATACAATAAGAGTGCTACATTTGATCATTTAGTCAATGTCAGTCATTTTTTAAAGACCAAGGAAAGGGAGTTCATGTGGGGTAACACTTTATTTTGATGCTCCGCTTTAGACATTCTATTGACTAGAAGTAACATTGCACCTATATCTTAACTCTTATTAGAGTATTAATTGACCATTTGCGCTCAATATACCAACAGCCATTCTACTGACTTTGCAAGTATGTCAACTTATTCTACAAGACCTACATTGATACTTATAATGTTGCAATAGGTCTCTAAAAGTGTTCTTGTAGGTGAAAATGACCATCTTGAAGAAAATACTTCCTCTATTAACAACTATTTTTCACTACATTGTTCCTTACTATCGAATATGTAAAACTGGAAGACTGACAAACATCCAAATTCATATTCCTCTCAACTCTCTAGTGACTCAGTGTCTCTAAATGATGACTGGCTTAAAGTGCATAATCTGCGTGATCTCAGAGGAGACGTGTTGTGTCTGTGCACCCAGGGTCCCTGTTATTACATTACTGTCTGTTTAAAGTCACAGAGAGAAAGATGAACACGGCCATTTGAGTCTAGCAGCGCAGACAGGGAGCGGAGGGGGGGACGCCTGTTGTTCGGGATCAAACTGACAGAGACATCAAATAACCCTGATTTCCGGGAACAAGCATTTCACACATAGGGAGAAGTGTGACTCAACAGTTAAAATGTCACTGGGAGGTGAACGAGTGACCTTTACAGCACATTTTGGTTCTAATAAAAAGCAACTAAAATTAGGCCATCAATATTGGAGAACAGGCGCACATCTGGAGGCAGTTTGAGTCTATCAGCTCCTTCCTTCACGAGGCCGAAGAGACTGGTTGGTTTTTATTTTTTTAGCTCTACTCTCATCTCTCTCCTGGTTTTGGATAATCACATTAAAATGTTAGCCGGCTGTATAAAATAAAGACTTTTGATCAGAAGCGTGATCAAATGATCTGCATCTTTGCGGTTTTAAATTCACAATTAATGGGTCTTACAAAATGTTTCTCTGTAAAACATCCATGATCATGACAGATGCAAATTAAGGAATTCAATGGAAATTCCATGTGGATTCACATATTCCCAAGGCACTCGATCAACCGGCCGCTGAGCGCAACATCTGGAGATGTTGCTGATGGGTGCTGTTAACTCCTTCTGCTTCATCAGGCGGCTTCTGACGTGAAGAAATAGATAAGGAGAGCTCTTCAGAATTAGTGGATATAGTACTATGTTGGATTTTTAGCATTTTTACCAAATGTCACAATTAAGGTTTGGACATTGTTTCCATCCACTTATGTGCATTTACGTGCACTTATGTGCATCACATAAAAAAAAAAACACTGGATGGAAAGACCAAGATGTGTATTCATACGTTAAATCCAACAAGAAGACGTGCATACAATTGAAACGCATTTAAACTCACATGACTTTGACTCAACAGTGGATGAGGACTAACCAGCAAACAAATTTCATTGCACAGCATCTCAATTTTTGCCTGCATCTGAAATTGCATACTTCCCTACTATATATATATATATATATATATATATAGAATGGAATCCATTAGGCGAAAAAGAGTCTGTGACAAAATAAATATGTCTGAATTCACAGTATTCATAAAAGAGTAGCCAGATGACCCACTACTTCCAGCGAGATTCTGATGCATATGATTGAATACAATCCCATGGGGCCACGGGAGACGATTTGTGAATGGTAGTGAAGCAATGCAACTGACGCTGGTAGGTAACATGATCATGACAACATGGTGAAAACAGTGATCCCTCGTTTATCGGGGTTAATGTGGACCGGAAATCCCCCCCCCCCCCCTTTGGCGCTTGATATTGCAAGCGCCAAAGACAACAACCCTCGCAAGAACGAAAAATGAACATTTATTGATGTGAGTTATTAAATGAGAATGTACATGTTTGAGTTGTTGGTGTCTTTTTACACAACAGTGTTGCCACGATTTGTTTGATGAAGCGATCGGCATTCATCTAAAAAAATGTATATACACTGTACAGTGTATGTTTGCAGCAACATAAAATAATCGACATAACCCACAGGAAAATGCTAAGACAAATAGGGAGTTTGGCGGTTCCACTTCAAAAACGTTGACATAATAGTATTGGCGAGTTAACCGTGAGTCGAGATAAGTGAACTCCACTGTATATAGAAGGTAATTTCAGTTGTGAAGTACAGTAGTACCTCAAGATACGAAAGGCTCAACTTACAAAAAATCCAAGTTACGAAAGCAAAGACGAAAAATTGTACTGCTCTACATACGAAAAGTTTTCAAGATACGAAAGGTTTCTGAAAGTCCGAGATTCGCCCCATAACAATTTTGAAACTCGCGCCGCACGCCGCCATCTTAGTTATAGTAGACTCGCCACCATCCTCCTGCTCTCCCATTGGTTCCTGATGCTAGCCAAGCCATGAGATCCTTCTCTCTAATTGGACAGCATCCCTCCCATCATGCATTTTCTATACGTACGTGCTGGCATGCTTTAGCTCAGCCACTCTGCACCCGAAACTTTAAATTTTGTATGTGTTTTCGTAAAGTTAAGTGTACGTACTGTAACGCGTTTGTTCTCTAGGAGAGGCCGGATAGCTCGCCTAAACATAGAGTGAACCACAAATGAGACACAACTGCTATTCCACAGGGGTCCTTTAATAACAGGAATTGTCCATTCGACACACACCAGAGCAGTCAGCAAACAATGCTTCACTCACCATCGAGTTACCATACAACAAAACAATAGTAAGAGCAACAGAAAAAAAAGAAAACAGTGGAAAAAACACCTCACTCCGCATACATGCGATGCTTCCCTGCTCGCGCTCAGTTCGAACCACCTCATTACTGAACTTGAGAGAGTGAAAGAGTGCTCCGCCTTAAAGGAGCCTTACCCAATATAACTCGTTACAGTATGTACGTTATCTGCCGTTTGTCCTCCTCCTCTGCCGCCACTTTCGGAGAAAGCCTCTCTCGAAAGGTAAGCTTCGACATTTTACGTTATTTCATTGTTTATAGGTCAATTTAGCTTTATTATGAAATTTAATGGGGTGTTTTTGGAGGGTTTGGAACGGATTAGCCATTTTACATGTAAAATGTGTTCCAAGATACGAAAAACTCATTATACGAAGGCCGCCTCGGAACGGATTAATTTCGTATCTCGAGGTACCACTGTAATTACTTTTTCTAAATAAGTACCTAATCAAGAGAGTATTCAATTTCCATCACAGCTGTTGGTTTGATCATTCTAATTCCCATCAAGAAGCATCTCACATGATTGTGTTCCCAAACACCAAGATAACATGACAACATTTTTAGTGCGTTTCGTTTGCACGCAAGTCATTTATGATGTAGGACGATTGCATCAACGTCTATTTTTATTACAGATATTTTGCACCAATTTTCCAGGAAGTGACCATTTTGTTCTCTTGAACACATGGGAGGAAAAAACTGCTTTATTCGCAAATGTATCATGGAATATTCCAATTTTGCACTAGTTAAATCCACAAGTTGGATGGAAACATGGCTAATGTTAAGCAGAATTTTCAAAAAGAAAGTCTACGCAAGCATCTTATCTAGATTGAGTGGAAATCACTGCAGAACAGCAACACACTGGGGACCTAAAAACCCAGAGCAAGCCACCCACCGCTGCCCCGTCCACCCACAACCTGACCACAGGGTTACGTCAGTGTCAGTGATGAATCTGAATCAAGCTTCCTTTGCAAATTCAGTTCCACTTTCCATTAAGCTTGTATATATTAAACATTAGTTATTGCAGTAGGTGGAAAGAACCAACAATGAATAATAATTTCAGCAGCAGTTATTCATCTTGGTTATTGTTCATTTATAAATAAAGTATTCACTATTAATTGATTTTAGTTATGTACTGCATGATAATAAAACTGTAATTACTGATGTTAATCTTGAGACAAAACAATGGCACCGACGTATTTTAAGATATGCCAGTGCAAGTTACTTTCAGTTAAAACAGCTCAAACATGCATTTCACTGTTTGTGAAATCACTATGTAAAAATTATTCAAAAATGTGAAATCTTAATTAAGAAAATTAACTTGATTAACTGTTTTGATTGGATTGGATTTTTAAAAAAAATCTAAAACTATTATTATTCTGATCATAGTGACTATTAATATTTTTAACAGCTTTTGAATTTACACTGTTTATTTTAAAAAAAATGTTTTCATTCTAATATTAGTTTACATTTTTGTCATTTTTCATTAGTTACCATTTTTACATTTGTTTAATTTGTTTTTATTTCAGTTTTAGCAATTTTAGTACTTAAACTAGTTGGCAAGACAACATTTCTAATTTTGATTCCATTTGATTCCATAAATGGACATGACAGTTTTAAGCAAGATTTATAAGTTCTTAATAAATATGAATAAATATCACTTACTAATAGCTCATTAATAAATATTAACATTAACATATACAAACTTACTGTAAAGTGTTACTTGCTGCCAAATCTCATTATAAAGCATAAAAGTTGTGGAGAGTTCGTAGACCTGAAAAATCATAAGTGCATTTATAAAGGTGTTGATTAATAAAAAAGAACCCTGTTCTTGAGCAGAGCCCATGCTAAGTTATGCATGATTGCTCTAATGGTGCTACTTGGGCTGGTTACTATGGAGACAGCAGTAAGCTGTTTCTAATTTAATAAATACTGTAAAGATTGACCGTAGATTGGCCACATCGAGGGAAAACTTCACCCTGTTGCCATGGATACCTCCTGCCGACCAGACCAGGTTCAGCGCCAGCAAGATGTAGAAATAAATAAATGAACCCATCTAAATTATAATAAAGGATAAAACTTTATCTTGAAGTTATGCGAAATGCTTAAACATTACAACCATATAAACGTAACCAAGGTGTCATTACTAATTCTTCTCAGCCTCCATGAGACTTGACTGATGTCTGCGGAAAAAAGAAATGGCTGATCTTTTTTTAGACACAGGTAGAAGAATGTGTCTAACTGTTGCTTTTAGTCACAACGGAAATCAATGCCCGGCAGTGTATGAGCTTATCGATTAGATCTGCATGCTTGCTTGCTTAAGGAGACATTTCAGTAGAGCCGTCTCTGAGAGAGCAGGGCTCTCTACCGAAACTTGGCTCCTTCCACCTCCCTGTCATCTATTCAGGCCTGTCATCCAGAACTGATGGCTCTGGCTCATCACAGGCATTTTGATGAAGCTTGATGGATCCATCAGGACTCATTCTCTTTTAAACCAGGTTGTTGTTCTTGGTCTATGAGTCCAGCATTGATCTGAAGAAGAGATGTCTGTGTTATGGCACAAATTGAGACTGCAAAAGGAGAACCAGGAAACAGAGATGCGCTTGAGTTCATCTGGTATATTCCTGCTAAAGAATAAAAAAATAGTCTAAAACCACCCTAAACTTGTTTATTGGTCTTAGCTTGATTCTCAGTCTGATCAAGAGTTAATTAATGGTCATCTTTTAAAGGATTTTGTGTATTTATTTCTCGTTTTGTCTGGTTTTCACCAACCAGAAAAGAAACCGCTAAGAGCAACAAACCAGCATAAATTGGTTTACTTTGTATTGTGTTACTGGTTAAAACTGAAAGATGTCATTTTGGGAATTTCAAACTAGCTTCCCCAACATTATAAATATAGAGATATTTACATTTATGCATTTGGCAGATGCTTTTATACTAAGCAACTTTCATTGCATTCAAGGTACACACTGACATTCTAATCAGATCTTGCTTTCCCTCCCCGGGAATCGAACCCATAACCTTGGCGTTGCATCTCTACTGCACCTCTTTCTGTGCACATTTAAGTTCTTGTTTTATCCTTATTTGTTCATGTTCATGCATTCTTAATGGCATCTGTTATTTCATGATAGCATATGTTCATGTGGAGAAAATCATAAAGAAGGGTACAAAACCATCAGAAAATTCCCTTTAATGCCCAATTATGTGGTCAGTCGTGGCACTGGATTGTAATTATGATGAACTCCCCGGGGCTATACCCCATCCAATCTCCCATATTGTCCCTAATGAATTCCTGCAGCTGCTGATAGAGACTAATTATTGTTATTAGTTCAAAGTCTGGTAATTACCTCACTATTACCTCATTGCCACAAAGGCCAATTCATTGGCTACCATCAGAGGGCCTTGAGGTCTATTGATTTCAGACAGGATATTAAACATTAGGTGTATACAGAACCTGCTGCAGCCTGGTGGAATATATTTATATAAAACATTGGTCTGAAGAATACATATAGACACATCAGCAGTGGAGACCACATATTAACTGAAGCGAGGTCTTGCTGAGGGAGGGGGGAACCTTGTGTTGCGGCAGGCAGATCATACGAGTTCACGGCATTTCTATCCATCTGTCTGCACCAGGTTCAGCTCTCTAGCTCGTAATAAATCGTCATAATCTTCAACCCATCGTATCACAGCTGGCTCAACCTAATACTACAGGATGTAATGGTGCAAGTACAGCACATACAAACTGCCAAAACATACACAGAACCGCTAACATCCTGTTGTGACTAAAATACGGCTTTTATCCCTGCATTGTGCATTTTTACAGCCGCTCTAATTAGCCAAGCCTGGCAAATGTCATAACAGAGCAGCTGTCAAAAGTATCTAGTGAGCTCCGGTTTGTTTGTATTTGTGTGCATGCTGACCTAAGGTTATTCTACAATCCGGTGCTCATTATTTCAACATAAAGTGCCTCTGACAAAACAGGCATATCAAAAACCACAAATTTGCCTCAACTCGTAATGCGACCTTATCAAGCCAGCGCACAATGAGCCGACTTCAGGAAGGAAGTCAAAGTGTTATGAATTTATTTTCATATATACACGGTTTTCCCCAAGCAGTCAACTCGTTTCAACACCACCATCGATCTGCAAGGAGAATTCAATCTCTGTGAGCTTTATCCCACATAATCAAATCGAAGTGCCTCTATGTTTTAAACACACATCCTCATTCATTTAAATTAAAGAAACAGCCGCAGTTTCACATTTTGCTCATCTTTCATTTGAACGTTTAAGTTCAAATTGCAGATGCATCCTGAAAAAAAAAAATCAAATGGCAATTTTATTGAAATTCTGTTTAGCACAAGATTTTAATTTGGCTTGCGGTGTTTGAGTGCATTAATAAAGTGAGCCAGATGGCAGTAGTCCCTCCCCAGCACTTCTCCGAAGTAATAAAATGGAAACGATCTCTGATCAATCACTACACACGGGGTCGACAACGATGGCCTCATTACCACGATGGCGCCTCACAGGCCCGGTTGCTTGATAGTCCTCTAGTTTTTCTGTGCCCGCAGTTTGGCGAGCCTTCTGGGTAATTGGCACCAGCAGCAACAATCAACAGAGAGAGCATTCATTTCATCTCTTTTTATTTTCAAAACCTCACAGAGCTTAACAAGTGCTTGGACTGACAAATTCTAGGCCTGTTTTTAGACTGAAAACACCAGCAACTCGTAAAATTGTTTCTTACTTATAAATGATATAAGGTTTCGTTTGAGATTATGGTAGCATTCATGTTTTTGTGGCTTTTTTTAACATTGAGGATTACATAAAGAATTGCTGCCATCTAATGTAAGGCTGAGGAGGTGCATGTCAGGATTACTAAAATATATTCTCCTCAAAAATATGATTTTATAAAACAGTGAACAAAGAACAGCTGAAGGACTATTATGCAATTAGTCTTTTGTCTATGCAGCATTTGCAGGAGAAATACGCTGACAGTGAAACTGATAAGACTTTTTTTGTGCCACGTTGCACATGGACTAACGTTCTGTGCATGTCCTCATAAAATTCTGCATTCCTCGTAATTTTACTTTTTGTTCAAGGTAGATTTTCACATGAGGCTCTAAATGCAAAAACCATTAAATAAAATCATCATTCGGTCAGAACAGAACGTCCTACTGAAAGTCCAAAAAGAGAGCATTATGTTCTCCATCAATAACAGTTACAAGAGAGAGCGAGCATAATGACAGCTGAAATGATATCTGCTTTTTTTATCCTTTCGGAGTTAGAAACCTTACTAAGTTTCATTCATTAATGGAAATGTCTTTAACAGTTCTTTTTCCTACATGATGTCTGTATTCATGACATTAGGTAATTAGGTTATTTGGTAATTTTCTTAGAATCCAAAAATGGCTGTGAAATGTTGTTTGGTCAATTAATTTTTTTTTAGCATTGTGACTAATAGGGCAAACTCTAAGGGATAAATTGGGCCCTCTTTTGATAATCATCATAATGCAAAAAGTGGCCCAATTTGCTTGAATGTACCTGGATTATATTACATACACTATCTTTTTAAAATGAACAGTAATTGTTGAGCTATATGTTTTGTCCTTTATAATATTGATTTTCTTGTGTCAAATTATCCAGCACAGTGACAGATCTCTGCAAATAAACAGACAGTTATGGAGGAGGCAGCTAATCTGTCACATTTCATGTAGGTTTAAGAATGAGAGGTAGATTAATTTAAAGAGGCAGTCTAAACATTGATGTCAACACAATTTGTTCCAGTAAAGTTTATAGGAAGGATGATGCAAAACATTTCTAAACAGCACAGTGACACAAGAAGACAAAGCACAAGAAACATGTGAATAAACCAGTATATTATTATCAGGGAATTATGTTGAATAATCATCAGAAGCCAATTCTGGATAATGATGATAACCTTTATTTGCGTGTTTGATGACAAAGCAAGGATCATGTGTAAAAAGGTCATTAACTGCATGAGAAATCTGGAGAGATGATGTTAATGTTACTCAAGAGAGATATTTCTGTGTTTAGATGTTTCGTTTCTACAAATTAAACTACAAAAGGGGAACTTTTCTTTCTTTGGCTGGCATACATATCTGACTTCTTCCCTTTACATTCCTTTTCACATACAATCATTTTCTGATAAAAGATATAGATACACTAATGTTCAAAAGTATATAAGTCTATATTTAAATAATAAAGACAGTAATACAGTGAAATATTATTACAATTTTAAATAACATTTCTATTTTAATACATTTTAAAATGTAATTTACTCCTTCAGTGTTACATGATTCTTCTGAAATCATTCTAATATGCTGATTTGCAGCTCAAGAAACATTTCTTAGTATTATCAGTGATTTTTGTGTGGAAATTCTTTGATGACTAGAAAGTTTTTAAAAAATAGCATATATTTTGACATTTAATGCATCCTTGTCGAATAAAAGTATGTTTTTTAAACTTACCTCAAACTTTTGAACAGTAGTCTATAACGAATCCAGATAAGAAAAACATTCAATTACATGTAAAACTATAAAGATGAAAATATACTTTAACTTTATATAGATTTCTATATACCGTACTTTGTCTCTTAAATGTAAAATAGTATGGCTTCTTATCAGTGCTGAACATTATATTACAGACTAACCATCGTATATACTGCCACATACATTGGACTACATAAAAGAATACTTAATTTGTTCCTCACACAACACCATCTACAGCAATAAACAAGAACACAATCACAGTCAACTGCTGAATTATACAGTGCCGTCCAAAATACACACTGTGTATTTCAGTATATTTTTCCTTTATCACTTTACATTTAAGAATAGCAGCACGCATTACTGTAAGTTAATGCCATGCGTTTTCCGACAAACTGAAGCATATGTTCAGATGAAAATGACCGTTCACTGCAGTGCTTCACAAGAGGCACAATGGTCAAATTTCATTATCATAACACAATACATTCACCTAAAGGATTATTAGGAACACCATTCTAATACTGTGTTTGACCCCCTTTCAACCTTCAGAACTGTCTTAATTCTATGTGGCATTGATTCAACAAGGTGCTGAAAGCATTTTTAGAAAAGTTGGCTCATATTGATAGGATAGCATCTTGCAGTTGATGGAGATTTGTGGGATGCACATCCAGGGCATGAAGCTCCTGTTCCACCACATCCCAAAGATGCTCTATTGGGTTGAGATCTGGTCACTGTGGGGGCCATTTTAGTACAGTGAACTCATTGTCATGTTCAAGAAACCAATTTGAAATTATTTGAGCTTTGTTACATGGTGCATTATCCTGCTGGAAGTAGCATCAGAGGATGGGTACATGGTGGTCATAAAGTGATGGACATGGTCAGAAACAACGCTCAGGTAGGTTGTCTCATTTAAACAATCCCCAATCGGCACTAAGGGGCCTAAAGTGTGCAAGAAAACATCCCCCACACCATTACACCACCACCACCAACCTGCACAGTGGTAACAAGGCATGATGGATCCATGTTCTCATTCTGTTTACGTCAAATCACGTCTACCATCTGAATGTCTCAACAGAAATCGAGACCAGGCAACATTTTTCCAGTCTTCAACTGTCCAATTCTAGTGAGCTCGTGCAAGTTGTAGGCTCTTTTTCCTATTTGTAGTGGAGATGAGTGGTACCTGGTGGGGATCTTCTGCTGTTGTAGCCCATCCACCTCAAGATTGTGCGTGTTGTGGCTTCACAAATGCTTTGCTGCAAACCTCGGTTGTAACGAGTGGTTATTTCAGTAAAAGTTGCTCTTCTATCAGCTTGAATCAGTCGGCTCATTCTCCTCGGATCTCTAGCATCAACAAGGCATTTTCACCCACAGGACTGCCACATACTGGATGTTTTTCCCTTTTCACACCATTCTTTGTAAACCCTAGAAATGGTTGGGTGTGAAAATCCCAGTAACTGAGCAGATTGTGAAATACTCAGACCGGCCCGTCTGGCACCAACAACCATGCCACTACCACCAATAACCATTTCTTTCTCATTCTGACATTCAGTTTGGAGTTCAGGAGATTGTCTTGACCAGGACCAACCCCTAAATGCATTGAAGCAACTGCCATGTGATTGGTTGATTAGATAATTGCATTAATGAGAAATTGAACAGGTGTTCCTAATAATCCTTTAGGTGAGTGTATAATGTATATTTCAAGACTCATGTACAGAATAACTCTTTTTGGCTATATGTTTTTTGTGGTCTTGCATAGATCACATGGAAAAAAGGCCAAAGAATACTGAGATCCTGATCCAATGAGTCCACAAATGAGTTTAAAAAAGAATGTCTGCAACTTGAACGTCACATCGAAAATGAGAAAATAATGTACCTCTTCACATCTTTCCTGTCTATGTTATTTTGCTGCATTGATGCTTTTATTATGAGGGTACTTCTGTGCAATCCCATAGGGCACATGGGCAGCGATGGCACCCATTTCTGCGGCACCTTCCACGTGGAACATCTGGTCATCAAAGTAGATGTGGGGCCGGATTTTCTCCAGCATGGGGCCTTTTGGAGCACCGGCCAGAAAAAGAGCTTCGTCTATCTCTAGTCCCCAGGCACGGAGAGTCTTTAAGGCACGGATGCCTGAACTGGCTGCACTGCGGGCTGTCACGAGGTAAGTGCGAATGGGACAGTCTAGACGGTGGCCTTTAGCATAGAATTTCTTCTGAAGCTTCCCAAGCAATTCTAGGAAACCCTTCAGTGGCCCCTGTGAGGTGGACAGACACATTATACAATAAATGTATTGAAGCACATATTCACTAAAATGAAGAACAAAGATGCTCATTCTTGCTCTTAGAGTTTATATAACATATTATATCTGCTAATTTAAAGGTCAAGTGTATCATTTTGTACTCCACTAGTGGCAGCAAATGCAAAAATGTTTCCTCTGCCCATATGCCATTGAACAAAAAGTACCAACCCGAACTCATGCCATTGGTTGAGCCAATAATGCTGTGTCAGGTTATGCCAGGAACTAGGATACTTAAACAAGCAGAACATGTTTAAAAAGGCAAAAACTGCATTACACTTTGGTATTAGACTATTTTGGTATTGTTTGTATGTGTGTGCATATATATATATATATATATATATATATATATATATATATATATATATATATATTTGTCACAATTAAATGTTTCAAATCATCAAGAAAATTTAAATATTAGTCAAAGATAACATAAGTAAACCCAAAATGCAGTTTTTAAATGAATGTTTTTATTATTAAGCAAAAACAAAAATCCAAACCTACATGGTCCGGTGTGAAAAAGTACTTACCCCCTAGACCTAAAAACTTTTTGGGCCACCCTTAGCAGCAACAACTGCAGTCAAGCATTTATAATAACTTGCAATGAGTCTTTTACAGCACTGTGGAGGAATTGTGGCCACCTCATCTTTGCAGAATTGTTGTAATTCAGGCCTGTGAGTGGCTAGAGAAATTTAACTCAGGTGTGATAAACCACAATTACATTATTTTTTTCATCCATTTTTTTTATCTTCACACTTGTGTTATCTTTGACTAATACTTACATTTGTTTGATGATATGAAACATTTAAGGTTGACAAACATGCACACCACTGTATGTGTGTGTGTGTGTGTGTGTGTGTGTGTGTGTGTGTGTGTGTGTGTATAAATATATACACACATATACACACATATACATATATATATATATATATATATATATATATATATATATATATATATACATACATACACATACACACAAATCACACACATCACCGCTAAACATGCATTTTGCATTTGCTCTATAGCTTATTTCAGATATAAACAGTTTAAATGAGTAACCGTGAAATTGCATACATGATCTAACAGTGTGTTTTCATTTTCCCTTTCATGCTCGAAGAACTTGTCCAGTCCGTGGGCTTTAAAGATACGCTCCGACTCATCAGAGAAGAGAACAGCATCACCATCAAATGCCACTTTCAGTTGCGTCTCGGATACCTCGATTTGCTTTTCTGACATAAACATGGTGGCTGCTGCAATCCCTGTAAGAAAACACAAAGACAAATTTAAAGCTCATCCGTCTAAAGAAAAACAGTGTGATAAATGGCATTTAAAGCAAATGTTCTTTAAAGAGAATAGGACCCATTAAGCCTCAGCAAACCAAATAGGTCACTGGATTGTTAAACATTCAGTCGATTCAATGCTTTCCCCCATTTCAGTTATTTTGAGTATTTTAAACACATTTATTCATGCGATAATTCATATGATGATGATGTGAATCTGTAATACTAACAAAGCAACATATGGTGTTCATGTGCTCAGAGGTTAATTTACTCACACTAGGCGATCTGAACCGTGCCTGAGCACATCCAGTTCATTTGTCTTGTGTGATCACTATGTTCCATTTGAAGAGCGGGACTCAGGCACGATTCATTTCAGTTGGACTCAGGCCCAGGACTGTGTAGTGTGATTGCTAACCGTGCCAGAAAGCGGAAAGCCTAGTACTTGTGTATGTGCTACTGTCATCACTACAACAACACACATCTTCTGTTACTACCTGGTTAGTACACTTTTTAATTAATTAAAGTATATTAAGCCTGCTCAGGCACAAAACACTAAAGTGCAATGTTCCTGCAGGCCAAAGGGGAAGGGGTATAATCGTGCACAGCCTTGGTAAAAGCAAACCGTGCCTAGTGCTAGTGCACAGAAGGATCCTTAAATGGCAAACTGCAAGAGCAATTCCTTTGGAGTCACTTTGACCACTAAGTAATTTTCTACTTTTCATAATTCAAAACCATTGACAGTTTACCTCTCAAATAGCTGTCTAAATATACCACAAGACTAATGTCTGTAAGGCACACCTGTTCATATTTCGAATGTTTTTTCTTTGCCGTGTTGTCATTGAGACTATATATTTGTATAAAAATCTATTCTCCGCCACATACTATAACTTTCACTCACCGTTTGTAAATCCAAATTGATTGAAACCTTTGTGAGCAACTATATTTTGTCATTCCCATCAATATTCCCATCACATTTCTCTTGATTTACTGAACATAAATGACAACAAGATGAAGCACTTGCTGCATGTGTTATCTCATATTTACTAACCTTCAGAAAGGGCTTCCTGAACCTTTTCAGCATCGGCAGACAGATACAAGTTTGTATGCCACGCTTTCAGGTACCCAATGGGGCTGCTACCTCCTGTCATGACAAACCGCTCAATGAATAGATCTGGGGACAAGAGAAGAATAGTAATCACCAATTAACATTTTCATGAGAGACAGTTATTATCACATTGAAATGTATGCATTTGGCAGATGTTGATATCCAGATCGACTTACAGTACATTCAAGCTATTGTTACACATTGTTATTAACAGTTTAATGTTATTTGACACTTTTTATTTAAATAGTATAAGTATGGATATGCAACTGCATATTGATCAACGGACAGTAAATATGGATGATTTTGCAGCCTATGATTTATAGTGACTCCTAGTGGTGAGAATACTGCATCAAGGGGGAAAAAACATGATAATGACAACATGGCGAATGTAGAAAGTTCTGATTACATTCATAATGCTCATTCATATAGAACATACAAACATATATATATATATATATATATATATATATATATATAAGAATAAATATATAAAACATACTTTATTAGCAGCCGTGAAGTAATTACTTTTTAAACATAGGTACGCAGCCAGACACAGCCAAAGTGAGTATTATTCAGCTGGTCATGTGATATCAAACGGGCCACACCATGAGGTGACCATTTCCATGTTAATAAAACTGGAGTCTTCCTCTCACAAGAGTGCACATTTAAATACATTTATCTATTAGCTTTTTTATCTGTAAGTTTTATTTCACAAAAATACCTTAGAGGTTTTCCTCAAATTATTTAATCAATGTGCCACTGTTTTCAATAAAAAAGTTTATTTATTTAAAGATTATTAAGACACCTCAGTTATGATCTGTTTAACATATGGAAATCTTAAACTGCTGGTAAGATGCCTTTTTTAGCCTTTGACACATTAGTGTATGAGTGCCAGCTTAGTAATAGTTTGATTTACATGGCAAGTCAAGCCAAGTCTTCCCAGGAGTAAAGTAAGGGATACGGTGCAGTCATCTGATCGTTACTGTAAAATGAACCCTGATCAGGATCCTGACGCAGATTGACGGGATGTTGTGTCTATGGTTATTTTGCTTTGCTTTTTTTAAAATGTAAAACGAAACTGCTGAGTACAATGGAAGCCATGAAACTAGCACAAAACAGGAGACTGTCTAGCCCAATATACAGTTTAGCCTCATTAAACAGAAATATGCAACCAGTGAATGCTGAGACTGACCAATCAGAATCAAGTATTCCTGCAAGCTGTTAAATTACAAGATATATGCAGGCCAGAGATGGCTTAATGAAACTACATGAGATAAAAAGGCTCAGGTTATAGGTTATTTCAGTGCCATCCCAAATATCAAGGTGACCGATACAATATTGAGTTTTGAGAATGATATTTAAATGTTTAAAGTATGTTGGATCAGCATTAAAATATCGATGTAAGCTGACAGCACACATGGGTGGAGACAGTGATACTGAACTAACATCAATTTATTGGTTGTTGTTGTTGACCAAAAAAAATCATGAAACTATGGGTTCACATTACTTCTCATCTCATCTTCTCAATACTTTCTGTACAGACCAGTCGGTGTATGGCATCAAAGTACTGTACAGTGAAAGCAATTAGAGAGATAGCTCTGTATACTATCAAAATCACTCTCGCTGTACTTCAATGTCATGCATTGATCAGTCTGCACAGCTCCACTTCAAGTCGAACACACCTTATATCATTGCGGAATGCTAGTGGGTGTTCCCCAATCAGTGGGGCGATTACAAACCACGATAGGCATGTCAACTGCTTTACCTGATTTGTTCTAACCTATAGTTGGTTTAGCTTGGTTTAGGGGTGGACCTTTGAATAAAGTGGTTGAAGAAAACCCATTTGAAAATGCCCACTGGTTATGGAACACCCATTTTGGTTCTGCATATACATTTCTCAACCATGGTCCTGGAGGACCCCAACAGTGCTTTTGAAAGTCTCCTCTCCTCATTTGAGGTTCTGGGGTACTTCTCATTTCTTATTTGTGCATATAAGGGATTTTCAATATATTCATAAATAAATGTATGTTTTGTATTTTTATAGTAGGTAGATCATTTTGCATGTGTGTGTGTGTGTGTGTGTGTGTGTGTGTGTGTGTGTGTGTGTGTGTGTGTGTGTGTGTGTGTGTGTGTGTGTGTGTGTGTGTGTGTGTGTGTGTGTGTGTGTGTGTGTGTGTGTGTGTGTGTGTGTGAGTGTGTGAGTGTGTGAGTGTGTGTGTGTGTGTGTGTGTGTGTGTGTGTGTGTGTGTGTGTGTGTGTGTGTGTGTGTGTGTGTGTGTGTGTGTGTGTGTGTGTGTGTGTGTGTGTGTGTGTGTGTGTGTGTGTGTGTGTGTGTGTGTGTGTGTGTGTGTTAGGAATGTAATCAGAACGTACTACATAAAGCTTCATCACTGCCATTTACAAATTCTATCCCATGGCCTCATCAAGTGTCCATCGTGTGCACAGTTCAGAATCTCACCAGAAGTAGTACATCATCCGGGTACTTTTTGTCTACTCTTTTACGAGTACTGTTAATTCAGAAAAAGTTATTTAGTCACATACTGTTTTTCCAATAATGCAATTTTGGAATTAATTGCAGCCAAATTAATTTGGATAGATTGGACACCCCTGATATAGTGCTTCTATTTATACATTTTAATGGATAATAGTAAATGTTCACTGCATTTATTTTGATCAAAGAAAAATATATTGCCTTTATCTTCTCTAGAAACATTTTTTAAAAAGTGGTTCAGAACACAAAGTTCTGACTTCAAATGATTCTTGGAACATCAGTCCACATCCGCATTTTGTTGTTTTGTCCGAAGAAAGGTCAAAAGATAGAAAGATGTTTGTTTTTTCTTCAGTTAGCTACTGGAACGATCAAAACCAGTCCAGCTGAGGCGCTGCAGGGAACTGAGCAGGAAGTGGCTGGTTTGTGCTACAAAGGTTAGAGGTGTCATGCATCTCTGTGGGAAGATATTATTGGCCAGCTAGAGATTTATCATCTAAGAAAACAATTGTAGTGTCCTCAGAATGATATATGTACTTTCCATCCCATCCCTTCAGCTTATTGACAGATAGTAGCAGGCTACGCTTTTGTTTTTACTTGCTTATACTCCAAAACATGTAATTTGCTAATATGAATAATCATTTTTCTGGGGATTTTTTTTTATATGAGCATAAATATTTTATGTGCCTAATCATCAGACATGTCGGGTGTTCACCAGTGACATCAGATCTTTCATTAATACTTTCTGAGAATCGCTTACTATTTCTTTGAACAAAATCAACCAATCTTTAAATCTCTTAATAGGACAATACCAATCAATTTTTTATATCTTAAATGCTCAGACATGTGTCTAGACAACATAAATAATAAATAGCTACATCTAAAAAGTAGAATATCTAAAAAGTGGACAATCGCTTTAATCATTTTATCATCTAGCTCTAAAACTTATATGGTAAAGCACTAAAGCACTAAGTTGACATAACTGTACACATTTCTGTACACATACAAGTTGTTTTTTGATTTGACTAAATTGAAAGATTTCAGTTTTAACAATTAATAACTGTCATACATAAATCATAGTCGATTATCCAAAGATGTTCACACACCAAAAAAATTTATTACTTAAATACCCATTTTTAATCTTGTTTTCCCTTTAAAAATATTTTATTTTTCTGATCCCATTAACTGATTCGTTTTTTTCTCATTTTATGCATTTTTCAGAAAATAAGACCTAATATTTGATGTCGACTTGTTTTCAAGTAAATGTATCTTGATTTAAGAATGTTTAGATATTTGTACTGGAAAAAAAGAAAGTAAGAAAATGTTGTTGTTTTTATGCAAGAATGGACCTGTACATGGACATGTACATGTACATGGAGTATGAGTCAGGTTAAGGGAGGGTCAGTAATACACTTACTGTGGTGGTTGATGGTGTTGATGAGTCTGACGCCAACGTGAGCATGGTTGTAAGTTACCAGCACAATGTCAAAAAGTTCCTCACTTTCTGGGTAAAGCTCCCGCAACCGGGTGTTTACTGTCTCCAGTGCCTGAGAAAACATGCCAAATAAGGTGTCTGTTAAAATAAGAGGTGTAGAATCAATCAAGATTGCTAAGGCAACGTCCTTTTTCTTCAAAATTATAATTTAATAATCCATCATATGTTTTAGGAAACTATCAAAAATTCTTGTGTATTACCTTAACAAACGGGAATGCTGGGCCAGGAGCAAAGGGCTCATTCTCGTGATCCATCTGATACCTGAGGTACTCCTCTATTCCTTGCTCCTCATACACCTTCTGCTCTTTCTCTGTGCGGAACAGAACCCGCGATGACACTGCAATGGTGACTGCGTTCTCTGGTTTGGGCTGAATAGGGATGGTGAAAGTGCTGTGAGACATTCATCACAAACACAAGGCAATTTTGAGCACATGATGCAAGTTACCTGGTTCTTCTGTTGGCTAAAAGCATTTGTATGTTTTTCATAAAAGTCTCTTACACAACACTGAAGATATATGATAGCTGTGACAAATTGAATGAATTTTAAGTTCACTTAAGTTTTCACTAATAACTTCTCTAACATCTGTTTAGTTTTCACAAAACAATAATGGATAACAATGGATATTTATGTATTATTTATATTTTAAATGAACTTTTATTTTTAAAATGTTTTTTTTATCTAATTTGTTATATCTTGAATTGGCTTTTATTTTACAGTTGTCATTTTAGTTTAATTTTCAAGAATTTTGTTATCTGGGTTTGTTATTTAAACATTTTAAAAATGTCTATTTAGTTTTTAATATATTTTCCATCCAATATTTATAGACTGTTAGGGTTAGGTTCATTAAAAAGGTTCACTGCTCATTAAAAATTAACACAATCATCACAGTATAACACCAAGTCAATTAAACTTCAGGGATCTCAATATGTCCAATTAGGAAGCATAAGTGATTGGGAATCAGTTTCACCTGCTTTGGTGCTAATGAAAGTGAAAACAGGTGCACTGGAGAAGCAACAGCACGACAACTCCAAAAACTGAATGATTTTGCTGGTGGTGGTCATAGACAATTGTTCTCTCCTTGGTCTTCCTGACTGATTTGTCTTTAGTTTTGTGTTTGTTAGGGTCATTCTGAGTGTAGCTTAAGGTTTGGTGTTTCAAGAACCTGAAGGAGAGACTGGGAGACAGGCTGTTACATGAGGAGAACTGGACAGGGACGTAGAAGGGCAATTACCCAGCAGCAGGACTGGTATCTGCTGCTTTGCGCAAGGAGGAACAGGAGGAGCACTGCCAGTGGCCTACAAAATGACCTCCAGCAGAACTGGTGTGCATGTTTCTGACCAAACTGTCAGAAAAAGACTTCATGAGGGTGGCATGAGGGCCCAATAACCTCTAGTGGGGATTGTGCTCACACCTCAGCTCCGTGTAGTGTGTGTGAACACCAGAATTTATGTCCGCCACTGGCACCCTGTTCTCTTCACAGTTGAGAGCAGGTTGACATTGAGCACAGTGACAGACATGGAAGAGTCTGGAGATGCCGTGGGGAACGTTGTTCTGCGTGCAGCATCATCCAGTATGACTGGTTTGGTGGTGGGTAAGTGATGGTCTGGGGAGGAATATCCTTGGAGGGTCACACAAACCTCCAAGCGCTAGCCAAAGGTTCCCTTTCTGCAGTTTAGTCCCGGGAGTCAGTCACAACTTATGCTAGTGCAGGGGGACATGGGTTCCTCCGTGTGCATGATAATGCCCATCCTCCTGTGGTTAGAGTGTGTAGGCAGTTTTTAGACAACAAAGGCATTGATGCCATTCCCTGGCACTTCTATTGATTTTTGGTATAATTTTTAATCCAGCCCTCAGTGTGTTGATGATTTTCGTTACCATTGACTGTTGACACATAATTCTGTTCTAAATAAATTATATAATGTATATAAATAAAGATTTTCAAATTGAAGACTTTGAGATCCAATGTGTGCCTTTAAGCAGTTATTATTAATTATTAAGTCACATTAATTTCAGGCGTTTTCAGCTTTTAATAAACAAACAAACAAACATTAATAATATTGCTGGTCATAAGAACAATTGTCATTTAGTATCATTGATTAAAAACCTGATGAATCATTATAAAGTGAAAAAGAAACTTCTGTCATCATTTACTAACATTCGTGTTTAGTAAATGAACTATCTCTTTAATACACCATATTTGAATAATCACAAAACAGAAATAACTGAATAACAATGTTGCTTTGATATATCGTTTCAGTTCACAATCCATAGACCACTGTTATGATGATTAGCATTCAGCTAAACATCTTCTTTTGTGTTCCATGGAAGATCATACTCATAAATCATACTGATTTGAATCATTATATGGATGAGAAAATGAAGACAGAATTTGACAGATATAAAGAAATTTTAAAAAAACAGTTTGTGATGCAAGTCATCTTTTCAAAGCAAGCAACCATGCACCATTACAGATGATCTTGTTAAGTGAGAAGGCAAGAATATTGTGTGATTAATAAAGAGCACATTAGGATCTCTGCTTTTAGAGTAAATCAGACAGGACTGGAAGATCAGAACAGCTCTGATCCCCAGTTTTGTTATTCAGACAGTATCAGTATATCACTGAGTGCAATCCAATAATCAAACTAAAATTAATTTCCAAGAAATATTTTCTATCCGGGTTCTGTAATTCAGTGGAAACTGCTGTTAATGTATCAAATGGTGTAGTAGTTGGTAATGTAATTCCCAGCAGCAGAGCATAAAACATGTAAAAGTGTTAATGTATAATCACATGGCCCACACATCAGCTGACCGATGGCAGCTCAGTATGTCACAGGAAACCACCAGGAAGAGCAGCGCTAGTTAATTTTGGAAAGGGGCTATACCGATAACGTTGCCAGACTGCTGTGCTGTTCAACATGCCCTCATACCAGTGACTATACCCTCCAACCAGAGACATGCACTGCCTGGGGGGTTATGGGAAAAGGACAAGCCTGTGTAAATTGATCTGTGATGAGATAAAAGTCTCTTTCCCCAAAGAACCGGAGACCGATTTGCCGTTCCAGATGAGCCATGTCACTACTCTTGGTCGTGCTCGGGGATCCTGAGAGGTTTGAGTGGGTTTGGGAAATGTTTTGAATGATAGAGTATTTCAGGGAAGCTCCAGTGGTTGAGAAAATGAAACATTACCAGGAAATGAGAGTGGATGAGTGGCCACTGCAATACAAACGGAATGGGCTGTAGGGGTAATTGGACCAGAACTTAACTATTGAGCACAATGTTAAATGGAACATTTACTCTAAAAGCCCTTTACAGATCAGGAAAAAAGTGAATATTGACCTGCTCTTTAGAATCTTCGAATTGTCTGAATTGCAGCTGTAATGCCCACTTGCCAGCTATATGTGCTAATTTACCTAAAGACATTAGTGTTTTTTGAACCAGACAGAAACATAAAGGCAAAAACACTGGGAATAGTTACACTTTTTGAACATGCAAACATTTAGGATGTTTTAGGAACATTGTTTCTAAAAAAATCAGGTAAAGTAGAACTATTAAATTAGAATGTATGTATTGTAAGTTCTAGTGACCAGTGGTTTTTAACCATGGGATTGGGGCCCACTGGGGGCCTCAGCACATTTCCAAAGGGGTCCAAGAAGATTTATTATATTAAACATATTATATAATATTAAACATATTACAGTAATACCTCGTTATAAGAGTTTAATTCGTTCCAAGAGCGAGCTCGTAACCCAAAATGCTCGTACACCAAAACAATTTTCCCCATAAGAATGCACTAAAAATCAATTGATTCGTTCCACACGACCATAAATAACCCATTTTTAAAAAAATGTTTGGTTTTACCCTATTAATTACAGTTAAAATTATAACCATTAATATTTCATATAAATACTAATTAATAATTTACAATTAAACTCTAAAAATACTTGACAATTTACTGTAATGCACTTCAGCTTTGAGCAGCGTGCGTGGAGGAGACGAGAGGAGGGAGGAGGGGGGAGCGGGGAGCGGGGAAAGCAAGGGAAAACACAAAACCCGGATTCAAGTGCAAATGAGTGCATTTATTATAATAGTGCAGAAAACAAACGAAGTGATAATCCAGAGTGAAGGTCATGGAACACCGGAGATGGGGAGCCGCGAACGAACACACAGGAGCCGCGAACGAACGACTCGACAACACAAGAGTGGAGAGAAGTGAACTAAATAGGCAGATGATATGAGAATCAGGTGTGTCAGTGCTCAGTGACCTTTCACACACACACACACACACACACACACACCGGCAAAACTAGGAGACAATGAATTCATGAACCGTGACAGTTACTGCTTAGAGGTACTGTACGTTTCACTACGAGAACAATAGCGATCACAATTAATTAATGTTAACAACACAAGGTAAAACCGCTGTAAATCACTTATAAAAGTCTCACTGTGGTGAATGATGCAGCCAGACCAAGAGAATGAATGAGAGAATGAACGAGTTAAGGGGTGATAAAGGGGTTGGAACCGCGTGACTGTTTTATGAGAGGCTGTCATTAGGATACTTCCAGTAAAAATGCGCACGACGATGCTGAACGTTAGGATTTTTCCACACAAAAATGCGTGTGGGTGAGGGAAAAATTCTCGCACACCGATACAATGCTCGTACACTGATTTGACCCTCCATGCTCGTACACCGATTTGCTCATATACTAAGTCACTCGTAAACCGAGGTATTACTGTATATATTTTTTGCTTTAGTACAGTAAAGCATATTTAAAAACTGCAAGTTTATAATACAAATATGTGATAATTTGATTTGTAATTTTGAAAAATATAAAAATAAGAGACTTTTGGACACCACTGTATGTGATATTGTGTTAAGACCTATTCTGTTCTTTCATTGTGCCATTTTTCTGTCTCTCATGTGTGGCAATCGCAGGAAAGCAAAAATGTTGAATGCATTGCACAGGCACATCAACTTAAAGGCATATATATATATATGTCTCATGCCTTAAATGTCTCATGTCTTCAGCTGAACATAACTGGCAAACACAAATATATCTACTGTAAGACAGAAATGTCTTTAGAAAAAAATTTCTAAATGTCTTTTTTGCACCCAGTAATGTCAATTAAATGCTGTACTGAAAGCACCATCACACTGAACCCTTAAGAATGCATTAACATGCTTGTTTGTGTAAGTCCATATTGTGGGTCAAAAGGCCATGCGTTTAGTAGAACAAGCAGAACAGATTGTTAATGAAACGGCAAAGAAGAAAATCTGCATGACCCTTTTAAAATACTTACAAAGAATATGCCTCCCTCCACCTTCCTGGCCCGTCTCACAGGTCCCTTCATAAAATAACATTTCATATCAACCTCCATGTCACATATATACAGATTTGTGGATTTTTGTTATGTAATGCATTTAACTATATATATATATATATATATATATATATATATATATATAAAGTTTTAAAACTGCTAACTGTTTTATATATATATATATATACATACATCTTCTGTTTGGAAGAGATTGCCATGGTTGGAAATGAATTGGAAAACACAGCTGGGACAAAATGCTAATGAACATAGTTGAGAACAGAAACGCTTAACCATTAAAACTAACAACAATATTGGTAAAATGCACTTCACTAAGACTCACGGGTAAGCGATATCTAAATTATGTCGCTTTGGAATGGATTTTCCTTTAGAGGGTTTTTAGCTCTCCTGTGGTGATGTTATATAAACCATGTGCTTGGAAAAGCTCCTTGAATGCTTGCTCAGTAATATGTGATGTTATTCATGGTTCAAACTCTTGATATAGAGACACTTAAATTATACTGGCGCAGATACAGTTACAGACAGTACAGGGGGGATTGAATGTTGCCGGTAGCAGCTCGTCTCAGGAAACAATCTTCTGGTAAATAAAATGAATAAACAATGTGTTTTCTTTCCCTTTGACCAAGTGGAAAGAAACAGAAACTCAACCTCTGATCCTTTAGACTGCATCCATTCTTTAAAAATATTAAGTGAGCAAAGAAAGACACCATCCCTCTTTAAAAATGTTGTCCTGTTGCTTTAAATCTCATAGTATAGGAGCAAATATATATATTGTGAATTGTATATACACATATATATATATATATATATATATATACACACACACACACACACACACATTTCAGGTTGGGCTATGTTTTTGAGAGAAGTCTCTTATGGTCACTGAGGCATCATTTATTGAAAATATGAAATATGAACAAATTACTGGAATAATATGAAATATGATTTCAGTTTTAAAATAGCTGTTTTAAAATGTAATTTATTCCTGTGATTGTAAAGCTGAATTTACAGAATAATTACTCAAGTCTTCAGTGTCACATGATCTTTCAGAAATCATACTAATGTGCTAATTTACAGCTGAATAAATGATCAATGTGCTCAATATTTTTGTTGAAACTATGATAATTTTTTCAAAGGTTCAAACAAACAAAATCTAAATAGTTTTGCGTTTTTGATTAGTTAATACTTATTTTTTTAGTATTACTTAAGTATTAATTTCTATTAAATCTTTCTGACCCCTAACTTTTGAATTGTAGTGTTTGTTGTAATTTTACAACATTTATTACTTATTAATGTATACTTATTTATTACTTATTTACTTATTAATGTATTTTTGTATATGAGCTTTTACATGTGGCTGTTAAATTGCTGGTTTCTACTATGAGAACACTGTAGTGTACATGCAGTAAATGAGCTGTAATGTCTTCCGAATCAATAATTCCAGGAAATATTCAACAGCTTTTTTGTTGTCAAAACTGTAAAACTTTGTAACTATAAAGCATATTCACTCACTGGAGTAAAAGTCGTGACAACTAGCCCCGGCCTACACTACCTGCACACATAAAAATTCCAGACGAGTTGTAGGGCTTTTTAATCTACTATTTTAATGTTCTCTCCTTCACTTGGCATTCATAAATGTCAAAATCGGTGGTGGTGACGTTCTGTACCCACTGCACAGGTAAACTAATATGCGTTGCTGGGAAAAAACTATGAGTCCTTCCTGGGTCAGTCTGGGGCAACCAGTGCAAGTGTTGGAAATGGGAGAATACAAGAGGATAACAAAGCCGAGAGGAGGCATTGCAGGTTATTAATAGATCTGGAAAAGGCCAGTGACGGTTAGAGTACCGGTAAGTAAATAGCTAAAGGCTACAGCGGAGAGAGGAATTATCCACATGGTGTTGACCAGCTGCCTGTTGCACACACTGAAGGAGCTGTTTTATGTGTTATGTGTAACTGTGCCAAGCAAAGTGTATTTGAGAACCCATTTAGAGTTCTCTAATATACAAAATTAATGCACTAGGCCAGACAAAATCTCCCGTTATAAAGCTCTGCCCTTGCCAGGATTGTCACTATTTTATTCGCCACTACATATGACAGATGGCATTTTGATATCATTATGGCAGTGTTCGCAGAGTTTAAATAAGCTGCACCTGCTGCACCTCTGATGGCATTATCTCCTTACATTAGTACTGTTACCTAATAGTGCTGTCACCCCTCCTTTCCCATGAAACCTGCTCGGTTTTTCTTTTTAAACACTGACACCACAACCAAGCATCACAACATGAAAGGCTACATTACTCTTTATAGTTAAACTATGTTTTTTATATATAATTATGCTATTCTGACAAACTACAGGTTTCTGTGGAGGGAAAAGTGACAGCAAATGTTGTATAAGACTGATTTCACATTACCATTGAAACACGTGCGCTACTCACTGTATGTAAATATTTCACACACTAAATAGCTGGCAAACCAGTGTGTCTGACCTCACCAGAAAAAGGACAGAAGCAACAGGAAAATCACATCACAATGAGTGTTATAGATATACAATGCAAATGCCCATATATGATTCACAAAAACAGTGTGAAACACTGATCACAAATGGGACACTTACTGATTTGGGCTTCTTTGTAGAACCCATATTTTCATGGATATCCTTGCGGTCCTCCCAAGATTCTTTGCTATCACCGTTTGAGGCTGGCGGACAGGTGTTGGGCATGGGGTCTTGCCCCTTCATGACCTGAACAGGGTCTAGACTCATTCTCCCCAACGCTTCTCATCAATGTCACACTGATCCAGGGCTGTATCACTCTGTGCTGTTTTCTCTATTCACATGCACAGCCTCTCTTCCCACTCATTGTATGTTCCCAGGACAGTGCTGTTGGTATCCAATTGTGTATCTCCTGCTTCAATGTCTAATGACACTGCCAGTTTTAGTTCTGTGTGGCTATATCCTCTCTGCTCTGACGCTCTGTCTGCAATCTGCTGCTATGACGCAGTATGTGTTGATATCTAGCCCTTTCTCTCTCTCACCCTCCCTCCCCACTCATCCCTCACTCAGGCACATACTGTCCCCCTCCCTATCCCTCTATTATGCCATCATTTATCTGCATGTGCTCTCTCACTCTCTTAGTAAACTTGACAAAATATCATATATTCTTAGTGGATCAGCATCTTTCAGCCAATGAATAATGGGCTTCCCAGACGGCTATCCTTCCTAGTCCTTGAAGTTGAAGGTAGCCCTTAATCTAGATTCACCATAGATAGATGGACAGACAGATGGATCTAGATATATCTATCTATGGCATTGTAACCCAATAATCAGTTGCTAGGCAGCTCTTTGACCCCATGTAGAACTTTACCAGTGATGAATGGCAAACTGTCCACACTGTACATACAGTGATAGGCTGCCCTCTTCTGGGTGAAAGAGTAACTATATTCTCTTTGCTCATAGAGGATCATGCAAATGCAGTTTAAGTATGACACGCTGAAATTCAGCATTGCAGAGCAAGCGTGCATGTGACATTGCTTTTATATAACAGTTTAATAACTGACCTTAATAATGGCCATTGCTCTCTACATACCAATTCTGGTGTGTGAACAAGCGGGCTAGCCTAACAAAATAGAGAACAGGAACTACATCCTCTCGATAGTTACGAACGAGAAGGAGAGTCGGGATTTAATCCCTCAGGGGGGGCTTTAAAACAACGTTAAATATATAAATATGAAACTAAATGAAATCCACTACAACTGCAACCCTCAAACTGGCTTTTGAATGGATTCATGCTATAATATAAATGTAGATATACTTCATTTGTACTGTATAATTATATTAAATCCCCATCACTCTATACTTAGTAGTAGTACACACACACACAAAGTATTATGTAATAGAATAGTGGATTTACAGTATTTTACCCTAAACGAGCAATTTCGTGGGACTTTTATTTTGAAGTGTCGTTTATCACGGAAAATCCCACACGTCGATTCGCTTCACATCGTTGTTAGCGGCGGCGGCACGGAAAGACAGATAGCGGTGCTTCCTGAAAGTCCAAACAAAACATGCGTTATTGTTGCTTTCTTTAGGTTTTAAACAAACAAACGGTTTGAAATTATTCAGAAAATACCTATTCACTTGAATAACGAGAATGGAGCATTCGGTGCCCAAAAAGTAAGTGAAATAGCCAACTCGGCTAACTAGTTATCAACCGAGCTAATATTTTCAGGCCTCATCTCACGAACTAAACCGAAACTTCACATAATTGAACGAACTAAAATAGATTGTGTGGTAGATATATTGATGTTCGTAGTTATATCCTCAAGAATAACACTTGAACGCAGTCTGACCTATAGTTGTTATGTTAACTGGTATAAGTTTCGCTTGCATTGTAACTGCGAGTGTCTGAACCCATGACGTTTTGTGCATTTAATGAAGTACGATTGTCTTGTGCATGACAGTAAGCTGAAGAAACTCAGTGAAGACAGTCTTACCAAGCAGCCAGAGGAAGTATTTGATGTCCTTGAAAAGCTTGGCGAAGGGTATGTACCAATCTTCTACTTAAATCATATTGAACACAATTTGTATGTAATACTCACATAATGAATTGTGTGTGGTTCAGATCATATGGCAGTGTTTTTAAAGCCATTCACAAGGAATCAGGCCAGGTGGTGGCTATTAAACAGGTTCCTGTCGAATCAGACCTACAGGAAATCATCAAAGAGATCTCCATAATGCAGCAATGTGACAGGTAAACCAGCTCATTATTAAATAACAAGTTGTGTTTTATTAATGTATTGTTATTGGGCTTATATAAAATGCTTCCTATTTTCTCTATCCTTGTATTTTAACAGCCCCTATGTGGTGAAGTACTATGGCAGCTATTTCAAGAACACAGATCTGTGGATTGTGATGGAATACTGTGGCGCTGGATCCGTATCCGATATCATCAGGCTGCGCAACAAAACTGTAAATATGAAAATATTCTAACTATAAATACAGTATACAGATTCATCACATGCTTGATAACATTTTTTTTCACTTGTGACAAGCTCACCGAGGAAGAAATAGCCACAGTCCTCAAATCCACCTTGAAAGGTCTGGAATATCTTCATTTCATGAGGAAAATCCACAGAGACATCAAAGCCGGGAATATTCTTCTCAACACAGAAGGCCATGCCAAACTTGCAGATTTTGGAGTGGCTGGACAACTTACTGTGAGAATTAAAACTATCTGCTTTAGTGTTGTAGCTATATTTAATTAAATATTTGTTAAAGGTTTGGACATTATTGATTATTTATTGTTAATATTAACATAGAAAATATTAAACAACCAGTGCATTTCTTGTTTTGTCTATTTGTACATTGATATTATTGTATTTGCTTTAATGGTCCACTTTCTCTCGAAGTTATTTCCTGTAAATATTAAATACAAGACTGAACCATCTGCTCTGTAACATCGTCCCATATTAACAGAAAACTAAGAAAAACAAGGGAAATAATAAATGTAATTAATAAAAATTCAGGTAAATAAAATACGGAGAATATGGGGAATTGTGAGGTTTTGGACAGATTTAGTAATTTTAGCAGTAACACTATTTTAAGTTGATGTTATTACATGTACTTATTATTGTAATAACAGTAAATTATGAATAATTACAAGTAACTAACACAAACCCTAACTCTATAGTAAGCACATGTAGTTTATTAAATAGTTCTTATTGGAGGAAATACAATGTAACTACATCACTTTAAAATATATTGTAACCTTTTTAGCTCCTTTCCTTTTGAGTCCAAATCATCCTTAAAAGAGAGATTTTGAGAAAAAGAAGAGCAGTTTACATAACTATTTACATTTGTCTACAAAAGAAAATTTAAAGCATTTAAGGATAAACATTCAGATCACTTTTCTATGTTCGTCTAATATATTTTTCGGTTATCCAAACTGGTTGTGTGTCATGTTACATGAATGAATCGTGTCTATTTGTACGAACCACAATAGGACACAATGGCAAAGAGGAACACAGTTATCGGGACACCCTTCTGGATGGCCCCCGAGGTGATCCAGGAGATCGGGTACAACTGTGTGGCAGATATCTGGTCTCTCGGCATCACATCCATAGAAATGGCCGAAGGAAAGCCCCCGTATGCTGACATTCATCCAATGAGAGTGAGTGGAACACAATGAGAAGCCTTTGACTTGATATTTTGACAGGAAAGTGGATGGTGACTGCGTCTGTTTTGTTTTTGTGTGTCATCAGGCTATTTTCATGATCCCCACAAACCCTCCACCCACGTTCCGCAAGCCAGAGCTGTGGAGTGACGAATTCACAGATTTTGTGAAGAAATGTCTGGTGAAGAACCCAGAGCAGAGAGCTACAGCCACTCAACTGCTGCAGGTGTGGGAAGAGCTTCATATTGCTAATTAAGAGTTCCTGTTTGGGATTCATTCGGTTACTAATTCACTTTCTATTTTACTTTGGGGATTTTCCATGAAGTAGCATTTATAAACATCTAGTATACTTGGAATTTTGTCTGTTTGGCAGCATCCCTTTATAACCAGTGCGAAGCCAGTGAGCATCCTGCGGGACCTGATCACAGAGGCCATGGAGATGAAGATCAAGAGACAACAGGAGCAGCAGAGAGAGCTGGAGGAGGATGACGAGAACTCTGTGAGTTGCATATCAGTTGTTCAGCTTACGATGAGCTCAGCATTTGTGTTTTAGCTGACGTCATATGTGACCGCATTCTACAGGATGAGGAAGTGGAAGTAGATTCCCACACCATGGTGAAGTCTGGTTCGGAGAGCGCTGGCACCATGCGGGCCACGGGCACAATGAGCGACGGTGCTCAGACCATGATCGAGCACGACCGCACAATGCTGGAGTCTGACCTGGGCACCATGGTGATCAACAGTGATGATGAGGAAGAAGAGGAAGATCTCGGCTCGATGAGGAGTGAGCCTTTGTCTTTTCATTAACTTTTTTGTGGCTGTTTGAGAAATGCATAATCTGATGTTTTATCCTCTAAATAGGAAATCCTACATCTCAGCAAATTCAGCGTCCATCCTTCATGGACTACTTCGACAAGCAGGACTCAAATAAAGCACAAGAGGGTTATAACCACAACCAGCAGGACCCGTTTTCAATTTCCAAGACGGCTTTCCCTGATAATTGGAAAGTGCCCCAGGATGGAGATTTTGATTTTGTAAGTGCTGTGCTTTTCAATTTTTGTTAAAGATCACGGCCTCAATTCAAACACCTATATAATCTTATTCCTAAATTACAACAATTCATCTAATGCCAGGTTCAGACTACAGTAATCCCCCGCCACTTCACGGTTCAAGTTTCGTGGCCTCAGTCCATCACAGATTTTTCAAAAATATTAATCGAAAAATAAAAATTCAAAAATACCTCCATGTCGGCTGCCGTATTGCGGAAAGCAGCGTTGCTTCATCGTGATGCGAGAGAAACGGTTTCCCAGGATGCCAGACAAAGAGAGAAACTCTCTCAGAGGCTTTGTACACACCCACGGCACTCAGACAAGACACGTGATTGGTTCCCGGCACGAGATCAACGAATGAGAGCATGAGTGGATGTGTCCCGTAAGCTGATTGGCTGATCCTACTTTGGAATTTCACCTATCGCGGGGGGTTCCGGTCCACATTAACCGCGATAAACGAGGGATCACGGTACACCATAATTTTTTGTCACTGTGTCATTCTGCGATTTTGATTCCTAATATCTTGCCGTGTTGTGGCGAAGAACCGTGTCAACTACACGTTGCTTCCTGACCAATCATCGCTTGCCGTCTATAACGATGTGCGTAATGTCATTGGAATTAGCTGCTGACTTCTGGAAAAAAAAAGCGCATAAGCAAGCAGAGGTTGTACTATCTTAATGCTAATTCCAGTATTCGAGTTGAAGCACTTCTGTTATCATTCACCAAGATTTATCTTTTTTTCACTCTCTTATGGTAGTCGCTTGTGGAAACATCATAAAGATAGGAGTTTTGTTGTCAAACCTTTCCTCTATTGCAAAATTTCACTTACCAGTTCCAATGTCATCGTCTCTTCTTTATTTCACCATTTTTGAAAGCTGTAGACACAGAAGAGCTTCTGTGATCTAATTGGTCAAAACCATAAATGTGACGCAACCAGTCTTTTTGACGTAAAGCGTTGCAGATGCGGCGAGATGAAGCAATTCTGGTGTATATAGAAGGTGAAACTATATGTCAGATTTTACAGTATTCGTAAAAAAGTAGTCAAAAAGTACCAGCATGACTTATTACTTCTGGCAAGATTCTGAAGTGTGCGTACGATGGACTCTTTACTATCCCATAAAGCCACAGGAGAGGATTTGTGAATGCCAGTCAAGCGAATCAACTGATACTTGTTGTTCATGGCGAATGTAGTACATCCAGATTACATTCATACTCTGTAAAACATACTATAGAACATACAAGGTAATTACTTTTTGGGTTTTTTACTACTCGAGAGAATGCGATTTCAAAAACGCTGATTCATCAGTTTTATGAGTAAATCGTTCATTCAAGCTTCTTCTTTTTTTTTATGGCTTGGTCAATCGATTGCAGCAATTAACATTTTGTCAGAACCTCAAGTAAAGTTCTCAATTTATCCATAATTTTGCAGCTCTATTTTGAATGCATAAAGCTTATTTAAAATGTGTTTTTCTGTCTATATAGCTGAAAAACCTTGATTTTGAGGAGCTCCAGATGCGTCTTACTGCTTTGGACCCCATGATGGAGCGAGAGATTGAAGAACTGCGGCAGCGCTACACTGCTAAAAGGCAACCCATTCTTGACGCCATGGATGCAAAGAAACGCCGGCAGCAGAACTTCTAACCCACTTCACAGATGCTGAAGCTTCAAAGCTGGCTGGCCAGATCTTATGTCCCCTCCTGCGTTCAATCTTTGTACTGATGCGTCTTATTCTAAACTCCTGCTGTTTGTACATTTGAAGAAGGTCTTGGTGGATGTATAAAACGCAAAATCAAAATATAATACTTGATCAAATTTTTTGTTTAGAATTCATAGGTCACATGTTAAAATATTTGGAGTTCATCCTAAATAGAGCAGATTGAGTATCACCCTCACAATATTATGAAATTTAGGCTTTTTGTTCTCTTATTTCCAAAACTGATTCAGCCATCTTTATATCTATGGTTAATACTTTCTTAATACTGTTAAGCCAAGGTGAAAATAACTGTGAAAATGTAAAGTTTTGAGGCTGAATTCATAAGAAATGCTGTTTTTAGGTGTGAATGGATTATTAAACCAAAGACAATCAAAAGTAGGGAATGCCTTATAGTGCTTGTTAACCCTCTTTTCGAAGTTTGCGTCACCAAGCTTTAGGTTTGTATTCTGCTAATATAGGATCATGTTGCAGTGGGGATCCTTTTACTAGACTTAATTTCAGAGAAAAACGGGACCATTACTGCATCTACGCTTCCCATTCCATTGAAATTCCTCTTCAGCACAAAGGTTTGAAACATCTGTCCACAGCTTTGTAAATATGCATGGCTTATTTATGCTGAATGTCACTTTCTCCGTTTCTGAATGTTTCTGTCAGCTTCCCAATATTTTCTTCATTGATTCTTTGATAAAGTGTTTCGGCAAATGTTTGTATGAGGAAGTGAGAACTACTTTTCCTCTGCCCCATTTTAAAGTTCTCGCTTTATCTCAGGGGTCGCTCAGCTTTGAACTCTTTCTTCTGGTCTTTTTCAAAGATTTCAATGCAGTGATTTTGTGTTTCTCATTACGGGAATGGTACCATGATTACTAGGCCTATTGAGTCTCCATACCTATCAAAAGCAATACAGCAACTCAAGGACATAGTAATTTAACAATGCCAGTAATGTGAATGGGCTAAAATGTTGTTGAATCTTTTAAGAGAAGGATGAATAGTTTTAAAGTAGACCTTAAAATGACTTTTAACAATGTTTATGCCCTGATTGAGGACTGATGTCTATGAATATGAGCTGGTTTGAAGTATAGTCTGTTAAATATTTTCTTTTCTTAAAATAAAAAAAAACATTGAGATAGTTAGGGATGTTACCAATGCCTTACATTTCCTGCAGTTGTGAGTTATATCGGTTTGTTTAATACTCTGACATTTACACAGGCACGTTTTTACTGAACACTCTAATTTATTGTGCATTATTCATATTGTATGTTATTTTTTGCACTCTGCATATAGTTTTTGAATAAAGGTCTGTTACTTATCCACATGTGTACTTCTTTAACAATAGTTTAGCTGTCCTACCCTCAGGTCATTGTGACCCGAAATTAATATTTTAAATAAAATGTTAAATCAAGTGGTCCAAGACCTAAGGAATTTTGTCTCAGATGAACTGGGAATACACAAAAACAAATCGACTGGATTCTAGGAGTTTAAGTGGTTGAAATAAATGAAAAAGTAACAAATCCTTCCCTGGGGGGTCAATTCGACCCCCAAAGGAATGAATGGAATGCAATGATTTTTGTGTGTGTCAAAAGTAAAAAAAAATTATTTCACAATTTAGAATAAACACACAAAAGATGGCATGACACCATAGAACCCAAACAAACACTCATTCATACACACCACCTATTAAGGTCTTTCTAAGTTGAAAGAATGTGCTTAAATTATTATTTATTGATTGATAAAATCGAATAATAAAGGTAAATTAAATAACAAAAAAATCTCCCAAAAATTGCATTTAAAAAATAATTTAAGGGATTCTGGTCGTTCTGACTCAGGAGGGATGGGTTTGTTACAGTGCAGGGAAAGAAATCTGGACACAAAAAGGAAATTAACTGAGATTTATACTAGAACCGTATACTAAATTCTAGTTTTCCCTCAACACTAATATATTTTATCAGATTCAGAAATTAATAATAATAATTGTTCTTTTTGAGAGCAATTGTCTATATATTTGTATTATTAAATTATTTACTCATGCAGTATACTACTTCAAAACAACTTCACAGTTTGAAGTTACAAAAGCATAATACTTATAGTTTTAAATATGAACATTAGGAAAGAATTAAGCAAGTAATTAAGCGAAGTGCATTTCATGAAGATAATGAACTTATAGACCAGGGGTGGCAAACGTACGGCCCGCTAGTGGTTTCAGTCCGGCCCGGGGGATAAATCTGCAATATGAAAAATAATTTTCATTTTCAGCGGAACTAACAGCAAATGATTGCACTGAGCTTGAGGGTCTGAGTGGCGTTTGGTTCTATCAGTTTACCCGCTTTTTTATGGGTAAAACAAACATTTAATTCTGAATGCATATGTGGTGTATTCTTCTGTGAAATTAGAAGGTATTTTAGTGACCCCTAGTGGTTGTTTAGCAGCAGACATTCGTTGTTTTGTCCTTTATCGCGCACCGTAGTTCAGCAGAGAATGGCTGTTTCTACTGGAGGTGAGCGCGTTTTTTCTCTCTCATGTTAATAAGTTTGAAAAATGTGAGAAGTCCATTTAATTTGAGGTTATCGAGTGTAAACCTTTGTGAGTTATATTAAATGTATTTATGCAACCGTGAAAAAGTAGGGGAGCGCGGACCCCACTCACGGGGTAAGAAGGAACATTTTACTCCTGGCGCTTTTGGCGATACTGCACAGAAATGGAAGGTCCGACAAACATAAAACGGTGCTCATTTGTAGGAGAGGCTTGTATGTTGTTTGTATAAAAATATGGTTTGTCTAACCCTATTACTTTGTTCATTATTTGGCCAAAACCAAAAAGTGTTACTTAGTGCCCCGCGCTCCCCTATTTATGTCACGTGTTGCTGCTAGCGTCTAGTAGCGCAAAAACATTGAATTTACGTTACTTTATTCATTTGATATTTTTTTTTTTTCAGTTGATGTCTGTTGTTTTTCTCATTTAATGTATGTATTACATTAATGTGTTCTCTGGTAAGTGAATTTCATGTTTTGTTTTTGTTAAAATGTAATTGTTACAATCAGTGTTGCCAGATTGGGCGATCCCCAATGGGTGGGTTTTATGCTGTAGTTTGTAGTTGGGCTGGAAATCTTCAGTCCAATCTGGCAACACTGGTTACAAGTTCAGCAGAAAATGTCTGTTTCTACTGCAGATGTCTGCTAATTTTCTCATTTAATGTATGTATTACATTAATGTGTTCTCAGACATTAAAAGATCAAACCGCCAGAAGTTTTGTGAGTGACATCTGTTGGGAGTCTACAACGGTTATCTGAACAGGTACAGGACGACAATCGTTACTTTGGCACCCTCATCGTTGAAATGTCTTTGTCAAAAAAGAGAAAGGTGGACACAGAGGGTCGGGTTTTTAAAGAAAAATGGACCTCTTCCTATATGTTCACGGAAGTGAATGGGAAACCCGTGTGCCTGGTGTGCATGCAGCAAGTTTCGGTGCTTAAGGAATATAATATTCGGCGCCACTATCAAACTCTGCATGGCGAAACATACAACAGCTTGGATGGAGAACTGAGAATACAGACGGTAAATGAAATGTTGATGGGTCTGAGGAAACGGCAATCTGTTTTCACCCAAAGTCGAGAGGTCATTGATGCTCCAGTGAAGGTCAGTGATGCTACAGTGAAGGTCAGTGATGCTCCACTGAAGGCCAGCTACCTGATTGCTAGCAAAATAGCACTGGCATCAAAGCCATACTCCGAGGGGGAGTTCATCAAAGATTGCATGCTGAAGGCTGCTGAAGTTTTGTGTCCTGAGAAGCGACAAGCTTTTGCCAATATTAGCTTGACGAGAAATACCGTGGCAGACAGGATTTCGGAACTATCGGCAGATTTGGACACCCAACTGAAACGCAAAGTTGAGTCTTTCCTGGCATTTTCTGTTGCAATCGAGAGTACTGATATTACGGACGTCGCTCAACTGGCCATATTCATTCGTGGAGTTGACAACACTTTGACTGTCACAGAGGAGTTTCTTGAGTTGGTGCCTGTGACCGACACCACAACATCTGAGGAGATTTTCCACTCCATCGTTGGAGCGCTGGACCGAGTCGGGGTGGACTGGTCTCGTGCCGTAAGCCTAGCTACAGATGCTGCGCCATCAATGATCGAGGAAAAGACAGGTGTTGTGACAAAGTTCAGAGAGAAAGTACAAGCCGCAAATAGAGGAAGTGATTTTTTGACATTTCATTGCATTTTGCGTCAGGAGGCATTATGCTGCAAGTTGTTGAAAATGGATCACGTCATGGAGGTGGTTGTCCGAACTGTTAATTTCATCCGAGCCAGAGGTCTCGATCATCATCAGTTTGACAGCCTTCTCCGCGACTGTAACATTACTCATGGTCTGCCAGACCACACTGAAGTCAGATGGTTAAGCAGAGGTGCTGTGCTGAAGCGCTTCTTCTACCTGCGTAGGGAAATCGGACATTTCATGGAGGGGAAAGGAACACCTGTTATGGAATTACAGTGCCCACTGTGGCTGCAGGACCTTGCGTTCATGGTTGATATTTCAGAACACTTGAATAATCTGAACAAAATGTTGCAAGGACGCAAAAAAATTGTGACACAGTATTATGACGGCATACGTGCATTCGAGTTAAAGCTCGGGTTATGGGAGATGCAGCTGGCAAGCAGTGACCCTGCTCACTTTCCCTGTCTAAGAGATGTGTGCGCAGCATGCATTAATCCTGACGTGAGACGGTACAAAGACACGATTTCAGGGTTGCTGAAGGAGTTTGAGAAACGATTTCAGGTCTTTAGCAAACTCGAGACTGAATTCACCGTTTTTCGCTCGCCATTCACAGTCAGTGCTTCTGATGTTCCCGTTGACTTACAACTTGAAATCATTGATTTGCAGTGTGATGTAGAATTGAAGGGCAAATTTGCCTCTGTGGGCTTGGACACGTTTTATCAGAATCTCCTGCCAGGCTATCCTAGATTAACAGCACTGGCTGCAAAAGTGTTGTGCATGTTTGGGACTACCTACCTTTGTGAGCAAGCTTTCTCGGTAATGAACATTAATAACACAAAGTGGCGCTCAAAGCTGACACACAAGCATTTAAATGAGATTCTAAAATTGGCTGCTACTCAGGACATGACGCCTGATATTGATGCACTTGTGCAGGCTAAAAGAAGCCAGGTTTCCGAAGCAAATTAAGTAAATTTGTTGACATTTTTTTTTTAAACATTTGCAAATTTTACAAAGATTTTCTTTTTAAAGCAGCTGCCACTAAAGAGTTGTACTGTGTGAAGTCAATTCATGTGTTCAGAATTGCTTCCCAGAATTGGAAAATGGATTTTAAATGATTTCTATATTTTGAAATTTGATTTGTTAACATGCAGGAGAGTGTTTTTAAGTTCTACAAAACTGTACATTGTACTGTTCTACTACTACTGTTCTACATTGTACAATAACTGTGATAATTTTTTTAAATGTATAATGCATTTAAATAAATGTTAAACTGAGTAATAGTGTTTTTTGAAATTGAACAAACTACTTAGGTTGTAAAAGGAAAATTCAATTAATATAAAGACTTTTATAATTTACTTCTTTGCACTAATACAAAGAAAAAAGTAGACTTACTGTTAGTTCTATGTAATTTTGCTATGAGTTTACTGGCCTGGCCCCCTTGAGATCAGATTAAGCTGTATACGGCCCCCAGACCAAAAGGAGTTTGATATTTTTATAACTTATTGAAGAGATAAAGTTTATCCGCCATTCCCGTTAAAAATCAAAGATGGCGCGCCGCTGTGGATAAGGTATACACTGGATACTCGAAGTACCGTAATCACTCTAATGCACAGAGCCTTAACCGTAATTACACTAATACACAGCTCTTTACCGTAATCACCGTAATATACAGAGCTCTCATTTATCATGAACTTCTTCCATGCGCGAACATCTATATTGACGCTTAAAGAGCCGAAATGGAACGTGTATATTGTCTTCCAATTTCTTCCTTTAAATCTTTAATAACTACAGTTCCGAGCAGTGCGAAACATAATTGAATAATAATGAAGGTAGGCCACGTGTACCGTCTCTCTATGTGAGTCATTACGGTAGGAATCGCTTACGCCTACTGGAAGCGAAACTCTGACTGCAACCCTGCTCTTGCGTTCATTCAGCAGCTCAACTAGAAGTCCACTTACAGGTGTGATTCACTGTTTGAGTCTCAGTGTTCAAATATGTCTGCGGTTATTAGGAAGATCATTTACACTGCAGCAGCTCCTGCCGCGATCGGGCCCTACAGGTGAGAGTCTCCCTGCAGTCGTGACAAACTGTGTTTAAGTGTCTCAATAATAAGCGCACGTGTGATGTGCTCAAGCATTTGGATAAATGTGAGTTTTATGCACTGATAGTCATGCATAGGCCTTACATAAGCTGCAGTGCAATATTTGTTCGGGGCGTGTCTTTAGATGGCACATTCAGCAACTTTGTCCTGGAGATTTTTGTGCAAATATTCATACACTGTTTGGACATGATGTCTTCTGTTCAAAGAAAAATCCCTTATACGGCTAAAGCCCCTATTAGACAGGGAATATACAGGTAAGATTCTTGTCAACCAACTTTAATGTAAGAACTACTTTTAGATTCCACACTTTTTAGAACTGAGATTGTATTTGCATGCATTATAATAGGATTCTGGAACTGCTCCAAATCACTGTTTTATAATGTTTAACACAGTCTTTAACCTTCAATATAAAAAAAGTTTCTCTGCAGCAAATTTTAGTAACTTTAATTCAGTAAATACTTGCAAATCATAATTTAGGGTTTTTTTATTACATTTTTGCATATAATTACTTTAAAGTCGTTACAATGGGCGTTTTTTGCATTTCAACCAATAGACAGTAAGAGGAGGTGTTTAGTTCATTGCCCTGACCAGAGGTCAAACTTCTGCTTAACAGTTAAGCATATCTGACACATTTATGTGTGTGTGTGTGTGTGTGTGTGTGTGTGTGTGTGTGTGTGTGTGTGTGTGTGTGTGTGTGTGTGTGTGTGTGTGTGTGTGTGTGTGTGTGTGTGTGTGTAAAATGTCTCACCAAGGCTGCACTTATTTGATAAAAAAAATACAGTACTATTGAGAAATATTATTATAATTTAAAATAACTGTTTTCTATTTTAAAATTGTATATGTATATTATAAAGAAATGATCACAGAAATCATACTTGAATGCTAATTTGGTGCTCAATTATTTATAATGGTTCTTTATATAATCAATGTTGAAAACTGCTTAATATTTTTGTGGAAACCATGATACAGATATGAGTGGAACGTTTAAAAAAAAAGTTTAACGCTAAATAAAATAATTAATGTTATTTATCTTGCAACAAGCTTTTGAATGGTTTCCACAAATATATTAATCAGTACAACTGCTTAACAGCAAAAAGCAAATCATCATATTAGAATGATTTCGTAAGGATCATGTGACACTGAAGACTGGAGGAATGATGCTGAGAATTCAGCTGCCATCACAAGAATAAAATGCACTTGATAATATATCAAACAGAAAACCGGTATTATAAAATGTAATATTTCAGAATATTGCTGTTTTACTGTATTGTTGCAGAAAAGACTTTCTTCAGAAACATTTAAAAAAATCGTATTTATTCCAACCTTCTGGCATTTAACTTATGCGTCATTCAAATCAGCAAAGACAATGTGGTAACCAATGATCTTCAGTTTCCTTGCAGTTGTGCAAACCACACTTATATAAAGAGAACAAGGATTAACTCCATTAATTCACAAGGTTATATATTCTTGTATTAGACACACATTAACTTGGACTGTGACTTCATACTGAACTTTTACATGATCTTGGTTTCTACAAAGCTATAGTGTTATATCTTATCTATATAATATCCAATGTCCAGTTTAGTATTTATTATTATCCAAACTATTAAAATGAGATGTACCTTAACAAGGCAAGAAAACCCGATGGGATGTTACTGCAGTGTTCCAGTTATACCAGCAGAAGGCAGAGAAAGACAACATTGATGCATTTGAGGAAAAATCCCTTTTCTTTCCAAAGTCAAGTTTACTATTAATTCACATTTTAAATAATGTTGCTTCTACACTCAGTCAGGCTGTTTTGGTGGATCGCACAATGTACATCTCAGGACAGGTGGGAATGGACGCAGTATCAGGACAGTTGGTGGCGGGAGGAGTGCAGGCTCAGGCCAAACAGGTGACAAAACTCAGCATCCGTGAATAATTCATAATGAACATAGTTAAGAAAAAATGAATCCTTCACGATAACACGTATTTTCATTCATTCATTGGCCAGACGCTTTTATCCAAAGAGACTTGCACTGCATTCAAAGAACACATTGATATTCTAATCAATTTTTGCTTGCCCTGGGAATCGAACCCATGACCTTGGCATTGCAAGCGTCACGCTCTACTGTTTGAGCTACAAGAACTAAAGTAAATAGTCATGAAATGTTGATATCGTGATGACTTTAATACACAAACTAGTAATTTTCACTAAAATAGGATACATGTTCATAGTGCATGTTTCAGTGTTTTTTCCGTAAAATTTTATAGGCACTTATTAACATGGGGGAGATTCTGAAAGCCGCTGGATGCGGATATGAAAACGGTAAGTCGTCAAGCCTCACCTGCATTACATGTCAGTTCTTTCATGAGGGTTTTCAGGAGTTTTATTAAAGTCTGCTGCTTTTTTGTTGCAGTTGTGAAGACCACAGTGTTGTTGGCAGACATTAAAGACTTCAGTAACGTCAATGATGTTTACAAGCAGTGTGAGTATGAACGAAGGTGTCACGGTGGCATAATTCACCACAGAGTGTTACATTTATCCTTAAACATACAACCACAGGTTTCCCTTATTGTTTTATTGGTCTATTTTATTTCCAATTTAATATATAAAACCTCTTGCGAATTCTATTAATGTATGTGCTGATTCTAAAACCGTAGCAAAAATGGCCGCGGTTCCCTAAAAAGTCATAAATTCCTTAAATGTAAAAAAAAGTCTTACTTTGCCCATACAGAAGTTAAAGCCTCAAAAAGGTCTTAAATCATTGCATCCATGCCATTGCAAAATGTAATACTTCGACCAGTATTTTGTCCTGTTTTTCACGTTTTCCAACACAAATATCGAAACCTCTTTAAATCAAGACAAGTTTTATTGAGATGCAATTATAGTCTTGATAAAATTCTGTCTATGAGTTTAATAAAAATTTTCCCCCTTTGAATTAAGTTGATTTCACCGATTTCGTTTGTTCTGATTTTAATCAAAACTCGATGTTTCTTGATTCTGGTTAGACCTAAACTGCATTTCGTTGCTTTGTACCTGTACTTGTGCAATGACAATAAAGTTGAATCTAATCTAATCTAATTCATTTCACAGGAAACAAGGCATTCAAATTTAGAAAATTCAACAAAATGTAGACATTGCTACTGAAAAACAAGATAAAAATGCAGAGAAAGAACAATTTTTGCTGTGTGATTAGGAGGTACAGTAAAATATATTTCAATATTCTAGTGAATTATTATTATTTATATATTTTTTAAGTGCATTAAGTTGAGAGTTGTATTGTCAAACTCTAAAAATGTTTCTGATTTACATTTAGACAATTTATTGACATTGTTTTTGCATTAATTTATTCTGTACATTTTCTTTACTTGGTCTTAAAAAGGTCTTTAAAAAGTCTGAATAAAGGTCTTAAGTCTTAGCATTAAAAAGTCTTAAATCCACTTTTTAAAGATCTTAAAAATGAAATGCAACCAAAATAACAAAGTAGTAAAGAGTTTCAGTTTCGCTCATTGTTTTTTTAAATCGTAAATCCGGTGTAATCTATAAAAGTGAATCAAAAGAGTAGTATGATACTCCTGAAATATTAATATTTGTATGCCCAATTAAAAGTGTATTAATAATAATAATATATTTTAGTCTAGTGTTAGTATTACTATATATATATATATATATATATATATATATATATTCATATATATATATATATATTCTTCTTTAAAAAAAACTATATACATAACTAAATGGGATTTTGTTTGTTCTCATCCTTGGTCTTATACAGTAATACCTCGGTTTACGAGTTTAATTCGTTCCAAGAGCGAGCTCGTAAACCAAAATGCTCGTACACCAAAACAATTTCCCCCATAAGAACGCACTAAAAATCACTTGATTCGTTCCACACGACCATAAATGCCCATTTTAAATATTTGTTTGGTTTTAACCTATTAATTACATTTAAAATTATAACCATTAAGATCTCATATAAATACTAATTAAGTATTTTTAGAGTTTAACTGTCATTATTAACTATTTACTGTAACATGCACTTTACCTCTTCACTGCTGGCATGATCGAGATGAGAGGAGAGGAGAGGGGTGTTACTGCTTATATATGTCACTACATTGTAGCGTTGCTTCTTTTAATAACCAGACAGGTTCCTTCTCATTCAGAGATTTTATTGAGAACTATCGGATTGCTGTTCTGGTTTCAACCCACGCCGTACATAACAGAAGAATCAAAACTATCTCTGCTTACGAGCTCTTTCTCAAATCCCTCAGAACTCAACTCTCTCTAGCGCCGACTGAAACCCCGCCCTCTTAAAGTGACAAGACTGTTAACTGAACACTTATTGACACATCAGATTAACTAGTTCCTTCAACATTTGTAACGATATTACAACGTGAAGAATAGCGATCACAAATAATGCAACAACACGAGGTAAAACCGCTGTAAATCACTTATGTATATGATCTGTACAGAGTTATAACTGTTATAGCAGGGGTCGCCAACATGGTGCCCGCGGGCACCAGGTCGCCCCCAAGGACCACATGAGTCGCCCGCGGAACCTGTTCTAAAAATAGCTGTAGCCTAGTGTGCCGTGAGAGATCGTCAGGTGTGCCGCGGAAAATTATTCAATTTCACCTAATTTTTCAAAAAAAAAAAAAAACACACACACACATTTTGAGCGGCTGCAAGCGGCAATGGTGCGCGTCTGTAGTGATGTTACGTCTGACACCGACGCTCCGAAGCTTGCTTCAAACTCGAACGGGCTTTGCAATGAACCACTGCTTCGGAGCTTGTATCATTACGTCACTAGTCACGTGAAAATGACGTTCAAAGCAAACACACTGCTTCACTCCGGCTCTGACAGCCCGATCAGTGTTGACGGGTTTCAAACCTGCCGGTGTTGTACCGAAATCTGACTCCCCGGACAAATCTAACTCCCCTATGCACGCGCATTAATAAGCGCTGCATTTAGATGAAACGCACTTTCTTGAACATATTCGCCTAAAAACCGATGTTTTCACACAGCAAACGTACACGGAAGTTTTGCTTATGCTTAAATAAGCGGAAAGTGAAATTATAATACATTTAAAATGGGTTTACCAGGGGGAGTCAGATTTTCACAGCAGAAAAATCTTTGAAAGTCTTTCTTTCTGCACCTTTGAAAATCTCACTCCCCTCACTAACTCTGGTTTAAAAGCTCACAGACTCACCATATGATGAGATAATAAGATAAATATGGTGAGTCTTATTTTTCGGCTGTAAAAATCTGACTCCCCATGTAAACCCATAGGCCTACTATAATTCATTATAAATGTAATATACTTTCATTTTCTGCTTATTTATTCAAGCGTACACAAAACTTCTGTGTACTTTTTAAGTGTTTGCGGTGTGAAAACATCGATTTGTAGACGAATATGCTCGATGCAGCGCATATTAGGCTAATGCGCGCGCGTAGGGGAGTGAGATTTGTCCGGGGATTTGTCCGGGGAGTCAGATTTCGGTACAACACCTGTCAGAAAGCCTGTCCTAGGAACGAATATTTTGTTGTTGTTGTTGGGGTCCCGGTATTAGTGACGCCCACCGGTAGTCGATGACTGTTCATCTTTATGTTGCTGACTGTGTTCCGTGTCATGCGTGCGTTCATGCACTACCTGTAAGTACATATGTATGTTATATATTTGCGAGTAGATGCCGTGAAGATCATTAGTAATCTCCGATGTTTATATCGTTCGTGTTTTACCGTTTATTCGGCCGTAATTTGCCGAACTAATCTGCTGAGTCATCACTAGACGCGTTGGTGTTGCCCCGATACGGCGCGCGTTACAGCGCGAGTGTTTGTTTATGTTATTGATTATGGCAGTGTATTATTTAGTGTGATACTGTATCTCTGTCGACTTTATTATGATTATTATAGCTGACATTTGTACAGTGTATTCGTTTACTATGTTTATTACTCATTTGTGTATTCAGTTCAATGAGACTAATGTAAAACATTTCTCTTTATTTCCTTTGTAGACCACGCATACGCACACCCATATAATCTCACAGTTATATACCTGCATCTGGATTACAAATAAATGCTTCATAACAAAAGGATCACTTCTCCATTCCTGATTCTCTGACCGGAATCTGATCCATATTTGGCCGCCTCAACCAGATAAAATCTTTAACGTAGTGGGACTTCACTACATTTATGGTCCTTCGAGCCGGATTGAGAGCAAGATCAAACCAATATGGATCCAGCAGAAAGTGACACAACAGAGACAATGGATAGACCCCGCCGCAGGACTAATTTGCCCTCTCACCTTGATGATTATGAGGTTGGCTACCGACCCGCTAAGGACCCTCCTCCTAAAGCTTCTTCCCACTGTACCAGTCGCCCAAGAAGCAGCTCGAGGAAAACGTCTCACAGCGGCGCAAGCTCTCACTCCAGGTCAAGTAGGCGCTCTATTACCTCCACTGGTGTTTATCTTCCAACAGAACTCTCTAGTGTCCAGACTGCTATTTTGGAGGAGAAGATTAAACAGAGGCAGTTAGACAGTCTTCGGCAGCAGGTCGAGGAGGACTCACTGGCCGACGTGGAATACCAGCGGCTACAGGCTCAAGCCAAAGAAGCCCAGCGTATGCAAGAGGAAGCCCTCACAGCAAAGGAGGCTTTATCCAAGCATCTTGAAAGACAGCGTAAGCTGCAACAAGCAGAGACTGAACTCGAGGTAGCGAAGCTTGTGTCCTGCATGCTTATTAAAGACTCTGGTTCAACAACCCCTGTGCCTCCAGGCTCACCTGACAGCCTTTCGCCACAACCTCAGCTTGAACATATGAGTCCACCTCGTCCATCAGACTCTCTCCCGCACCCCTCTACTCAGTCACCAGTTATTACCTCCACTATGCAGATTCATCCAGCTGAACAGATCATTCCTGATGGTTCTTGGGTGTCTCAGTCATCACTTAGACCGCCTGCAGGTATCCAGCCTTTACCACAAACAGTCTCATCACCTGTCTTTAATGTACCTCTGGCAAACCCCATAATTGCACCAGATCGTACTGTGGTATCGAATGTGGTTCCCCAATCTCACTCAGGAGCCACAGTCATGTCTACTGCTGCACATCCAATCAGTACAAGTACGCCATCTATGCCACAGCACCCTACCAGAACAACACTATTCCCACCTACAAGGCCATATGCGATACTGCAAACAGGAATCCCTCCTGTGACAACACGCCTACTGCCAGCCGACAAGTCAGTGCTGCGGTTCCTTTGGAGGGACATGCGCAGGGAGGTGGAACCTGATGTATATGAGTGGCAGGTACTCCCGTTTGGCACTACATGCAGCCCATGCTGTGCCATCTATGCCCTCCAACGCCACGCCCAAGGACACAAAGACATGCCTGATCTAGTCAACATACTGGAAAATTCATTCTATGTTGATAATTGCCTTCACAGTACACCAACCGTAAATGAAGCCAAAGAAATAGTTGATGGACTGCGCCAAACACTCTCCGATGGAGGCTTTGAAATAAGACAATGGGCAAGCAATGTACCATCTGTGATCCAGCACCTTCCTACCGATGCAAAGTCTGCTAGTAGTGAACGTTGGTTGACACAACTAAGCAAAGACCTCCAAGAACCCACTCTTGGGCTGCGATGGAATTGCATCAATGACACCCTGGGTTATAATTTGCGCTCTACAGAGCCTGCTGAGCCTACCATGAGGAACATGTATAGGACGCTGGCAAGTCAGTATGACCCTTTGGGGTTCATCGTCCCATTCACTACCAGGGCCAAGGTACTTATCCAAGACCTCTGGAAGCATAACCTCGGTTGGGATGACCCCATTGAACCTCTGCATTTGAGAGAACAGTGGCTTACCTGGGTGAGAGAACTACCTACTCTCCTTCAGTTGCAGTTCCCTCGAACATACACCTCAGCCTTTAATGACAACACTTCAGTCATGCGAGAGATTCATGTCTTTAGTGATGCCTCAGAAAGAGCTTATGGTTCAGTGGCCTACTTGCGTACCACAGATAGTCAAGGACAGGTTACTGTCACCTTTGTGCTGGCCAGGTCAAGAGTAGCACCGAGGAAATGTCTGTCCATGCCTCGCTTGGAGCTGAGTGCAGCCCTGACTGGGGCCCAGTTGGCCAAGGTGATCCAAACAGAGTTGACTATTCCTATTCACAAGGTTACTTTCTGGACTGACTCTACCACTGTATTATACTGGCTGACATCAGAGTCCTGTCGCTACAAGGTGTTTGTAGGAACACGTGTAGCAGAAATACAGACCCTCACCGATATGGCTGAATGGAGGTATGTTGAGTCGGCTCGTAACTCTGCTGACCACATCACACGAGGTCTTTCACTAACTGAGCTGGCAGGCCCTCATCAGTGGAGCTCCGGACCAGCATTCCTAAGCCAGCCAATCGACCAGTGGCCATCTACTCTCAAGACTGATAAAGAGCCAGACCTCAGCGAATTAAAGAAAGCTGCCTTCATCGGAACTGTTTCCATGCTTAATAGTTCCATACCTGATCACAGCCAGTTCTCCACATGGCAAGAACTTGTCCAATCCACTGTTAGATCCCTGCATGGGGCGGCTGAAATAAATACTGACTCTCCCGCAACGGCTTCTGAATACATTGAAGCAGAGAGACTCCTCCTGCTGCAGGCGCAAAGTGACTCCTTCCCGCTTGAAGTCAAGGCTTTAAAGGCTGGACAGTCAGTCCCAGCTGATAGTCGTTTGATCTCTCTCGCCCCAGAGTATGATGGGACCACTGGACTTATCCGTGTGGGTGGGCGGTTACGTCGTGCTTGTGACCTTGACCTGGAATCTGTGCACCCCATTGTGTTAGATCCAAGACATCATATCACCCTTCTGCTAATTAAAGATACCGATCAACGACTTCTTCACCCTGGCTCAGAAAGAGTTCTAGCGGAACTTCGGCGCCAGTATTGGGTGCTTCGAGGCAGAGAAGCAATTCGTAAACAGCAACGCACATGCCGAGACTGTCAGCGGTGGCGTGCCAAGCCTCAGACCCCACGATTGGCCGATCTACCACCCTGCCGGTTAAACTTGTATAAGCCACCTTTCCATTCTACTGGTGTAGATTGCTTCGGTCCATTTGCAGTCAAGCTTGGTCGCCGTCAAGAGAAAAGATGGGGGATTATCTACAAATGTATGACAACACGCTGTGTGCATCTAGATTTATTAGAGAACCTGGACACTGATGCATTCCTGCTTTCTCTGCGTCGATTCATAGCACGACGAGGCAAGCCCATGGAACTAATTTGCGATAATGGCACTAATTTCGTTGGAGGTAATCGGGAACTACAACAGACCTTCAATGCCATGGCACCAAAGCTTCAGGAGCTGCTAGCTGGACAGAAGATCCGATTTCGTCATAATCCACCAAGTGCCCCTCACTTCGGAGGCACATGGGAGCGTGAGGTGAAATCAGTTAAGACAGCACTACGTGTGATCCTGCGAGAGCAGTCAGTCCCAGAACCAGTACTGCAAACCCTTCTAGTGGAAGTAGAGAGTATCTTGAACGCCAAGCCACTTGGCTATGTATCCTCGGATGTCGCTGACTTGGATCCAGTGACTCCGAACTTACTTCTCATGGGTCGCCATGATGCCTCTTTACCACAGGTTCTGTATGATTCTAACAATTTGCTTGGTAGACGGAGATGGAGACATAGTCAGGTGCTTGCTGACCATTTCTGGACTTCCTTCATACGCCACTACCTTCCAGGCATGCAAGGTCGTCATAAGTGGAGGACGGATGTTAAAGAACTGACGGTAGGCCAAGTAGTGCTCATTGTCGATCCCCAACTTCCACGGGCACTCTGGCCTGTCGGCACAGTGATGGAGACCCTGGCTGGAACGGATGGTAGAGTTCGTATTGCAAGAGTCAAGGTTAAAGATAAAACTTACACACGTCCAGTTGTTCGGCTGATTCCACTTCCTCACCTTGAGGATGATAATATGGACACTTCAGACAGACTTTCCTAGAGATTTCAATTATCTTATCAGATAATTGGGGGCGGCTGTGTCAGAAAGCCTGTCCTAGGAACGAATATTTTGTTGTTGTTGTTGGGGTCCCGGTATTAGTGACGCCCACCGGTAGTCGATGACTGTTCATCTTTATGTTGCTGACTGTGTTCCGTGTCATGCGTGCGTTCATGCACTACCTGTAAGTACATATGTATGTTATATATTTGCGAGTAGATGCCGTGAAGATCATTAGTAATCTCCGATGTTTATATCGTTCGTGTTTTACCGTTTATTCGGCCGTAATTTGCCGAACTAATCTGCTGAGTCATCACTAGACGCGTTGGTGTTGCCCCGATACGGCGCGCGTTACAGCGCGAGTGTTTGTTTATGTTATTGATTATGGCAGTGTATTATTTAGTGTGATACTGTATCTCTGTCGACTTTATTATGATTATTATAGCTGACATTTGTACAGTGTATTCGTTTACTATGTTTATTACTCATTTGTGTATTCAGTTCAATGAGACTAATGTAAAACATTTCTCTTTATTTCCTTTGTAGACCACGCATACGCACACCCATATAATCTCACAGTTATATACCTGCATCTGGATTACAAATAAATGCTTCATAACAAAAGGATCACTTCTCCATTCCTGATTCTCTGACCGGAATCTGATCCATATTTGGCCGCCTCAACCAGATAAAATCTTTAACGTAGTGGGACTTCACTACAACACCTGTTGTATTTCTTATAAAAGTGAAACCAAACCGTGGGTTGTAGTAGACGCTGTTTGCATTTGCGTTATTGTTGAGGAGAGTGGATTGAGTTTATTTCAGTGTTGTATATTCAAAGCAATATATCCTCATTTATATCAGCTTTCTAAACTGGTTTTGTGTACACCTGCATCTGTTCCATGCGAGAGAATGTTCTCTAAAGCTGGCGAAATAGTAAAAAAGAAAAAAACGAATCACCTTTCACCAAAGACTGGAGAAAATATTTTTTCTGAATAAAAACCATACCATTTCATGAACACTCGAGTTATTTTTTAACATCTTCGGTTGGTGGTGTGCCTTGTGATTTTATTCAATGAAAATATGTACCGTGGCTCAAAAAAGGTTGAAAACACTGGAATACAGGACAGACATGGTGCAACGTAGTGCATGATTTGTTAAAAATTGTTAGTGGCTGGTAAAAATCTTGTAGAAGTGATCATTTGAAAATGTAAATACTTGCAGAGATTTAGAGAAATAAAGTGTTGCATATTGATAGGTTTCCTACCTTGTATAATTATTGTGAGAAATCATTAACATGATCAGTGTCTTCACATAGATGAATATCATTAATTATTAATAATGACATATAATTAAAGGTAAATTCAGCAAATTTGATATTTCGAAAGTGTGTATCAAACTGGTAGCCCTTTGCATTAATCGGTATCCAAGAAGTTGCCCTCAGTTTCAAAAAGGTTGGCGACCCCTGTGTTATAGTATGCTGTTCTCTAAAAGTGTATGACCCTTTAAGAACGTCATTGGGTGCGTTGGACTGTGAACACACGTGAGTCTCATTAGTATGCAATGTGTGGTGTTGGTAACATGCTCCATTAATAAAGTTTCATCATATTCACATGTAATCATATTCACAACAACTTATAAAATAATGCACTGTGGTGAATGATGCACCCATACTGAGAGACACTGAAAGAATGAACGAGTTAAGGGGTGATAAACGGATATTTTCGACGCAAAACTGCGCATGGGTGAGGGAAATTTTTTCTCGTACACCGATACAATGCTCGTACACCGATTCGACCCTCCATGATCGTACACCGATTTGCTCGTATACCAAGTCGCTCGTAAACCGAGGTATTACTGTATTTTTTTTGGAAAGGTCTTAAAATTATTATTATTATAATGGAAGTGTTGATACCTAATACTTGCAGATACCCTGGGTGTCAAATGCTGTGAAATGAAAAACAAGCATGACTTTTCTGCACATACCTTCCCTAAAAAAACCTTCACTTCCCGTCCTGCATTCTGGCGCTAAAGCGTTATTGATTATTCAGATGCTACACTGTGATGCCTCTTGCACTGTATTTCCTCTTTAATACATTGCTGATGGGTAATCCTATCCTGTCTGCATGTAAAGGGATACACTGCAATTCTGTGAAACGAAAGCCTCCTCTCTACGAGGACAACCCATCTTCACTGCCTCCTACCTCACAGAACTTTCCATGATGTGACATGCAAACCTACAGCGTGAACAATACTTTGTTTAAAACTTATGATGCAATTAAAAATAAACACAAACACCTGTTTACACCTATAAAGACAACTGTAACGATTAGCATCCACACCAGTAGATGATATCGTTCTCTTAACTTTTATAAAATATAAAAGGATGGAGTCTGATTGGCAGTGAATCATTTTATCATTCATCAGCTGAAAACAAACAAACACTGAAAGTGATTCCAGTGATCTTTGTTTCTGGGCCATTATTCCAGTTCCATTAATAGTTGTTGTGGTTGTTAAAGCTTTTACGTTTAGAACGATTTTTGTTGAAAATTTTCACAAGGTGTCAATTTTAACCTTACTTTTGGTTTTTGTCATCAGTAAGAACAAGAAAGTCATACTTTTCTGAATTCTTTGTTTCTGTCCCTTTTCTTTCTCTTAGTTTTCAGGAGTAATTTCCCAGCCAGAGCTGCCTATCAAGCAGCTGCGCTGCCCATAGTAAGTATTGAGCGCAGATTAATTTAGTGCTGTTTTCTAAGGCATACACTACCGTTCAAATGTTTGGACTAAGACCACTAAGACTTTTTTATTATTAATACTTTTATTCAGCAAGGACACATTAAATTGATAACAAGTGACAAAGACATTTACAGTGTTACAAAAGATTTTCTATTAATCAAAAAATAAAAATAATTCAGCTTCCATAAAAATATTAAGACGCACTGTTTTTTGAGTAAAAAGTCTGCATATTAGAACGATTTCTGAAGGGTCATGTGATGCTGAAGACTGGAGTAATTCAGCTTTCTATTTTAAAGTGTAATAATATTTTACAATGTTGGTGGGCTTAAGAAAAAATACTTTTTTTTTTTATTGAACTTTAGTGTAAATGTTTTATTTTCGCATGTAACCCATCCGCTCTGTTTGAGCTACGCATTTGAATGATACGTCAAATCGCGACTTCATGAGGAGAGGTGCGCTATTCCTTTTTAAAGTGATCAACTTAGGATAAAAAGGAGTCCCATAAAATGTAATTGAAGGAGGGACCCATGACAAAGAAACCAGAATATCATTAAGACTTAAAGTGAGCTCTTTTTACTTGAGCCAGTATAACACCAAATAATATTTAAATGATCTGGACCAATTTAGACCCTGTGCAGCCCAATTTCTATGACTGTGTGAACAGTGCATGTGCAAGTGACTTGAGTGCTTGAAAAATAGTCCACTAGAACACAATTAAAGGAGTATAAAGGCTTGTGCGCTCAACTGTGAGCAGAAAATGTATACCCGGGCCTCAAGCAATCACATAGCAACACCCTAGCAACCACCCTAGCTTCGTTTCAGTGACTTTTGCATGCCTGCCAATCAAATTTTCATTTTTAGAAAATTTATAAATCGAGTTGATTTATATATCATTAATTTATACATGATTTTAATTTCACTTTCTGTTTTAAAGGGGGCGCTTGTTGAGATTGAGGCAGTCGCTGTTGTGGGACCAATCACTGACGCCTCCTGACTATATGACCCCAGCATGCATCACAAATTATAAATCTAGTTGTATGAAGACAAACTGGGTCCAATATTACAAAACCAATCATACTGATAACCTCCCATTACATTATATGCTAAATACAAGGGAAATTACCAACAGAAAATAAAACATTCCTTTCCATGGGCAATATCTTCTGCTGACTATTTAGCATTATCATATAGAAATGTTCCTATTACTTTATGAATTTACTGTATCATCATTAAATCCACTTAATTTATAATAACAACCATTCAATTCCCAGTTCAAGTTCAACTTTATTTTTAAACTCCTACAAATCTGTCATGATCACACCATAAAACAACATTTCCTCTATTTGCAAAGTTCTGTTCTATCACGTTTGTTGCAGGAAAAACAAATGTAGGCCTATTTTTCAAATATTTTTTCATTGTCAATGTATATAACATGCAGAGATTTTACTGGTCACTGTAACAGTTCAATTGATTAAAATATTCACATAAATCACATTTTCAGTTTTTATATTTTCTTTGGCTTTTTGCATCTTTATCCAGGGTAAAGCCACTAAAAAGAGGCACCAATATGAAATATTAAGATCTCTAACTAACACCTGCAATTTGTGTTTGTATTCTGTGTATATAAAGACAGGCACAGAGTCTTTGAAGACCACTTGGTCTAATTCTTGGCAACAAACAAGCAATATCTATATACGGTAATAAATAATGTACTATTCTATTTCTAAACCATTCATGTAAAATCCTGTGGGTGAATCTGGATTCTGTAGTAACTGCCAATTGTTGCACACTTAACTATCTTCACCAGAGGCTGAAAGAGATGAAGTTATATGGGAAATCAATCAGATGAGACATTTATCCTCAAGAAAAGGTCTGTCTTGAATCATATTACCCTACTTACTAGGTGCTTCCTCTGGTGGGGAGGAATCTGCCTGGTCCTCAGTTGTGTTTTCTGTGAAAATATAGATTTATCTAATTAATTAATTAATGAATGTAGACTTACATTAAAAACATAATATAAAAAGGTGTTATATATATATAATATAAATGAAGCAGTCATCGGAGACCATTTGGTCCTTGTCCTGTCATTTATCTTCCCTGGTTTCTCATGTTGGACTTCATAAAACTAGCATGTATGTATTTTGTTCTGTGCATTCTGTGTCATTATGTATTTGACAATGTCAGCCTAGATGTTTGCATCAGTGGATAAATTGTCATTCTCACTGATCATGATTAACATTTGGCTAAAAGATTAAAAGTGCACTATATATATAAAAATGTAAGGGGGTCTGAATACTTTCTGTACTACTTTCCCTTAAATTTTTCACGCAACTATATTGCAGCCATTTGCTAAAATCATTTAAGTTCATTTTTTTCCTCAATGTACACACAGCACCTCATATTGACAGAAAAACATAATTGTTGACATCTCCTCTGAAACTCTCCTCTCCTCTGAAACTCACAACAGTGAGTCAGATCTTAAAGTGACAGCAGCCTATCCTGCCAAATTATGACATAATATTAAATTATATATGGCTGTTTTCCCCATGGTATCAATGTCAAAATTTTGAATGACTAAAACCTCTTTCTCAAGGTTTAGTTTTCCTATCCTATATGTCACAGCTTCAAAATTAAGAATATCTGTATGATAGAAACCCTTACCAAGGGCTAGAAAGTGAAACTAAGCAGAGAAGTGTTGTACTCCTTTGTCATGGAACAACTATTAGGACACTTGTCAGGTTACTAGAGTTAAACAAACACATTATAACCAATTTAAACCACTGCCATCACCTTTAACTTGAAGTTTAAAGAATGTGTATAATGTGTTTTGACCTCTTAAAAAGATACAAAGGCATTTCGGGTCTTCATTACTAAAAGAGAATGTGCAAGCTTTGCAAAGTTTTGCATGTAGAGATAAGTCCCTTGAAAGAGCCAGATCCATTTGCATACACAAGCACAAAACACAAGGTATAATGTTCCTTAGTCTTGAGAAAAATTACTCTTGAGCCTGTTTTTTGAGGACACTGTGCTTTAGAGACTTGCTGTCTGAAAAGTGTAAACGTACCACTTGGAGCTAGTTCTTCAGTATTTTCAGCTGTCACGGAGGGGTTGGATTCAGCAGGTTCAGACGTGACGGCCACAGCAGCTGTAGAGCTCTGGATTTCCTCTGAAGGAACAGGAGCTGCACTGGATGTCTGTGGAGATTCCACAGCCTGGGTTTGGTCTGGAATTGTCTCACTGTCTGCTGCAGGACCACCGTTTTCATTACTTGTGCCTTAGAAATCAAGAGAAATATTTAGATATATATTTGTACCAATATAACTTGAAATAAAATACAATTTTAAATAAAATGTTATATGAAAAACCTAAACTTGTTTAATTTCGCCATTGGGAATCGAAAATCGGACACTTAAGGTCAGGAATCAGACACATTATAAAATAAAAACTTCAATTACAGTTACCAATTCCTGTGAGCGCATTTTAATGTGGTTTTAAACCATTTAAGCACAAAAAGCCACCATTCATATAGTGCACAAACACTCTTATAGTTCGTTATAGTTAATAGTTCTTTTTCATTTCCTTTTGCACACAAATACAGTAAAAAATTATGTCAAAATATCCTTATAAACATAGTCACTTATGTGTTAAGTAAGCGTAGAGATGTGTAACAGTATATTGGATCCAAAGACCATGCATTAGGTCTTTGTATTGTGAGCACTCTTGTATACGTCTAATGTCTAATAAACCTGCTGCTGTCTGTGTCATTAGAATTGGAATCGACAAGCAGAATTGGAATTGTTGAAATTCAAACAATTCCAGACCCTATTGCTAAGAAGACATATGTAATTTTCTTTTAGTTTAAGATGAAGTATTAAAATAATTAAACCTAAGTAAAACATGGAACCTTATAAAAACTGAATAAAACAATAAAATTACAAAAATGTAATTAAAAATATTAACAAAAGCTATAACAGTATATCAATGATACTAAAATAACAGATCATTTAATAACATCTTATCTTATAATTCTATTTTAGTGTCACTGAACAGAATTACAAAAATAATTGTTTTCAGACAAGTCACCGCAACACCACCCATCTCAATTTCAACATTTACATTTAAAATTTTATTGAAAAAATGCTTTCATCTTCCAATTTGAGCTCTAATACTCAACTCAACACATTTTACTATATTTAAATAATTTCCAGAGAATTCACATTTCATTAACAAAAATATGAAAGACATCTGTTATGTCATTTCTCTCTTCTGTGTATCGAGTGTCTATATAAGGTACAACAAGATAACTCTTTATAGGCCTACTTCAAATTACACAATAACCCCCAAACTAAAGCTTGGTACATTACTGAAGCTGTTAATAATTAAATGAAACTAAAAGAAACACATTGGCATCCTGGTTAAATCATGAAATCAAGTGTAAAAACAGGTGCTGAAGAAAACAGATGTATTAAAACAGGCAAACTAGCAAAGGTTTATGACATCAGCCATCTGTGATCTAAAGTACACAACATTTACATGAAACATTCTTCTCAGCTCCGGAACGGCACACTTTGTTTAAATGTCACCATTGGCAGGTTGATATGCATTACCACACTTGAAGGAGCACCTGAGGTGTTGGAGGACCTCCTCGATCACCTAGCTGTTTTCCTAAACATTCCAACAAACCACCATAGAAACACTGTGATGGTTCAGGAATCAAAACAACAGCAACAAAACAAAATACAAATTTTTCCCTAATTTGTTTGACAAATTAAATTCCATACAATTCTATTCAAATGCATTTGTTATTTGTACAGCACTTTTTTTAAACGCATGTCAGTTGATGAATGTTCATGAGATTGCGATCATCATCAAAGTTTTGTTGAAATGCATGAAAACATACACAGTAAAGGAAAGAGTTTAATGTGTATATTTTAGGTGATCTGACAAATAAGTATTTCACCATTTATAATCATTTTTTGGTCTTGAAGTGACATTCTGTTCCTTAATTCAACACCAAAGTTATGTTTTGTATCAAGTGAATGCACTTTGCAGATATAAATAAAAACATCTGTCAAATGCGAACTATAAAATGTAAATGCAATAGGGGAGCATTAAAATGGCATGCATGATGGTTCTACGTTCCTAATAATTTAAAGCCAGTTATTAAACTGCTATGTGAAATTTTCTCCTCAGCCATAAAAACAAAATTTTCTTGTAACATTCAATTAAAGTCTAATAGTTTAGGATCTGAGCAAGGCGTTTAACCTTACTTCTCTCCAGGGGGACTTTCAGTGTAATGTATACTGTAAGTTTCTCTATGAGAGACGCTGGAGTCAAGTAGATCTAAACTGCATTGCCGGCTGATGACAGCATTCTGGATAAGGATCTGGGTGCCTTACACAAAAGGTTGAGGGTACAATTTCAAGTTAGGGTAACCCAGGGTCCGAAAAGTAACTAAGATTGCAATCTTCCTCTCACTTAATGATCTACAATGCATTTTAGCATTGGTTTGTCCACATTATGGCATCAATACCACATGATCAAAATACACCACATACCTGGAATTCTTAAAGCACCTCATGAAACAGCTTGTTAATCAAAAATATTTGAGCAAATATGGTTCAAATGTGTATTTTTGGGGGGTGTACAGTCTTACCTGATGTGCTCCCATCTTTGGTGTTGGGTCGTGTTGTGTCTTGAGCTGTGGTCTGAGTGCTGGAAGTGCATCCCATCGTGTGTTCCTCTGACAGGTGTGAAGTCAAGCACTTTAGAGAGTGTTGTCGTGCCCAACTGCAAGAGGACTGCGCTACACAAACACGCACTCGACAGAGACAGCAGTCATTCCCAAGCCAGGGAACACATTGGGTGTATGTGAGTGTGTATGAGCGGCGGTCATATGCAAACCTGACCTTATTCCCGGTAACAGGTCACGGTTGAATGCTACAATAGCAGTGAACTCCTGTCTGATTCTCTGATTAAAATGAGAAATATTTTGTTAAGAAATTGTAGGTGGCGCTTAGGTTTGAGCCCGAGTTCTGAAAACAACCAAAATAACTATATAAATCCGAAAAATACGTTTAATGTGAAAGTTTTAAATACTAATTTAAAATATGACGTCACGTAGTGCATGTGTGTAATGGTTTTGGCGACACCTACTGGTGAGTTCTGGAGCGGCGCTGGCCACTGAATGCCGTAAAAATGGTAAAAGTAAACATCTTGATCTACAACGTATACTCCTACCGTCCATGTCTAAATCTACAACTATGGTGGACAATGTCAGTGCACAGAGAATGATATATGTTCTTGAATAACTCACTGCTAGTATTTTTGCTAATATTAGGTCCTTGAATTGGCTATTCATTTATTTTTAGATTAGAAAAGTTCAATGGTCTGTTACCACACATAAAGTATACTTTTTAAAAGATCATGACTTGTGTTTTTCAGAGCCCTATCAACTTGATGAATTTCTAACTCTACCCTAAGAAAGCTTTGACAGTTTGTGCTTCCATTATTCCAATCATTAGTTTAGTTCCCTCAAGTCTAGGTCTGTATTGAGTGCCATTCGGCAGTGCCCTTTCCTTTTACAAGCTCCTATGTCATGATGTTATGTCCATATTGCACCTAATTCTATTTTGTACTTACAGATAACCAAGGGAATTATAGTATAAGGTAAAAGAGAATTACAGTTTATAACAAGTTGAGGTTTATTAATAAATTAAGGTTCACAGTGTCATGGACACAAATACAAAACACCACCATAGTAACGTGACCCTAAAATAATCCAATTAAAATTTTATATTGATTCATTAACATACGATGTAACTAACTATAAAGGACTTTAACAGTTAAAAAAAACTAACAAGAAACAATTAAACAAAATACCATTGTTGCATAAATGTTGCAATAAAAATAAATTAAAATAGCAGCAGAACAACCTTCAGAAATACATGAAATTAAACAAGATTTGACGAAGGCTGGAATAAACGCAGGACTATATATATGAGACAGAGACTGACAGATAATTAACAAGAAACAGGTGTAACACATGAGGGCAAATCAAACACTATGGCAACAGATGACCAAGGAAGGAGACATTTAAGTGACAATGTTCTAAAAACTGAAAAGTTTTTCCTTTGCAGTGTTCTTGTACGGACAACATTGTCAAAACAACTAAAAACACTGTATTATGCTGCCGGACTAATAGCTGTCTCTTTGTAAAGAATGTGGTATTAGACTGAACACGTCAGACACATGCACATGATATCACTGTTTTCAAAAATTCAAATTTTTATAGCTTATACGAAGACAACAACGGTATTGTTTTCAAAAACGTGAGCTCTGAAACTCTATAGCATTTTTAGGCCCCCAAAAAAAGGTGTTGTCGTGTAAGTGAATGGCCAAAACGCATGAAATTTTTTAAATTTTTAGTTGAAAATGGCATTATAAATAGTTTTAAAGATTTTATTTATAACATTTGTAAAGGTTTCTTCTATTTCAAATAATGTATAAAAGATTTGTTTGCAAATTGATCCAGGCTCAGTGGTAGTGTATTTGTTGCTCTCACACTTGAACAGATTTGTTTAAGTGTTGGTGAACTGGAAATTTACATGTCATTTATTTTTAAACGGTATAGATGTTTACTTTATGGTAATGCAAGCATTTCGCATATGCATAGACAACTGTACAGGCGCTTGTTTTGGTATTACCACCCCTCAAAAGCCACATGCTACACCCTTCCCATCCAATTAAACATTTCTGCCCTCTCTTATGGTGTTAAAATAATGAGGATATTCATTGGGCTTACATTTGAAAATGTTGCAGATGCTTTTAACTACATTCTATTTAATGTCTCTGAGACACAATGACAGTTCAATAAACTTTACAATGACTATCTGACATTGAAAACGTGCTTTAATAATGTGAAATTATTACATTCTCCAAAAAGAAAAATTGTTTAAGGAACCCCTAATTACAACTGTGAAGTCATGGATATATGTGCAATAATGCAGCACAAACGTGAATTAAACAGCAGGAAACTCTTAACCAAATATGACCATCTCAACTAGACCTGCTGTTTGCTCTACACTTCTTTCAACAGAAGGCCATAAGGTCGGATTGAACTCTCCACAATTGCTTTCTCTTTCTCAGCAGATGTACCTGCAGGGATAGGGACCAGCCAAATGTCCTTGCTCTTGATTTCCCTCATCTCAGGGTTGATTCTGTTCTGCATGCTAACTTTGTAAGTCTTTTCATTCTTTTGGGAGGTGAATGTCTTGGTGGTCGTGTGTGCATCTGCCACGTTGATGTCTGGAGATGAATAAATCCCTCTTCCGTAAGCCTGACGGTCTCCAGCCTTGTAGTGAGATTGTATAATGCCCTCACCCCCTTGTAAGCCGGTTCCGTGATAGGAGACCGGCCACTCACCAGGTGAGGAACGGCTCCTCCATCCATCGGATCCCAGCCAAGCGTTCCCGTCCGGGTATTTGTCCCGCACCTTCAGGGCGAAGCGCATCCACCCGTAGGGGCGTTTGTACGGCTCGTCCCCGCGCATGCAGGCTTCAGATTTTGACTTGGAGATGTTTGTGAAGTCAAAGTCAAACTTTGGGTCGAAAAAATCATCTGGGATCACAAATAACTCCTTCCGGAGAGAAGAGCTCGCGCTTTCGTTTTGGGGGGTTTCATGTGATTGTTTTTTATTAACCAAAAACAACGACGACAGAGAAGTAGTCAAAGAGGTCACTCGTTGTGCAGCGAGCGTTTCATTTTTAAGAAGGGCAAAAGTTGTCAGCTTGCCAATGTGCAGTTTAAGAGCTTCATCTAAATCCTTACACTCTGACGGCGATTTCACAGTAACTCCCAGAATGGCAGAGAGCGCCTCGGTCAAGATATATTTGTCCACATCCATGGAGGCAAACGAGCATGTCCAGATTTCTGTTATATCTGTTATGAGACGCCATGGGAACCCAGATTTTTACAAATTTGTATGTCCTGCTTATTTAGCACACCTGATTTATATCATCAGCTCATTGACAGACAGCTAACATGAACTGAACTGTGTGTGACAGACAAGACATAATGTAGTGTGACCATGACTGGATGCTCACTTTTGCAGAGAATTGTGAAAGAAATTAAAGTTTTTAAAACTATTTATCCGCTTAAACCAACCTTGGCTGGATATACCTGGTCAGTATAGCAGCCCGTTACATATTTACAGGTGACTTGTGCACTTTTCAGCAGGTTAGGGCTAGAAACCAGATGGTTGCCAGCTAAACATTAACTTAGCAGGCCACGAGACCAGATTAAGCCAAGAGACCATCTTAAGCTGGTTTATGCAGGGTTGTTTTTTGTTGTTGTTTTTTTTAGGAATCTGAAGCGATTGACCATATCACAATCATCAAAAATTGCTGGTGCGTTGTCTGATTTATTTGTTAACATCAGTAATATGATTTGATGTCAAACTTATACTGCTTTACATGCAATCAATAACTTATTTGTTACGTGATTTACTTTGCTACTGTTGTGCCGTGTTCAAAATCAATGCAGCATTGTCTCAAATTGACAAAACTCATACAAATGCCCACAAAATAAAAAATTGCAAAACAGTATGTTTATTTTATAACAAAGGATATCATTAAGTAATATCACAACAGCGAGAGTGAGGTTTTCACGAAAAGGCGCACAATTGCAAAAGTGAAATTGCTTTTATACAAACGTTCAATAAAAGAAGTTAACATTAAGTAACACATTTGAGACACTATTTTAGACAAGTTTTTGCTATTTCAAAAACATGGTCCATTACTAAATGAATCAGATGCTGAATAGGTTGCACAATGCACAATTGGTTGTCTAAATGATTCAACGACTCATTCATTAAAACATTTTTCACTTCATTAGCACTACAATGTATTCAAATTCTAAATGTGTTGACACAACAATGAATTGTGTAACAGGAAGGCAACATGCTGTGCTTAAGGATCTCTTTTGTTTGGCCACAACCCCAATTAATTTGAATGGCCGCTAACTTAAAAACCTTTAAAAAGGGTCAAATTTTGAGTGAGTGCAAAAATATATTTCAAACTCTGAAAACAAAGGCAGTTAGATTTGTTTTATTGTTTCTGCAATCTGTTTTTGCTGGGATCAAATTGCTAAATATGTGCCTTTGATTAGGACAGAGGAAAATATGACTTGAAAGTGAAAATAAGAATTTTTACACACAGTTAATAAAATGCAAACAAAGAAATCATTCTGAACAGAACATCACTGGTTGTAAAACGATATTTTAGCTATACAATGAAGTCAACTTTTTGAGAAAAAATATACAATATCTCTCTCATCATTACTGAACTTTGTTTGAAAATACATGATGTAAAATTATGTTTATTTGTTTGACTTTTTAACAAGACAAAGAGTGAACATTTTGCCTCTTTTCATGGAAAAAAATATATGATTTATGGAAATGACATCTTTACCATTGTGAGGTCCAAAATAAAAACATAATTTATAGTATTTTTAAGCATTCAAAAAATGGTTAATGGCATTTCAAGCTAAACTATAATATTGAAACAGTAAATATTGAGTAATTTTATGTATCCATAGAAACTTAAGAAAATAATATGAAATCAATGAATAAATGTGTCAGCTTGTGAGAATTGTCCTGCAGTGGAAATAATTTGTTCAATAGGCTTAATGGTCTCGTGCTTTTGTCTTCAAAATGTCTTTTTCTAGACTAAAAGGCAGTAAGAAACGCAGAAAAATATTTAATTTCATATGGTAATAAACATCTCTTTAACCAAAGGTCAAAGTCAGAAGATTTGAAAGTATAAATGTGCTATGTAGAATAGATTAGCTCTATTCTGGGAGCAACTTTAATAGCTACTGTTTGCCCTCCACCTCTTTCAACAGAAGGCCATAAGGACGGATTGAACTCTCCACTATTTCTTTCTCTTTCTCAGCAGATGTGCCTTCAGGGATAGGGACCAGCCAAAAGTTACCCCTCTTGATTTCCCTTTTCTGAGGGTTGACTCTGTTCTGCATGATGACTTTGTAAGTCTTTCCATTCTTTTGGGAGGTGAATTGCTTGCTTGTCGCGTATCCATCTGCAACGATGATGTCTGGAGATGAATAAATCCCTCTTCCGTAAGCCTGACGGTCTCCAGCCTTGTAGTGAGATTGTATGATGCCCTCACTCCCCTGTAAGCCGGTTCCGTGATAGGAGACCGGCCACTCACCGGGTGAAGAACAGCTCCTCCATCCATCGGTTCCCAGCCAAGCGTTCCCGCCCGGGTATTTGTCCCGCACCTTCAGGGCGAAGCGCATCCACCCGTAGGGGCGTTTGTACGGCTCGTCCCCGCGCATGCAGGCTTCAGATTTTGACTCGGAGATGTTTGTGAAGTCAAAGTCAAACTTTGGGTCGAAAAAATCATCTGGGATCACAAATAACTCCTTCCGGAGAGAAGAGCTCGCGCTTTCGTTTTGGGGGGTTTCTTGGGTTTCACCAATAAACCACCACTTCAGTAAAGAAGCTAAATAACCCACAGGTTGGACCACAAGCATGAACGCATCGTAACCCAGAAGGGCAAGAGTTGTCAGACCGGTAATATGCAGCTGAATGGCTCCATCTAAATCCTTACATTCCGACTGCAATTTCACATTGACTCCCAGAAAGGCAGAGAGCGCCTCGGTCAAGATATATTTGTCCACCTCCATGGTGTTAACACTCGACCTAATCAAGAGAGCAAAGTTTCTGTACTGTTAAAAAGTCGTTTATCTATCTACCTTAACACACCTTTTTTCAGAACCCACATTCACTTCTGCTTTTGGTTTAATAAAGTAAATGATTAATCATTGTTCGGCGAAATCCATTTTCAGTATCTGTTATTTTTTAGTTTTGCTTTCGGTAGTTTTGAGAGGAGGGGTTAGATCCTGGCCACATGAGGTACATGTTGATTCGTATCAAATGTCCGCCGGATCTTGGCCAACGCAATGTTACTGTCTCAGAGCTCAAACCTTACCCTATTTGGTATGTTTTAGAAATGTAGTAACAAGTAGGAGATGTGAGCAAATGTTTGTGCAGGTCTTGAGTTGCTGTTTGCATGTGAGTCCAAAACTAATTCTTGTTTTGTCTAGGTGTGTCATATAACATAGTAGAAAGTAATTGTTCTTGTGTGAGATACTCCCCATGTAACTGTGAAAAGAGAAGCCTAAGATATAAGATTGACTTGGCTGGTTTGTATGTTTTTTTTGTTGTTCTTCTTTTGAACCTTTCTTTCATTTGAGCCTTGGTACAGGGCAGCCTTCAGTCTAGCATGTATCCACTACAGTTGCAAGATAGCCAGCCATCCCGTCCTTGTCAATGCAATCACCATGGTCAGAGCCAGGTATTTCGGATCTCCATTTACATTTACATTTATGCATATGACAAATCTCCGCTGCAATGCTCTACTTCAATGCAATAGCAGTTCAAAAATCAGAAAATCTTGTTTTTACATAGCCTAACCCTATCATCTTATCAGAGCAGTTCAGAATTCAATAAATTAGTGAAATAAAATACTGCTCAACATATAAACATAATACTGTGCCACATGTCAACAATATTTTACAAAATATTAGCTGAGAATATAAATGTGTATAAAATAGCTCACAGAATACAGTATCCATTGTTAAAAAAATGTCATGCTGAGCAAAACCACTGTATATTGGGCAGACAATTTGGCCACTTGTGCAAAAACATCCCATATTGTACATACACACAATTGCTTTTATATTCACAATCTAATAAACAACCCACCCTATACTTTTTATTGCTAAAGTATAATAAAAACATAAAAGTATAAAGGACAAATGCTTCACATAAAAAAGGGAGAAGCTACTTTTTTGTGTATTTAAAAAAAAAGAATACAAAGTTCAATGTGGTGATAAAGTGAGTTGGAATGTTGAATGCTGCCTAAATAAAATAATTGGATAGTGAAAGAAAAGCAGCTAATTATTGTGGTTTGCTGGTCTGGGCTTTTTAAAGCTGGTCTCCAACACAGGTGGCTAAAATGCGTCACAACACAGGTGGCTAAAATGCGTCACAAAACCCCTCTAAAACCAGTCAATGGAAACTGAAACTTTTTAAGCCAACCACCAACAAAACAGCTTTTTTTGCAGCAGTATATAGAAGTTTAAATGTAAGATTGTTTAGATTTGGTATTTGGTCATTGTATAATTCCCATACTAACATTCTTGCAATTTCATGACTATATGATAATTCTAAAATGTAAAAAATAGTAATAAATGAAGAATGGGTTTGACAGGCAGTGTAGTTCTACGAATAATAGTCCTATACCAGTGGTTCTCAATCCACTACTAAAGGTATCACCAAACTTCCCAGCTGGGCTTCAAGATAAGTTAAAATAAGAAATCATTAAAATAACCTTAAACAATAAAAAAAATCGAGATATAAATCAATACATTGATTTGAATTCACCCACTCCTTTTTTGATTTTAAGAGCCAGGGTTCCCATTGTGTTGGAAAAACCCGGATAAATAGTTTAAATAAATTTTAAGAGTGTGATTTCTGAAGATGGAAAAGTTGTGTAAATTCATAAAATCATATAACTCCATGAGCAATTTTATAATATACTTCTAGGTGGCCCTGTGATGGACCGGCCATGTGGCCAGAGAAGCTGCAACCCTGCAGATGATAAAGTGGTTTAGAGTCAAGTCAAGTTCAAGTGAAGTTGAGCTTTATTGTCATTCTGCTACATGTGGGGACATACAGTGGAACGAAATGTCATGCCTCACTGGACCACGGTGCTATACAAGTACAGACATACAACCATGAAGTAAGAAACTATAAACCTATACATAACTAACCTACTGACAGATTTGACTATAAATATATAAATGTTAACCTATACAGACTGAAAAATACAAACTATACGAATGCTTCACATAATACTGTACATGTTTAAAGAGAAACATTGTGAGTCTAGCAGCTGGCTGGGGAACAGTGCAAGATTATTTGTAGTGCATGAGCATGTAAACATACATATATTATTCTTTTGTGGGATTATGTACACACAGTACAAACTTCAAATTGCACCTTTTTTTTGGGTCTATGTTTCAGGAGGTAGGGGCCTCAGGTGTGGGGTCTCAGAGAGGGGCGGGGCTCAGGGCTTGAGTTCAGTTCAGGCCTCTCACAGCCTGGGGAAAAAAGCTGTTGAGCAGTCTGGTGGAGCAGGGCTCTGATACTTCTGAACAGTCTTCCTGATGGAAGGAGCTGGAAGAGACTGTGGGAGGGATAGGTGGGGTCCTTCGTGATACTGTTGGTTTTGCTGGAGCATCATGCAAGGAAAATGTCCAGGATGGAGGGGAGAGGGGCACCGATGATCCTTCTAACTGCGTTCACTGACCGCTGTAGGGTCTTGCGGTCTGCTGCACTACAGTTCCCATACCAGACAGTGATGCAACTGGTCAGCACACTCTCAATAGCGCCCCTGTAGAAAGTGGTGAGGATAGGCGGAGGGAGACTTGCTCTTTTCAGCTGGCGGAGGAAGTGTAGGCGCTGCTATGCCTTCTTGGAGAATGACGTGGTGTTGGTGGTCCAGTTGAGGTCCTCTGTGATGTGCACCCCCATGAATTTAGTGCTGCTGACTCTCTTCACAGTCGAGCTGTCGATGGTCAGTGGGGAGTGGTCAACAGAGTTTCTCCTGATGTCCATCACAACCTTTGTCTTTTGTCTTTCCCCCATTGAGGGACACGTTGTTAGTGCCACACCATTCAATCAGCTGTGCCACTTCCACTCTGAAGTTTGTTTCATTGTTGTTGCTGATGAGACCTACCACCATTGTGTCATCAGCGAACCTGATGATGTGTTTGGAGCTGAACTTGGCATTACAGTCATAGGTCAGCAGCATGAAGACTGTGGGGCACCTGTGCTCAGTAAAGGATGTGTGAATGGATGTTTCTAGGTGTACCAAACTCTAAAATATATTATCAATAGGATATTTTGAAAAAATTCAACAAAATTATTATCCTTAATACTCATCCAGTTCATCACAAACAAGTGGAAAAGTCATGTGGCCTTGGCTTCTGAACGGTGTGTTTTGAGGTCTGTGATCTCGAGGCTTCTCGTTCTCGCGATACGCGCGTGCGCGAGGTTTACGCGCGCGGTGCACGCTGGGAAGCCCTTTCTCTACGAGGCCATCTTGGTGTGATCAGGAGGTGAGCGCGGCTCTGCTAGAAACGATTAAAATACCCAATTTTAAAGTGTTAAGAAGAGTACGAACGTGTTGGTTTGAAAGTGTAGATATTCATTTATCGCTGTTTTGTTTTCAGGTTGGCCATATCGGACTAATCAGGAAAAATGGTGGCCGCAAAGAAAACGGTGAGTGGAGCGCGATGCTGCGCGTGCCCGAGATCCTCACGTGGAGGCTCCTTACAGGCCTGATGAGAAAAAATCAAATGTTTATGATGTATATGATTATTGTTACGCAGTTGAATTGATGTTAGACGTTATATTGTGCAAATGCTCTTCTCAGGTCTCTGGCGTGTTGTGCGGGATAAATGGGAACTAGTTAAAATGCGCAGCTGATTCACAAGGTGAATTTAGTAAAGGAAATGGCTTTTATTTAATAAATACGTTATTGATTATAATGTATTAAGTGTCGCCAGATAACGTCATGCCGAAAGATTATTTAAGTCAACTAGAAGTGCCTTAAATAATCACACCCTAATGTACATTGAATGTAGTATGAAGTGTCAGTGAGATACAGTATTGAGTTATTGTTTTCTGTGAAACAGACATGTAAACAGTGTACGTGAGACCAGGAGTACATTGGCAGAAGTGAAATGGTTTTGAATTGCTTGTGTGATTGTGTTTTAAAGGCTGCATGTATGATTAGTCTGATAGGCAAGATTAAGTCATATGATTCACACTTAAGTCTAAGGAATAACTGATAATTGTCTTGTTGAACATTTCACATAGACTTATGTTTCAAAGTCATTGCACAGTATTTTTCTCAATTTTAAGTGAAAAGTAAAAGACCACCATTGAAATATCAAACACAGTTTGAGTATGACATTCCACGGTTAAATTTTTTTTGTCTTTATGTAGTATGTGTGTATGTGTATATATATATATATATATGAAGATGTACATATTAAAAATAATGGTGACGGTGTTTGGGGGCTGAATAAGAATCAAGCAGAGTTTGAAGTGGTCGGTTATATAAATGATTAAAAAGAGAGCATCTTAAAATTTCCACCGTCAGAAAGTAAATAATATCAACAAGCCATTGTGAAATATTGGTTATTTGTTGGATTTACAGATGAATACAATTCATTGTCTAATAAAGAAGTGAAGACTAGTATATCTAACCGTTTGAAAGTCAAAAAATTGCTATAGTAGGGCACGCTTCTGCATTGGTTTTAAATATTTTGGATAGAGTCTGAAAATAGTCATTCCACGTGTTTAAATTCTTGATCAGAAGAAGTCACGGCTTATTTCGTGACATTCTGAGCGGTTGGTGTATTTATAGTTTTTTCTGCATCTTTACAGAAAAAGTCCCTGGAGTCCATCAACTCCAGACTGCAGCTCGTGATGAAGAGCGGTAAATACGTTCTCGGGTACAAGCAGTCTCAGAAAATGATTCGCCAAGGAAAAGCCAAGCTGGTAATCCTGGCCAACAACTGTCCTGCTCTGAGGTGAGTGCTGTTTCTCTGTCAATCTGCTGTCAGAATCCAAATCATCTGTGACCTCTTAGACAAGAGGGTTGAGGATCATTTTAATGACTCGTGATATTTTTCCAGGAAATCTGAGATTGAGTACTACGCTATGTTGGCCAAAACCGGAGTCCATCATTACAGTGGAAACAACATCGAGCTCGGTACAGCCTGCGGCAAATACTACAGGGTGTGCACATTGGCCATCATCGACCCTGGTGTGTATTCATGCATCAGTTCCCTTCATTGGCTGAACACTTTATCTTGTTACCTTGTTTTACTGTAACCTTTCCCAGTCATACTGTTTCTCACTATTTCCAAAGTAGAACTCTAGATTATCTTGGATATAATTCAAATGAACGCTAATATTCCATAACATTGTGTCCAGTTTAAGTAATGCCGGTCTCTCGTGTTTGCAGGCGATTCAGACATCATCAGAAGTATGCCAGACCAGCAGCAGGGGGAGAAGTAGAGCCATTTCCACCAGATCTTTATTAGAAATAAAATGGGTTGAAACGGTCATTGTGGTTTTTGGTTGTTTTTGTCTCCGCTTTTTTCAGGCTTGAAGTGTTAAATGCATAAATCGCGTAAGAGACAGAACTTGAAATTCTTTTTCTCTGTTCACCTTTGATAATGTTGAGAAATGGGGTATTCATCCCACTTTTTGTTTAATCACTATGATTCAGTTATTCATGGTTTTGTTATTAAAGAAAGATCACCGTTTTGAAATTCTGGTAATACTTTTTGGGATGTTTATTTTGATCAAGATCCTAAAGCATGAATTGAGTCATACATGGAATGTTCTTCATTAGCTGGAGAGAGAGAAAAGAAAATGTGTGTGTGTGTATACATAACGAGACACTAATTGCTCAGAGATCTGAAGTTTTGATTAAAAAACACATTGGAGAATTAAGCCACAGCGATTGAGGAAAAACTGAAAGTAACAAACTCACTCGAAATGTATTGTTTGACCCCAAATCAACTGACACTTATGTTAATCGTATTTATTAGAAGAATTCGCAATCATGCTCGTGTTACAGAGTTTTCAAAATGCCTGTACATAATTTGATGCACTTGGTCACAGGATTTTACTGTTCGAGTTTTGCTCGTGATGTTTTTCCAATCTAATCTTGACTAGCACAGATTTGAAGGGGGGAAAAAAAATAATATAGGCTTATTAAATTAGAAGACCTTGGTATTTGTCCTTTAAAGATTTGAAGACAAAATATTCCACAGTGAACTGAATTAAACCTCATAATATCCCATTAAGAAACATTTTTTAAATGTCATTGCAATGGTTATCATGGACATCTTTGGATTGTGTGATTTTCCAGTGTCAGCAGTAAAATAAGGACAGTTTTTATAAACCAGGCACATGATTGTCCATGGATTTTCAGTATTGTCCATTGTGAGTGCACAGAACTGATATAAAGGGCAAACAAGACTAGGATCATTAAATTTTTATTGTCTATTATGTTAATGTGTATTTCAATTTGAAATGGTTTACTTATTCCCCAATGCTTGAGTACAGCTCTTGACATGATGGCAATATTGTAGGATGAGGCTGAGGCATTAGAAACGTGCTGCTGCTGTAATGACATACTTTTTTCATTTTTTTTTTCCAGAGCGAAAAAATAATAATCTGACAGGCCTAAAGCGCTTGAGCAGAGAAAACATCAAAGGCTCTCTTCAGTGAAGTGATTGCCCTAGTTTCCTCAGTCACGTGTCTAATTCTTAAATACCCTCACAGACAATTTTAATCACCCTCAACTGAGCGTGTTCAGTGAGATTGCAAAAATTAAAAGGATAAACCGTGATGTACACGAGATCTCAACAGTGCTCCAGAAACCACTGTGGCTGTGTTTTAAGTTTTATATACTAAAGCGTCACAGGACAGTATCCTTGGACTCCAAACCATCCAAATTAGGTCAGTCTTACAAGCACAGTAATTACTGCAATATATATCATTATATTATTGATATAACTTATTATTATTATATTCTGTAGTTACATGTAATCATAGCAATACTACTGGGTGGTAAATTATATAATTAATATTGTATAATTAAACAATGGTTTTTAACTTATGTGTGTGTATATATATATATATATATATATACACACACACACACATATATACACACAAGAAATAAAGTATTTACAATTTTTATATATATAAAGAAATAAAGTATTTACAATTTTTATATATATAAACAAACATCTTTATTCACCTGCATAATAAAGACATACACAGCCATAATGAAGCTTTACTGTAATATTTTATTGTTTAGAAATAAGACATAAGCCAGTGTCAACGCAATACAGGATGTGTGACAAGACAAAGACAAACACTCACAGGCATTCTACCTACTGACAAACATTGTTCTGGGTTTCGGATAATTCATTTTCATCAGAGTAAATTCAATTTACAGGTCACATTTGATACCAAGCCCATTATTCCAAATATTTTGAAAATTGATTCACAAAAAACATTGCTTATTTGACGCTCAATTAAGGATGAAAATCTACGCTCAGAACAATAAAAGGAAAGATCTACATCTATCAATCTCCAATACGTTCATTAATGCTTCTATACCTAATGTTACCATGACAATAAATGTAAGTACATAGTCATTGTGAGCTATGGATACATGTTACAAAATACCCTTGCATAGCCACTGTATATAAAAATTAAAAGTGTTCCTGATAACAGAAGCTACGTTAAGCTTGAAGACGACTGGGGGAGATGCCTTGTTATTTGAACTGAACTAGATGCTAATCTATTGACGGCAGTCAGGTCATTTACTTTAAATTGTCACAACTACTGATTAACAAACTGTTCATCACAGACAATTACATGAATGAATAATATTCATATGTGCAAAAACATTGCAGTCTGCAGCCACAGATTGTAACCTAGTGATAATGACAGAAAAGTTAAACTACTCTGAATAGGAGCATGTAACTTCAACAAATGACAAACATTAGTTCATTACACATAATTCTTACTTATTCATTTGAGCACTGTCCCGGTTCAATGAACGTTTAGATCAACCGACAGCATTTGTGGCGTTTTAAATCGAAAAAAAATGTCCCTTTTTCTTTGAAGGAAATAAATCAAGGCACTTACAATGGAAGTGAATGGGGTCATTTTTTGAAGGATTTAAAAGTAGAAATGTGAAGGTAACCTTTTAATTTTATAAAAGCACTATTTAATAAAAAACATTATCACTCAATAAAAAGTTTTAACAGAAGTATTAAAGATGTTTAAATCGTTTTCATAGTCAATTTAGCATTTTAGACATTAAATGTCAAGCCGACGAAGAAGTGAAATTGGATAGAACTTGACTTTAACACTAAAAATCAAGCTAACGCATAGTTTAGGTCTTATTGAAATGATACTTTAACGTTTACAGATGGTCCAATTCACTTCCATTCTAAGTGCCACACTGTAAAGATGTGGCCACATTACTGAAATGTTTTGAGCAAAATATAACAAGCAAAAAGGACCATTGACTATTGTTAAAAAGTGCAGCGATGCATGAAACACAGAAGTCGCTTTCAAACCAAGTAGTTTTCTGTTCATCAATGTAGCAAATTCGCATAAGCAATTTAAACCGGTTGCGAAATCTGCATAGGAAAATCTTTTGCCATTACAATGGTGCGGATTTCTTTTGAAACGTGCGGATTCAATCCCTTTAATCTGATGTTTATGGACCCCCTAATGGGATCTGATGATAGAAAAATATATACATTTCAATGGTTTTGCGCTCTCTCGCAGACAGTTCGCGACCCCCTGTGAAGCAAAGCTTTTCAAATGCAAAGCAAACGCAAAGTTTCTGAAGGGAACGCAAAATCATTAGCATATTTTTCCTGCCATCTCATTTTTTCCCTCGTCATGTCTCATTAGGGGGCTTTGTGGAAGTTAAATTCCCCATGATGCATGAAACACAGTCAATAGAATTTTTTAAAAGTGTCAAATCTAAATCAGAGTCATGAACAACCGGTCATTGCGATATCGAAGTAATGATTAGCAATAGATTTGTTGAAAGACAAAATGAACAAATTATTGCATTTTGTATAAAGGAAGACTTCACTTTGTTAGATAAAAAGGTGCAGCATTGCTTGCTAATTTTTTCTTAGAACTAATTTAGTTATATTCCGAACCACAATTCAATTTCTTTCATTTCGTACAGTACAACGAAATTAAAGTGAAAATGCCGGTTTCTTACATTCAGTAAATTTCTAGATAATTCCCATTTGAAAAGTGCTCTTACGTAACCGTGTTTATCATGCACGCTGCAATCAAATCTCAGGTATATCAGTAGACGACAACACTACTGAGAAGTTCACAGTATTAAAAAGGCCAGTGCCACACATAATTGCCAAAAGTGCAAATCACATTAGAGCTGACACACAGCATTGGGCTGCCAGGACAGCTGGGAAGCCTTGTGGAGGGAAGGGCGTCTCAAAGTCATACTGCTGCCTCCAGAGAGGAGAGGAGAGAGGAGACTTACGTCACACAGCGACAAACAGGAGACCGGGGCAACGGAAGGGGCTATTGTGACGAGAGATTGTTTCTTTGGAGAGGAGTTAGGAGCAGCGTAGTAAGAGAGTGGTGCGATTCTCAAGCCGAAACGTACTGGGGAGGGGGATCCTTCGGTGGAATGGCGATCACCTCTTCGTAGGCTGGAAGTAGTACCTGAAATAAATGCAGTAACATATGTAAACATATTTCCTTTATTCAGGATACTACATTCTTAGATGATACAAAACAATAGGAGCAAATTTGAGCTGAAGCAGTTAGCACACGTGCTAAAGCTACGTTAGCAATGTTTGTGATGAATATTAGCTTGCTGCTAACATTTACATTTACGCATTTGGCAGACACTTTTATCCAAAGCAACTTACATTGCATTCAAGGAACACATTGAATCAGGTCTTGCTTTCCCTGGGATTGAACCCATGACCTTGGTGTTGTAAACACCAATGCTCTACTGGTTGAGCTACAGTAAAGCTAACTGCTGCTAACTGAATACTGTGAGGTTTATACTATGAACTGATAAAACAGTAAGTAAAACAAATCACATTACGCTAAATAATGTTTTAAAGAGTAGTAAGCTATAGATTTGTCATATAACCATCATATTTCATCTCGGAAAAATACTTTAACCAATTTTTGGAAGAAAACATTAAATCAATGTGCATTACAAGTTGAAACTCTGGTTTATTTTGACACATAGGGCATTACATTGCAATGCATATTCTTATCCACATTTTGGCAAATGTAGTAGTTTAAAATAATGTAAATAATAGATTTGTGGCCATGTTAACAAATTCTTAATTTGTACCCACAATATTCATTTTTTTGCCTCCATATCATGTTCGGTATTCCTTAAACAAATGTTCACACTGCACGAAGTATATACACTATATACTGAAGAAATAGTAAAATTAACATGGTAGTATGTACTCTGAAAATAGCCATTGAGCTATGGTGCTCATGTGGAAGATGCAGGTTTAAGTCCTGCTTGCGTCATGCCCTTTCAACTTTATCGTCCTGACGTCCTGTAGCTTTACAAAAGCATTTTCAAGCCACTGTCACTGGAGAGAAAAGTTCATCCTCCTATATTATATAAAAAAAGACCAATCAAATCCTCATTCTTTGTTTAGGTGAAATCCTCATTCTTTGTTCCTGCGATGAAAAAGTGAGCTAATTAGTAATATGGTCATGAATGCCCCGAGGGGATCGCGTTCTCGCCTTGTCAGAAAGGCTGGAATGCGTCAACCGAGCGGATTTTAAATGAACCAAACAAGTGTGGACAGTTATGTAACGGCCTGTAGCTGAATGGTGAAAAAGCCCTATGCATCTCAATGGCCTTTTATTTCTACTCTTTCTGTCTCTTTTTAAAGCATTTGACCACTCATTATGTTGGAAGGTCATCAGTGGAATTCAGCTGAATGACCCAGGCAAGCCCATTAGTCGCATTACCCACCACCCACATTTTAATATACTTGATTACATGCATAAATACATGCATACAGATAAAACGTATAACTTGAACGCACTGAAAGTCACTTTGGATAAAGCGTCTGTCAAATGCATTAAATGTAACTCTTCATATATGCGAGTTGTCAGTGACTGGAGGGTTGTGAGGGTCAGCAGAGCAGCAGGACAGATAGAGGCAGTAAAACGGGATTACTTCTGGCAGACAGTGCTGGATTAGAGGCAGTACAGGCACAACACACAGTGCCCTCTCTAATGCCCTCCATAAACACTGACTCAACAATACGTGAGGAGATGCGTAATGATCCTGCTGTGATGCACATCAGAACATCCCCGACGGCTGTGCAAAGATAAATTTAATAGCAGACTTCACGGTTTCTCATGACTAAATTATGATCAGGAACTGAGATAATTATATGCATTTCTGTTAATGGTTTATGAACATTTACACTTTTTGCTGACAAATAAGCAGCATGACTCGTGTAGCATGATTTAAGAACAAATTACTTTGTTTTATTAATATTTTGAATTGGATTTTATATTTAGTAATTATGTGTTTTTGTCCTTTTATTAGTTTAAATATTGCTATTTAGGTTTCATTTATTTTCAAACCTGAACCTTGATGTCTGAATCAAAACAAATGTTGAATATAATACAGACATTACCAAAATAATATTGTTTTTACTCAGTATTTTTATTATGAAAATAGAAACCTCATATAGTTATATATGGTAATAATAAAGTTAGGATCAATTGTTTGTTGCCTCCTCAAATGTATAAGAATGATCAATGGAATTAGTAAGGAATCTGATGTTTTAAATGTATCAGAATGTGAAAATGAATGTTTAAAATTCTTTGGATTCCCATCCCTAATTACGCTAGCACAAGTTTTTTTGGTCATAAGATTTTAAGTCTCTTCTGCTGCATTCATCTGATTAAGAATACAGTAAAAAAAAAAACAGTAGCCTACTACTATTATTTACAATTTAAATACTTTTTAAAATAAATGAATTTCTACTTGAATACATTTCAAAATGTAATGTAGTCCTGGAGCCATTACCCCAATCTTGTATCATTATTAATTTTGGATGCCGTTGTGCAGCTTAATATCTTTATGAAAACTGTAAAAAAAACAGATTTTTGATTAACAGAAAAGCTCAAAAGAACAGCATTTATTTGAAAGAAATCTTTTTTAACACTGTAAAAGTATAACTAAATCTACCACTCTTTAACCAATTGAATGCATCTTTGCTGAATAAAAGAGTTATCGACCCTAGATGGTAATTTGTGTGTTAATTATGGAAACATCTGCAAATGTGAATGTAAAGAAACAAGACTCCATTAAACTGTGTATGCATTAGAATCAAACCTTGACTTACCGTAGTGTCATTTGTGGTGACATAAACCAGGACCTCTGTAGTGCTTCGTCCACTGACGTATCTGTAGCAGTTCCAGACACAGGCAATAAGGTAAGCCTAAAGAGAAAGAACAGCCGTATAAATAAAACACCATCATAAATCGTGTGCATATAGCTTAGCAATAAAAAATAATAATGATCCACAGATACAGTGCCTCATCTACATTATTTTCCAGATGATTGTGCTAGTTTTTATATATATAAACAAGAAAATATGGAACTTATAACATGAACACCATGATTTTATTTCATTATATCTAATGTGCTAAAACTGATCATCTTTCCTTCTAACCATTTTTAATCATAATCTTTAGCTTTATATGCAGTTATATTTGAGGATTTGCAAAATTAATACAGTTCCTACTAATCTTAAGTCGACTAAATATCTGCTTTTACTTTTCAAGAAATTAAACCTTTGGTGAAATTACAATTTACAGTCTGAACCTTTTTTTTAAACACATTTACCATCAATAATTCTCAAAGGAATTCAGATTGATTTAGACAGATCACAATGCAATAAACAAACTATTAGTCTGTCATCCATACAACAGCATGGAAGGCAAGCTAAGAGGTTAATTTTAGCACACTGTGTTTATCCCAGCAGAGTAATCTGCCTCTCTCTAATGCGTGCAGTCTGTCATAAAGCGATTTGTATCACATCTGAAGTCTACTGGAAAAGTCAGGCTTCTAGAAGGACAATGCAGTGTTTGTCTGAAGCAGTCTGGTTCACTAGTTCATCATATCTAGCTATAGTGAACCAAAAATGAACTGGAACGTACAGTTGTTTCACATTACCTTAAAGGCTAAGATGCATCCAACAAAGAGAAGCACAGCTAATACTAGGCACATGTTGTTTGTGGACATCAAGTCTTCTTTGTATGGAAAGGTCCCAGGCTGTTAAAAAATAATGACACATTGAGTCAATAACAGAATGATCACTTGAAATATCAAAAACTCAAAGTCACGAGAGCCTTACCAACTGCTGAAGATAGTCCTGTATAGTGTTGGGGTAAACAACAACACTTATTGCTACCAGTGTGTTAAGAGCAAAGTCAAAGATCTGGTAGCAGAAGAATGGAATGATCCATGCAGCATGTTGCTGAAAGAAAAGAAAAAAGAAATCATTTTAGTATTGGGCACAAACCAATGAATTCATCATTGGCATAATTTAGTAGAATCGTGATGAATAGATTGGGTTTCATTTAATGATCTTCAAATTTTGCTTAAATATCATCACGCAAAAAAAAAAAAAAAAAGTCTTATGGGTTTGGAACAATTTTAGGGAAGAACTTTAATAAGTAAATTGTCAAACCTTATATGCACCATAGGTTGCCATTCCACAGATCAAAATCATCAGCAATGAGATTGCAGCAGCGATACACATGTCTGTGGAGGAAAGACAAACCACATCAGATCTGCACAAGGAATATTAAGGTTAAAGGCCAATCTAGTGCCATTTAGGATGGGAAAAAGACATAGGAAGAAAGATTTTTCAATTTCAATCTGAAATCAAATAATTCAATTCCTAAAATCCCAAGATTGATCTTTTAACAAGAGAAGAATTTTGCGGTCCAACAAATGTCACACTACAGTTTCTGCTGAGCTCAAAAAAAAAAAACTTGTTTTTTTTTTTGGTTTAACTCGTTTATGATTTGAACAAAAGGTTAAAGAAAATGTTACTGAATTTAATTGTTTTTTTAAGTGTTAATGTTACTTAAACATGAATACTACAGTAATGCAAAATTAGAGACTACCTTCTTCAAAGGTTCAAAGTATCAGTTCATCTAATAGAATACATTTCTAATCAAACATGAACTCAAATCGACAAACTTAAATGTAGATTTAGTCAAGTAAATCAAATAAAATACAAATCAGACTGAACTGAATGAAGAAGACTTTGCGAATCAGAAAAAAAAAAAATTTAATTGCAACTTTGTTAATCAGATCAGAAAATTTGAGCGATCATCAAACCGGAAATTACATCCATGTAAATTATAGTGAATTTTGTGATCATGCATTTTCATTTCGGTAAAAAATTATTTAAAAGATCCAAGAAAATTGTAAAAAAAAAGAATATTATGCATTGGCATTTTTATGAAAATATATCTATAAAAAAAAATTGTAAAAATTGTTGTTATAAAATATTGAAATGTGTGCAAATAAAAATCAATTTAATTATAAATTATTCATTAAAATGATAAGAATTATACAGAAATTCAATAGGTAGGTAAACCACACTGACCATGCTGACATTCTGAATGAATCATTTATAAACAAACTTAATAATTTATCAGAAAAGGCTAGAGACATGATACATGAGCCAGCAACATTGCCTGCCCGAGTTAAAATTTTAGCAGTTCAGCCTAGTGCTCACAAGACAGACATAACAGGCACTCGTGAACTAGTTACATGACCTACTCTCTACAGTGCTATTTCCAAAACAACCACCATCACAAGCGTATCTCATATTATTGAGAAATACAAGTTGTACAGATAATAACACAGCCTAGTAAGCACATAGCGGAGGACAATAAGAACAAGACTGTTTCAACATACTGGAACAGGGAGATTTCGGACTTTTCTTAGGGAATGTCATACATTAAACATTAAAGAGGACCTATTATGCGTTGTATAGATTTTCAACTTTCTTTAGTGCATTGCTGTTTGAACATGAAAAAGGTCTGCAAAGTTCCAAAGCACTAAGTCAGGGGTGTCAAACTCAATTGCACAGGGGGCCAAAATCCCAAAAAAATTTAGGTCACGGGCCGAACAGGATAATCATTTATTGAAAACACTAAAACTAAACTTTTGAAACGTACCTTTTTTAAATTAGATGTGAATAAAAACAGACAGAAATATTATTCTGGAATAAATCAACTTATACCTTAAATAACTTAAAAATATAAAAATATTTAAAAAATACTTTTAAAAAAATTAAAATATATCCTGTCTAAATTATACAAGTTAGAAATAAAGTAAACAAGTAAAAGTAAAAGTTAAAAGAACAAACATTCAAATTTCTTTACTCTTATGTCATTTTATATAAAACTTAAAAATATTTATATATAAAAGATTTTGCTCTCCATAAAAATATATCCTGTCAAAATTATACAAATTCAAAATATGGACATGCTGCATAACAAAACCTGGAAATCTAAATACAATTTTTGCTTTTCAGCAATAACAAATCAAATCATTCAGTTGAATTTGCTCTTATGTCATTTGTCATTTGTCTTATTAAATTATTTAATTACTGCCACATTAGCTCCACAAATGAGACACATGGGTATACCGGCAGTATGTCAGTAAATATTTTCACGCATATAACCCATGGGTTATAGCAGATTTTACAAACTATATCACAATTTTTTTTACATGTAATAATATTTCAATGTATTTGTTACGTCCCCAAGGACGTAATGTTTTTTTTTGCGCTGTATTTTCTTTCTGGCGCTTGTACTATCACTCTGACAGCTGGTGCTGATATGCTGTCTGACCTGTCAATCATGCAAGAAGACGTTCTGCCATGAGGGCGGGCTCTTCTCATCCGATGACCAACACCTGAATTTCGCGCACAAGCACTGTGTACCGAGCCTGAACAGTTATGGATAATTGACAATAACAATCGCGCGGTACTAGCGCGAGCCCGAAGCATCATTCGCCACTTCCTGTTTAATACAGGAAGTGTTCGGCGGGTCAGCTGGAGCGCGGGACATCTCGCGGGCCATTAATAAAATGCTCTCGCGGGCCGTACATAATTACACGCCGGGCCGGATGTGGCCCGCGGGCCTTGAGTTTGACACCTATGCACTAAGTCAACAACAAAGGGAGTTATTCTCAGTTTCTGAAGTCTGTGAAATGTCTCCATTGTAGCCTTGAGTTTTCTTCCGGGATTGTACTTGTCATAATATTCCTCATTTGAAGAATTCCTGCTTAAGGCATATACAAAAAGGGGTTGAGGCCTTGTTGAGTCGCATTAGTAGTGCGTTGAAACTCGTAGTAATGTTAAAAAGGCGTGATATTTCCGAAACACACTCGAAGCAGTTGACCAATCACAACACGCAAATCCTGCTGGCCAATCAGAGCACATTGCGTCTTTCGGAAGGAGGGGCTTCATTGAGACAGGGACTAAACAGAGCATTACTTCGTCTCAGCCTCAAACCGTTAACTGGATATCTGATGCATAAGGCACAAAAAAAGGGGAAACACGAATTCTGCAGGATAGACGTGTGCGTCACGTTCTTTAACGGTTCATCTGGAAACAAAGCTGTTTTGATGACAAACCCCCTCATGGAAGAAGAAGCGTGACCATGTATGCTTGCGGAGCTATTGTTGCAGTAAAAATGCACAAAGTTAATGAATTAATCATTCAGTAGATGCACGGTGGTCTGTTATTGTGCGGACATTGACTTTACTTTTTTTATGCACTTACATAAACATAAAACAGAACATAAACTGTGATTGGCTGCTTTCCATGTCAGTCAGACATCCTCTTAGAAAGTCCTTGGCCAATAAAAGCTGCCGTTAGTCTAAAGGTCTGGCTATGTGAGACTAAGTGTTACTGACATACTGCTGCAACAATTTGAAAAATAATGGAAAACCTATTCTAGTAGACCCCAAAAACAAAATCAAGACTTTTTTAAACATTCAGTTCACTTAACAGCTAATCTCTGACACTTCTGAGTGACACACTGTAACTATCAGATGAATCTGAGCTGCTTAAGGTCTCAGTGCTGCACGTTTATTGAGAAATAGCTCCCTCCACATAATCCTCTCCATATGTTAAAGTACAGTCAACCGTACACTCTCCAGCGCCTGTTACAAAACAGGCTTCATATAACAGAGGCCAGATGCAAAGCAGCGCAAACCAATTACAAGGAATCAGAGTTTGAATCCTGCTGATGAGAGTCAGTTTTAATCAAAGTCGCCAGTGCCAGAATCTATATTCACACAGACGGCAGTGCTGATACCACCAGGAAATACGATAGCAGTCTTTGGGTTCTTGCTGAACTTAAAAAAGTTCAAGCAGGAATTGAATAACTATGAGAGATTAAATGACTCAAACGTACTTGCATCGTCCATGACATCCAAATCCGTGCCGAGTTCGGAGCTGGTGAGGTGGTAGTGGTACTGGATTGGGTCGTTGAGAGCCGACAACAATATTAACAAAACCACTGCATTGATGAGCTGAAAAGGAAAGGGATTTTATTATTTTATAATATAGATATTTATATAATTTATGCTGTAGGCGAAAGCAAACAAGATCAGCTGAAAAAATGCAAACTGAGTTTTCAAATAAACTGCTTGGATTAAATACCAGTATTCTAATTAACAACGTTTATTGTTTAGGTTATTATTTGGCATCTGGATATTTTAATATCTTGTGTGAAGTATACACATAATTCACTAACATTCAAAATGCATGCCACATAATTTAAAACAATAGTTTTCTAGTAAATCATTATATATCTAATGATTATAAAGCAAAACTTTTAAGGTAGATGTGATTAATTGATTTGACAGCACTAATATACATGTAAATTAACTTTAATAACATAATTAAATAAATAAATATTCATGTTTTAATTCATATAAAGCTTTCCTGTAGCTCAATCAGTAGAGCATTAGTGTTTACAACACCAAGGTCGTGGGTTTGATCCCAGGGAAAGCAAGACCTGATTCAATGTGTTCCTTGAATGCAATGCAAGTCGCTTTGGATAAAAGCATCTGCCAAAATGCATAAATGTAAAATATACTGTATATCATATTTACACATTGCTGTTTGACTTTGCAGACCAAACAAAACACCATTCAACCATATTATGCTATTACATGAAGGATATTTACACCAAACAGGAAATTAATCTTTGACACACATTTCCTTTATCCTCACTCATTGTCTCTGATAATGTTTTGTCTGTGTCAATAAACGTCACTGTAGTTTTTAGGTTAATGAATTCTCATGTTCCTTGCAATGCAGAAGAAACTGGAGGTGCCCAGAATATTCCACGGTTTCTTACAAGCACCTCCTATATTTGGGTCTTTGGACAATGTACAATGCAGCTTAAGTAACAATTTCAAGAATAAGATCAGAATAAACACTATTTTATTCAATGTAAAAGAGCTCTAGTTTCTAAAACAAGCCTCAGCCGGGAGGAAGCACGACATCATGGGAGTAATTACGAGTTGTTAAACAATCATTTAGTGGTTACATGATTATTTCATCCCTCTCAGATTTTCATTTTCTGTCATTTTCTTTTTCATTGTGGGGACTCATAAATGTGCGTGCAGAATTTTGAACGTAAAGTGTTTAACATGCACAAAAATACTGTCTAGATAGGAAGCACACAATTTTTAGACAACAGACATTTTTAATAATTTTAGAAAAGGCATTAAATTAGAATTTTGCAAATAGTTATTATATACTAACAAATTTGTTTTAATCGTTTTGCAGGTTATAATGATTTATACTGATATATATATATATATATATATATATATATATATATATATATATATATATATATATATATATATATATATATATATCAGTAAATTAAAACATGAATACTTCTTAATTTAATTATACTACAAATATTATAATAATTTAATTATATTACGTAAATAAATAATATATATCTTGACTCACCATATACCAGATGCCCAGGATAATGGTGCCCGTCCGTACATGACAACACAGGCAGCAGCTGGTCGTGTACCATCTGTCCCACGGCGAAATCATCTTTCCGTCCAAAAACTGCACGACTAGTACATGTGTCTTCTTAGCTTCAATTATATTTTAGTTTTGATGCAACTCGATGGATTTTGAGAGCTAAAGCTCACCGTCGCTGCATTCGGTCGCCTGGTTTGTTTCCGTTTCCCGTCCCGTTTGTTCCCTGCCGCTGCTTTAATCCAGCTCATCTGCGCACCACGTGACCAGAGGGGGATTTGCTGTGACGTCAGAGGCCCTCTGGTGTAACTCGCTGCTTCAGACCCAAGTCGCTTGACTCTAGACGCCGTGAAGTCAAAAATATGGGTTTATTTTTGTACTATGGGAGAAAAGTGTATGTAACATATTTAGGAAGACAATTCCTAAATTCCTAAGACAATACTTATTTCGTGACAACAATATTGTCATATTACATGGGGTAAATTGTCACAATGAAACCTACAAAGTCTCTCTCTCTCTCTCTCTCTCTCTCTCTCTCTCTCTCTCTCTCTCTCTCTCTCTATATATATATATATATATATATATATACAGACACACACACACACATACATACATATAACTATATGTATATATATAATTATTGTTTTATAATAAACAAAATCATTTAAGAAACAGTAAAAATGTAAAACGATTTTGACCAACACATACTGTGAATAATAAGAGTTAAATAGTACTGTACATACTGTAAATATGACATTTATAACATTTCAAGCATCAATTAAAAAGATTTCGTTTTAAAATAAATTTCATTTTTCCTTTGAACTTTCTATAAACCAATTAATCTTCTAAAAGATTTCTCATGGTTGCCATTTAAATATTAAGCAGCACAACGGTTTTCAACTTTGATAATAATTAGAAATGTTTCTTGAGCAGCAAATCAGCATATTAGAATATGTATAAGAAATATCTAAACAGATATTTTAAATTGAAATATTTCATTTTAGTACTATTTTACTGTATTGTATAACATAAAACATTCATAATAAAAGGATTATGATATGAATATGACATATATATAATCTCTGAGTTGACTGCAGGCTTTATGACATTATTGAGATACGTTATGAAACTCCACAGACACTGATGTCGTAATCAGGATCCTTTTTTAATCACCAAAATCTCCCTTTGTCTCCATTTGCTCTTTGCCTAAACGTGTTTGGCTAGAAGAAACCAATGACATGATCTCACTTTTTTTTTTTTTGGTGACATACACCTAAATTTAAACCGTTTATAATGTCAACACCATCCCTGTAGTGACAGGTGGTACACATGGATACAAAAAACGCAAGTAAAAACTGGAGCAAACATGTCTTCGGATGCAGACTTATTCCCCCTCTTGCTTACAAAAGTGTTCATAATCTCCAGTGGGATTATATGAAGGGATCCAGTGTTGATGAGGACAGGGCAAGCTCTACGTGACAGAGGAGGAGACCAGATGGCCTATACCAATGAGACCTTGTGTGTGTGTGTGTGTGTTTGTGCCCGCTAAGCCTCTGTGGGCGGCAGATTCATCCCTGCATCAGGAGATTTACAGCTCTCAACCAGTGTAAGAAAGTTTACCAGCAGCAAATCAGCATGGTGGCTGTACGAAGAGTGAAAGATTCACCTGGAATAGGGCCTTTCACAAATATATTTAAATTTTACTTAATTTTTTTATTTGTATTTTATATCGCCATTATGTTTATTTGTACTTAAGGCTTTAATTTAGTTTGAGGTAAAAATATATGGAGTTTTTTATATACATTTGATTTCTAAACTAAATCCTAACTAACTAAAAGTTAAGACCTTCTTTTTAAAGAGATTACTTTAAGGACACTTTAAATTGATCAAAAGTCACAATAAATACATTTATAATGTCACAAATCTTCTTTTGAACTTTCTATTCATCAAAGAAATTTGAAAAATAATGTATCAGCTTCCACAAAAATATGTGTTTTCAACATTGATAATAATCAGAAATGTTTTTTGAGCAGCAAATCATCATAGAATGGTTTAAAGAATCATGTGATACTGAAGAGTGGAAAAATAATGCTGAAAATACCATTACTGGAATAAATCACATTTTAAAAATATTCAAATCAAACCTTTTTTATTGTAAAAAATATTGAATAATGTTACTATTTTACTCTATGATATTGTATGAAATAAATGCATGTAGACTTTATTTGAAATCAAACAAATATTTAAAATAAACATTTTAAAAATATTTTTAGTTGATTAGCAACTACCTTATTCACTAATGAACCATTTTATTATGTGTATTTCTTTGTCTGGTTTTAACAACAGTAAAAGGACTAGCACAGGTTTGCTAAAAAAATTAATCCCTTTTTTTATTATGCTGGATGGAGAGGAAACCACAAATCAATGGAAAAGGATTAATGTGCCAGATCCAAAATGAAATGAGAAACATGCAGGACAGTTTCACACACGAGACAAAAGACTAAACTGTCAGGATGCAGCTGAAGGGAACGATTCCAGAATCCACTGCCGTTTCAATATGCATCATTTTGATTGATTTGTGATGAGTGATTTATAATCAAGTTATTGATTTAAAATTTAAGTTTTTTAATGACTTCTTCAAATGTATGTACAGTTCAGTCAATTGTCTATATGTAACAAATTATTAGTTAAGATATTTACTTTTCTATATTCAAACACTGAGAATGAGGATGAATATTGTCTAAACCTCTCACTGAGAGAAAGAACACGTTATCAGTATATTTTGGGGAATGTTTCTTGTTTAGAGCTTGAACAACTTCAACCTTGGAGAAGCTGTGTGTCCTGTGTATCCGTGTGTGTGTGTTAATATGCTCTGTACGGGTGAGATGATCAACTGGCACCGTAAGGAGACAATGACTTGTTTTTTTCTGACAATCTGACGCCTAGAAACTCAGTTCTGCAATCTGAAAGGTCACTTAACGCGTAAACCAGAGGGCTTGTTGTCAACCGTGTGATCGATGTAGATATGCTTCTGACTATCTACTCTTGTTTTGAAAATTACTAGTTTTGTTTGCCTTTCTTTCTTAGCCAATCAGAATCAGTCAACCTTCAGCAATGTATAGTTAGTAGCTTCTGTTAAGAGTTTAATTGTTGTGAAAATGTGATCGTAAAGGGGGATGAAACTGCAAACGACATGATTCACTTCTGAATCATATCTGATCCTCGCATCTTTAACTGTAAATTGCCTACACAGCAAAAATGTAGAATAACTAACAAATCTATATTTTACATTTATGCATTTGGCAGACATTTTTATCCATTGCATTCTAGAAACACATTGAATCAGTTCTAGATTGTCTAGTACATCTTTTAAAGCATAATTTTGTTAAGACTGGTCTTTATTTTTGTTAGAAAAAATAAATAAAATACAAATTGTATTCTATTGTTATTGCTTTTCAACTACATATTTTTGTACTAAATATAGATTTATAACTTCAGTGTCCCTTTTCGCAAACATATGTGACTTTGCAAAAATGTTAACAATTTAAAGGGATAGTTCACCCAAAACTAAAGATTTTATTACGTACTCATCCTCCAAACCTGCATTAATTTCTTTCTTCTCTTGAACAGCAAATACAAAAAAGATATTTGAAGAATGTTGGTAACCAGTCGACAGTAACCATTGACATTTTTTACTGTCGGATTATCAAAATTCTTCAAATTGTTTTTTTCTTTCTTTTGTTCGACCGAAGAAACTCATACAGGTTTGAAACATCTTGAGGGTGAGCAGGTAATGACAAAGCTTTATAAAAATATATTGAACAGTGTTCATGCAGAACTGCAGTTATAGCATCAGTCAATAAGTTATCATCAGACTTAAAAATGTGTAACATACTACTCCTGTATATCATTGTAATTGTCTTTACCTTCATTGCAATAGTCCTCCTTAATAAATAAATAAAATAAATAAACTTTAGGGTCTAATACAGTACAGGAAAAGCTCTGAGCCAAAACAGCATTTTCTTTTATTTAATAAATCAACAGCTCAACAAGCTCAAATAGCAATCATCTTTTATTTAACAAATCAACATAGAAATATTGCATTGACTTAAGTAAACATGATCATTCTTAAATCCATAAATTTGTAGAAATACATTGTTTGAGTAACCTCTACAATGATAAACTAAGGCAGCTAGTGCTAGTCCAGAAGCACTAGTCCAGAGCGCCTCAGAAACACATGATCTACTGAAATTTACAAAACGGCCATGGGCAAAACACCACCAAGTCAACCCGAATATGAATTAACCGCACCTCCCCCCATCCATCCATCCATTCATCATAATCATTCATTGAAGCCTATTTACAGTGAGCGGTACTTGCACAAGTGGACAGAGAATCGGGACGTTGTTCATCACTATATAAACGCTTAAGATCATGCAAGTGCAACACAGACAATCAAACCTAAAAAGGTAATTTCAAACCTGCTAAAAGAAAAAAGCATACACTACCAAGCATAGATTAAGGCAACAGATTCCTGATACTCATACCGTTTTAGTGTCATGGAATTAAAGCTGCGCTAATCATCATCAACTTTCCCAATCGAAATCACATAAACCTACTAAACTCAGTCAAAACAAACATGTAATGTTCACATTGTGCAAAAAAAAAAGAAAAGAAAATACACATGGTATTTTACAACCTTCAGCACAGTGCAATTACAAAGAGTTTTACCATAGAAAAAAAGCCCTTATAGTTCTATACATATGGCGTGGCTTTTTCTACTTCAGTTCGCAAGAAATAAAGCATTAAGAGTCAACTAGCAGTTGATTAAAAAGGGAAGAGCTGTAACTTTAAACATCTCCAAGATCCAAATACCCAGTTATATGGGTTATGCGTGTGTGTATATATATATATACCTCACTGAAGAACTGCTGGAGGAGACGCCGGCTCACAGCGCCTCTCTGTGGCTTCTAACAGCAGCTGCGGCACCTCAGAAACCGCAGCTCAGCAGTACTAAAGTGCCACAGGAACAGTAATAGAATAGATGGAAAGAAAGTCGATTTCAACCCTCCAAGTTCAAACTCAGTTTAGAAGCTGTTGGAAAATAATGATCACGAATATTTTGCTCCACTGAAAGAATGTCTGATTCGAACAAACCTCAGAGTAGCATCATAGTGCACATAAGTAGTGTTCCAGCCCACGGACTGCTCACCTTTACTCTACAGTTATCTTTCTTCCTTCCTTTTTTTTAATTTTTTTTTGTTCTTTGTTTCTATTTTGGATTTTTTTAAAAGCACAGTAAAGTTATTCATTATAAAATTCTGTACTGTGGAATTATTGCATAAACAATCTATTTGCATAAGCTATCCTGGATGTTATTCACAGTTCATGTTTCTCTCCTGGCTTTTTTCTTCTGAACTTGCTTCGGGGGTTCCCAGTTCTGATCCGATTTCTCTGTGGGAGCAAAAATAAACATACAATCATTCATTTTAGAATGCTATTATATAACATTCCAAGGTCAATAGTGAAAATCTAGGACTTAAAGGAGTTTGCAAAATTCGCATTATGCAAAAATTCATTTTTATAAGGTTCCAGATTTACTATTACATAAGAGTAAG